>OX451738.1:646894288-647376818 GCA_948472305.1 Vicia faba
TCATTGCATAACAGGTTTCCAACACAGGTCTCTCATCTTCTTGTTGTTTATTTCAGCAGAAAAATGGCTCTCGAACAGACAATCAAAGAACTCTATGCTTAGAATGCTCGGTTCCAAGAGATGTTCCTAAACTTAGCCAAGGGACAAGAAGAACTGAAGGCGCTCGTCACTAATGGGAAGAAGAAGAAGACAAAGAAACCAACTAATGGTATGGATAGTACTATCTCTAAAGGATAAGGAAAAGAATAAGAAAAACCTTTAGTGGGTAAGAAACTCTTAATTTCTTGCTCACAAATTTTCTCAAAACATTTTTTACACATTGGTGTGCCCTAAAATTTTCCCTCCCATTTCCACACAAGACATACTTTTATAGGTTCTCAATTGCTCAAGGTTGACCAAGAATTGACCAGACAATTCTCCTCCTAAGGCAATGAACTCCCAACTAGGGTTTCAATTTTCATCAAGATGGTTAAGCTCCAAGGATCCAAAATGTCCTTCATTGTCCTAATATGTCCTCAAGATCATCCATGCCAAATTTCATGGCTTGCACAATAAGTTTGCTCAATCAATTGCTCAATTATTGGAAAATCAACTGTGCTAGGTCAAAACTCAATTGTGGTCTATGTACAGTCAAACTTCAAGATTTTTGGTTAACATCAACATTTTGAAGTGATATCCATCATTTTATCAAGGGTTGATCATGATTCCTCAAGAAATTCTCCTAATTCATCAAAAGTCAAAAATGGCAAATTAGGGTTTCTATAGGAAAAGTCATCCAAACTTTTACCAAGCATAACTTTCTCATACTTTATCAGAAATTTTCCTACCAAAGCTCATTTGGAAGAGAATCCAATTCCCTACAACTTCTCTTCAGCCCCCAAGATCAATAAATGCACCATTTGAAAGATATGAGCTCAAACATTACAGGTCATTTTAAGCATGAGTCAACAAAAGCCACTTTTTTCCAAGACCTTTTACATCAAGATAACATCTTCAAATGCAAAATTGATCAAAAGAGTGATTGAAGTAGACATATTGGGATTTCCAAAAAGTCAAAGATCATTATCATGAGATAAAAAGTGAGCATGTTATGGCTTTCCCAAGTTGGGAAAATTTGGGAATTTTCAAGAATTATGCATTGAGAAAACTTGAAGTTTTAGGTCAATGGCTTAATTTCTTGGACTTCAAACATCTTCCTAAGCCTATAGAGGACCTATAAAATTATTCTTGCCATGCCTTGCCTTTGCTAACCGTTTTATTCATATTTATTTTAATTTATTCCAAATAAATATAAAATAAAATGTATAAAATAATTGGAAATGGGCTTTGAGCTTTGGGTTGATGTTTTGGACAGCCTAGGCCCATAAAATTTCGTGCAAGTAATGTCCACATTCATTCAAATTCAAAAAGGACAAGATTTCATGTCTTTGGCAAAGTTACAAAACATTATTCATGGCTTTAAAAACACATGTTTATGGTTGTTATTACCTTTGTTCTCTTCTCTCCTCCCTCCTCTCTATATAAAGGACACATTATCAAGCTTCAAGACACATGAGATACAGCCTGGAAAAGCTCTACAAATTTTGCAAAAATTATCAAAGTTGTAAAAATTCACATTTTAGGTTCCAGCCTTTCTCAGTCCAAACAAAAGATCCAAATACATTCCTGGAGGCTCCCTGAAGCTTTTGCAATCATTACCAAGCCCTGAAACATCACAAAACGCCTCAGTAAGCTCCATTTTTATATTTTATAACTTGTTTCATTCAGATCTGGTGCTCCTTGTAGCTAGATGTGCATTATACACCATCAGACATGTGTCATCATATGTCCATCTGATCAGATCTAGCGCACTCCATCTGCGGGCTCACCATGTGCCATCAAGACCAATCCACATTGGATCCAGAAGTAAATCTAGGCCTCTCCCTTCATGGGCCAACAAATTCAACAACCACACCTTCACTTTTTTTTTACTATCTCAGGCCCATCTAGTTTTTTTTTTGTAATGTTTTAATTTCTTTTATCTTCTTTACTTAATTAAGCAAATAATTAAAAAAACTCACAAAAAATTAGGCTTAGACTTTTTTTTAATTAAAATAATGAAATGCTTTAATTAATTAATTAATTAATTTTTAACTACTTTCTTATTTTAAAATGAACTAGAATTTAGGATTTAATTTATGTTTCAAATGTTTTCTTAATGAAAAATGCAAAAATATTAGATTAGATTAATTTCATTCAATATTTATTTTTCTTAAATTAAATTTAGATTTAGTTTAATTATTTTTCTTGAAATAAATAAAAATAAAACCAAAAAGATTTTTCTTGTTTACTTAGAATTTTTCTTAGGATTTTTAGACGTAATATTTATTTCGCGCGCGTTATTTTTGTTCTCGCATTTTATATAAATAATGTAATTGATTATGGGATGTAATAGTCTAGATTTAAAATTCTGCATTTTATTTTCTTGCACTTTTAATGTAATTGTCCCAAAGCGTTGCAATAGCCTAGGATTTAAATTTTTGCACTTTAAATTTCTGTAAATATTAACTGTTAGTAACTAGGCGTGCATGATAAGACTGAAAATTAAAATGTTAGCAAACTTAATAATGCAAGATAAATAACTGAATCTCAACACACTTATACATGCGTACTGTAGCGGTAGAAATGTTCAAGACTAAGCCATTGGATTGACTAGACTTTATACAAATCAAAATAAAAATCGCCACCGCGCTTTGTTGTTTCCAAAGGAATGGGAAAAGAGCGAATAACCCAAAAAAAGGGGGAAAGATTCAAGGTAAGGGGGTTGGTTATGCAAAGGGAAGGTATTAGCACCCTAAACTTCTACGGTACTCTGCAGGAACCTCTTTGAAAAATCTGTATATTTTGGCTATAAAAATGTGTTATATATAAAATGGATGGTGGAGGTGAGAAAAGAAATATTTTTATGATTTTTGCACCTGCCGCGGTTGCGAATCTTTAGTGCCTACGTACCACCTTTCATGCAATAGGGGATCAGGGTACACGTAGTTCCTCTTTTAAAAATTTGAAACACAAGTGTGTTGGTTAATTTTATGAGATAAGACGTCATCATTATTGTCCGTGTGTAAAACATACTTACTACCCACAGTCATGAGAAAGAAGATTTTGCATCATCTCAAAGTGGAGGATATGGCTTGGATTTTAAAATCAACAATGCCTCACTCAACACCCAAGTGGAACATATATCTCTTTACTATATATTGTAGAAGTATAATTGTTTGTATCACTACAAGGATTGACAAGAGTCTAATCTTTTAAGAAAAGTTTTAAAATAAAAGGCCAAAGTGGAAAAAATGGTTTGAAATGAGATTGATTGACTTTTAGTCTTCTCACAAAAATGTCAAGGTATTATTAAATTTATTGAAATTTATTCATGAAAATGTTTTGAAAATGCATGGACCTAAGTCCAAGTTTATTATGAAAGTGTTTCAAGTTTAGAAATAAGAAGAGTTTTTAAAAGGAGGGAGAAGATTTTTGAAATTAAAGAAGATGGGAGGAGATGAAGAGACTATCCTAAAGCATAAGGTAAAAGCTAGGGATAAGAACCATCTAACCAACAAAAATCCAATACTTGACATTATGAGTCAATATAGAATTCCCATTCTTCGGATTGAAACCAAGCAATCAAAGATACTAGACTTCTTAAGAGAATCAAACTTCAAGTGTATTAAGTCTTCGCAAAAATTGGGCAGAGTAACGGCCATATACGGGTGAATTCAAGATTACAAACAAAGTATGTAATCATAATAACCTTCATACAAAACAAACAAACAACCCAATATCTTGAGGTAAACCTCAAGAATTCCAGACAAAATAATTAAGTAAGATCATAAGGTCTCCAAGATAGGCCAAGGTTTCTAATCCTAAGTCCAAGAAGTCCAATACTCCATAATGCCAAGGATAGTAACCAAATAGTCCAAGTATCATTAAAGATTTTTATGGTTCATGTTGATTATTAGGTGTCTTTAAAAGGAAAAGAAAATCTCAAGTGAGCACAATAAAAAATGACATAAAAGTAAATGCTCAAGTGAGCAAAATAAAAAAAAAAGGCATGAAATGTAAATGCTTAAATTAAATGGTACATAAAGCATAAAAAATAAAAGCATAAAGTAAAGTCAATTGTTAGAAATTAGTGGTTAGTTGGATGACCATCTTGAAACTTGCATTTGTAACTCATTAGAGGATTGGTAGAACCAAAGCCTCCACACAACAAGTTGCATTTTCTTTTTGTCAAGTATATCATCCATTTTGGAATCCTCAAAAGTAACATTTAATGATCAACAATGTTTAAGTGATCCGCGTTGACCAAAGGTGTTGTAGATCCATTAGAGGATTGGTAGAACCAAAGCCTCCATACAATGAATCTCAAGGTTATTGGATCAAAGAGATCAAATTAACATACTTGGGCTTGCAATCATAACTTTGGGCCACGAATGATCATTTATTCGAATCGGGACAAAATTTAGCGCTATGTTAAGCAATCGTAAGTGGACTTATGTAGAAGTCGCACCTATTTTGAGGTCGGTCAATATCAATCTATGTACTTCATGTTTGGATAAATGATATAGAGATCATCATCCCTTAACATGTAGCACAATTAAAAAAGAAAGGGATAAGATGAAGAGGGAGGGGAATGATAATCTAATTTGGATTACCATCTCAAAATTCTTTCATCTTTAAATTCAACCACTCCTCTAGATGGATTAAAGCACTAAACATATCATTAATCCAAAGCACCAAAAATGAATTAAATAATTCACTCTTAGGTAGATTTGAATTGATGAATATTTATCCAACTTCATCTACACCACAAAGTCCATCGAACTTAAAGAGAAATTGGACATTTAAAATTGTAATCCAAATTATCCATCAAAGAGAGTGAGCAGAAAAAATATTTGAGTCAAAACAGCCCCAAAATAAGGCAGAAAAAGTATTTTTGGCACTGTTACAATTAATTATGCTTAGACAGCTACCAATTGCATCAGTGCAGTTTTTTTTCAAGTCAACTTTTTGTGACAAACAATTTCAATGTTACAACAATTGATTGCAACCTGTTAAAATCAGTAGAAAATAGCATTTCAAGGATCAAATTCTTGTTCCAACTTTTCATCAAACACCTTATGATCATGGATCCAATTGAGCATGAAAATTCCATCAAATTATGAGAAAATAGCACTAATGGAATCATAAAACAGTGCTCAATGAATCAAAACCATAAATCCATAAGAGATCACATTGTGAAAGACGATGATCCAACTTACCAAAGGTAGAATTAGAGAATTATCAAACAACTTCCATAATTTGCTTCAATTCAACCACAAGAATCAATTACCAAAGCTTGGATGTAGATAATTGATGAAGAAAAAGTGTTTGGATGAAGGTTTAGCTCAAAGATTAGTAAGCTTCAATGCAAAGCTTACTAACTTTTCGAAAATGGAGCTTTTAGTGAATTTGGTAGATGGAGAGAATTGAGAGATTTTTTAGCAAAGTGGATTTGGCTATCAAAAGCTTGAAATTTGAATGAAATGAGGGCTCTATTTATAGATTTTAGGATTGGGATTAGTGGTAATTTGGTAATTTATTCTTGGAGCTAAAAATTGAATTAATGATATAATTTTCAAATTATGCAGAAAAATTGGAGCCAAAAAGATGACAGTTATGAAATTACTGGCTTTTTTTTCAAAAATCACGTGTGTTTTGCTGCTATGAGTCAACACAAGAGTCGTATGCATCGACACATTCTAGTTGTATAACACAGCATGAGTCGACGCAAGCTTCTATGGATCGATACAAGCTGCTATCTCAACACAATACAGAATCAATCAATTTGCATGAGTCGACACATAACATGTATGTGTCGACACATGTTAGTTATACAAAACAGGATGAGTCGACACAAGCCTCTATGGGTCGATGCAAGCTGCTACTTAGAAACAATACAGAATCAATCAACTTGCATGAGTCGATACAAGCCTTTATGGGTCGATGCAAGCTGCTACTTCGACACAATACAGAATCAATCAACTTGCATGAGTCGATACAAGCCTATATGGGTCGATGCAAGCTGCTACTTCGACACAATACAAAATCAATCAACTTGCATGAGTAGATACAAGCCTCTATGGGTCGATGCAAGCTGCTACTTCGACACAATACAGAATCAATCAACTTGCATGGGTCGATACAAGCCTCTATGGGTCGATGCAAGCTGCTACTTCGACACAATGCAGAATCAAACAACTTGCGTGAGTCGATACAAGCCTCTATGGGTCGATGCAAGCTGCTACTTCAACACAATACAGAATCAATCAACTTGCATGAGTCGATACATAACATGTATGTGTTGACACATACTAAATTTTTTTGATTTTTGAAGGCTGAAAACACAGTTTTTTTTTCAAAGATTGTGCATAATACACTCTATGCAATTGATTGTGCTATGGGAGAAATCGATTGTTTAGGTCAACAAAAAAATGAAAAAAATCTATTTATTTTTATTTTTCTTTGCAAAAAAGAGATTTTTGGGAAATAATACCGGAAAACCTTATTTGTTGGATGCTTCGACTCGGTACCTACAAAACACAAATATGCAAAGGAAAAGACAAATATTTTTTGTATTTTGGTTAGAGGTTAATTATCAACGCATATACAAAATACACAACTAAGGTGCTTGGAGATTCCTCAAGAGCAAACTTAAAGATAGGAGATAGAAAAAAAGAGGAAGAACCAACCCTAATGTGATTTTGTTATGATCAAGTTGACATGATATGATAGGGGAATCTTAGGGGCAAAAATTGGGGTACAACAGCTGCCCTTATTTAAGTGTCTTCTATCCGGAGATACGAAGGTTAAAAATCTTTGTGTCGACGCGATTGAAGATACTTAAATATAAAACAAGCCCTATTTTTAACTCTAAGATGCCATGCAATGCTTATGATTATGAATGCATATGAACAGAACAAAAGAGACGCAAAGTGTCACTAGGGATGCCACAAAAATGAAGAAACAAAGGAGCAACCCCACCAGGAAAATAAATCACTGGTGAACCAAAAGAATTGAATCAGAGAGGAGGATAACAAGCATCGACGTTCACTTCCGATGTCTACCAACGTTCACTGAAGGTAGAGAGAAAATATCATACCACCGCCGTTCACTGACGATGAACTATCAACGTTCACTAAAGATAGAAAAAAGATAACAAACATCGACGTTCACTGCTGATGTCCTACCAACGTTCACTGAAGGTAGAGAGAAAATATCATACCACCGCCGTTCACTGATGATGAACTATCAACGTTCACGGAAGATAGCAAAAAGATAACAAACACTGACGTTCACTGCTGATGTCCTACCAACATTCACTGAAGGTAGAAAGAAAATATATCATACCATCGTCGTTCACTAACGATGAACTATCAACGTTCACTGATGATAGAAAAAAGATAAGAAACACCAACGTTCACTGTCGATGTACTACCAACATTCACTGAAGGTAGAGAGAAAATATATCATACCATCGCTGTTCACTGATGATGAACTATCAACATTCACTGAAGATAGCAAAAAGATAAGAAACACCGACGTTCACTGCCGATAAACTACCAACATTCACTGAAGGTAGAAAGAAAATATCAAACCACCTCCGTTCACTGACGATGAACTATCAACATTCACTGATGATAGCAAAAAGATAAGAAACACTGACGTTCACTGCAGATGTACTACCAACGTTCACTAAAGGTAGAGAGAAAATATATCATACCATCGTCGTTCACTGATGATGAACTATCAATGTTCACTGATGATAGCAAAAAGATAAGAAACACCTACGTTCATTGTCGATGTACTACCAACATTCACTGAAGGTAGAAAGAAAATATCATACCACTGCCGTTCACTGACGATGAACTATCAACGTTCACTGAAGATAGCAAAAAGATAAGAAACACCGACGTTCATTGCCGATGTACTACCAACGTTCACTGAAGGTAGAAAGAAAATATATCATACCATCGTCGTTCACTGACGATGAACTATCAACGTTCACTGATGATAGCAAAAAGATAAGAAACACCAACGTTCACTGCCGATGTACTACCAATGTTCACTGAAGGTAGAAAGAAAATATCAAGTTTTCCCCAAAAAATTTGGTGTTTCACCTAGAACGGGTCTCAACTTCTTCTTTAACCAAGGCACTCTGCCTGGAAAGGGTAATATGTAAGCTTATCTCAAATAAAGAGACTTCCACTCATTGTCAAGGGGAATTTCAAAGAGAATTGACTTTCTGGGGATAGAAATATGGCTTCCTGGGGAAAGAGATATGACTTCCTGGGGAAAGAGATATGACTTCCAGGGGAAAGAGATATGACTTCCTGGGGAAAGAGATATGACTTCCTGGGGAAATGCCACGGTATTCCTGCTGAGGAGATAAAGTCTTCTCGTGCAAAATAAATGCACAAACCAAAACTCAAAGTTCTCAGAAATCCAAAGTAAATAATATCGTCATGCAACCACGAATCCAATTAGAAACAAACTGGAGCAAGACAGCTAACGAAGATACATCCTTTGAGAAATAAAATCAAGAGGGAAATCCAAATCCACCTAAGCAAGGAGCACTGCAGGAAGGTTAGAATACAATGTCAATAAAAAATGATTTGTAGAAATTCATGATGCATGTATGAATGTATGAGTGATATCGTGCATATGCTGGTAAAAGGATACATAATCAGTACAAACAAACAAAACCGCCTCAGGTACCAACAACATTGGGCTAAACTTCAACTAGAAAGATCAATCTAAGAAAGGTAAAAGCAACTGCGGAAACCAAACCTATTACCTGTCCTAACTTCACTGAGGAGAAACATAATCCGGATGTAGCTAAATCAAACAGATACCGGGATAGAACAGCTTTCTTCCGGTTTCATCGGAGAAACCAGTTTTTCAAAAGTAACATACCTATTGGAGATTGCAAGACCAGCCTCAAATAAAGCAGACTGGCGCCGAGACAATCAAACCTCACTGGGGAATTAGACCCACTTTGAAGGAGGAAAAACATACAGACTTCACTAAGGAAGACAATGCTTCATCATCGAGACATCTACTGGGGACTTCATGCTGACTTCATTGGGGAGGTCAAAACCATATCATCAAGGGGAAACCAAGATACGTTCTTCACTGGGGAAAGCGGAGATACGTGTTCTTCGAGAGTAATTATTGCACCAACTTCTTTGGGGAGAAAGGACTTCTATCAAATAAACAAGGCCTTCACTGGAGAATATTGGATTGAGTCTTCATATCATACAAACCTATTCCAACAAAAGATGCCCTGGGATAGCCTTCCCGGGAAATCAAGAAGTCAACACTAATGCCAATACTACTAAAAGAGCGATATCTTAGCACACCAAGGGAATAAAACCTTTCATCATATGAGGGAAAACTTCGTTGGGGAATCTGGGACGGAGGCTTCTGACCATGCAAACCCAAAATCAAAAGTGAACCAAGACTTGGTCGGGGATAATGGGATCACAAACCTAATACCGTACCTTGCACCCACTGGTATCGTCTTTAACCATTTGAGAAACACACAAAGATTGCGCACATACCAGCAAAATGACCTGAGAAAAACCTTCATGAAGGAAGTAAATCTTCTTAAAACAATTGGAGTTTGTTCATTCCTAGGATCGCCATTTTTGTTGTCATTGTTTCATCACAAATCCCAAATTAAATTAAATTGTAAAGATCTCTTTTTTTTGAAAAGTCAATTTTGCTTTTTAATCTTTTTGCTTTAAAAGTTATTATCAGTAATAAATGGAGTCTTTGCAAGCTAAATAAAATAAGAACACAAAGAATTGGGCAAAAGCTCGAATTTCATTAATAGAATGGTAGTCTGCGAATGGCGAGACTCCATGGATGATTACAAAGTTTAGGAAATGGTAATATATAATGGAAAAGATACATTGAGATATAATGACCACCATTCCTCCTAACAACTTTTGAAATCCTGAGAAGCAGCTTTTGTTGAAGTATGGTGAGGATTCGATAAGATTGTTGCTTCAACGATCAAGTCTTGTCTAACGTAGTTACTTGCCAAGAAAAAATCCCTAACTTTTGCCTAAGCTTCCCTTGCGGGTTTTCAACTTAGCGGGAAATTTATTCTGTTTATGTCTCTAATTTTTGCCTAGACCGCCCTTTCGGGTTTTCAGCCTACCGAGACGCTCCTTTTTGCCTAAGCCGCTCTTTCGGGTTTTCAACTTAGCGAGTTATTCTTTTATTTATTTAAGCAAAGTATTTCTTGACTGCGTCAGCATTCATGGGACGTGGGAACTCCTCGCCGTCCATAGTTTCAAGAATTAATGCACCACCAGAGAAGGCTTTCTTGACAACATACGGGCCTACAAAATTGGGAGTCCACTTGCCCCTAGAATCAGTGTTAAAAGACATGATCTTCCTGAGCATGAGGTCGCCTTCTCTGAATTCACGAGGTTTGACCTTTTTATCAAATGATTTCTTCATTCTTTTCTGATATAACCGCCTGTGATCGGTGGATCTGGAACTGACTGTTTAACGTTGGTTCGCGAAATGTCGCGGAAGCAAGAGTCGCCACCGTCTTTTATTTTCTCCAACATGGACAGGACAAAAGCACAGCAAAATTCCTTATGAGATAGTTTCTCGGTTCGGGAGGTAGATTTATAGAAAGGGAAGGTGTTAGCACCCTTTCTATCCATGGTTATCCATGGGCTCTTAGATACTTGCTCATTTGTGTTTTCAAAAAGGTTTGTTTGCTTTTCAAATGTGAGTGGGTTTGAAAAAGTTTCGTTTAAAGATTTCAGATCGACTCTTGTATCAGTCCTCAAGAGTGTTTGAAAAATTGTTTTGAAAGCTTTTTGAAAGTGTCGGTGTGAAAAGAGTTTTGATTTGTTTTTGAATAGAGCAAGTATCTACGAGTCATCTACCTACCCTAAGGAATTAGGCTGTGTAAATGTCCTTAAGGTAGTGCCATCCCACCATTGAGAGGTAGGTAGCACCACCGTTGGAGGTGTTCGGGTCAATTCGTTTGTTAGGGACAGTGTGGTCACCAGAGCAATAGTAGGATACCTTAGAAGCTACCCTTATGCCATTGATCCTTTTTAATTCCGAGGCAACCGTTTCGAGGCAACTGGATCATGTCATGGACATAAGGACTTACTAAAACGTACTATACTCGACGACCACGTTTCGAAGGCAAGGCAACAGTGAGGCGTACCCTAAGAGTGGTGTGTGAATTTGTGTGTTATTTTCAGTTTAGCATTTATCTTGTACATGTATCATGGTGATCTACGCATTGTTTTTAATTAGTCATTCATTCTTTCATGCAAGTTAGCAGTTTAAAAGTGCGGAAATTAAAGTGCGGAAAGTAAAATTCTACGCTATTACAAGGCGCAGGTCTATACATCGCTAAATTAACAAAGACCCGTTTTGAATAAAAAATGCGGAAAGTAAATAAATTCCTAATTACTATTACAAGGCTTGAGCAATTACATAATATTCACAAAGGAAAATAAAATAACATGCGAAACGAAATAAAAATTGAATGTTCGAGGACATTGGACCCTTTTGAAATTAAATTGAATGAAAGGTTAATGAATTATTTAATTAAAAGAAAAGAAATGTTTTTTATGTTTTTGGTATTTAATGGAATAAGAAAATTAAAATTAAAATTAAAAGAAACCCTAATTCTAAGTTATTTTTAATTATTAAAGAAAAATATTAAAGTTTAACCTAATTTACTAAAATATTTATGTATATGTTTATTTACAAAATTAATGATAATTAATAATAATGATAAATAATGATGATTAATAATTTATTTAAGAAAAAGATGAAAATGTCAAAAAAACCTAATTCTATATATTTTTTACTTATTAAGAAAAAGATTAAAGTTTAAAAAACTAAATTAAACTAAGTTAATTGTTAGAGTTTATTTACAAAAATAATAATGGTGAAATTAATATTAATAAAATAAACATTTTTGATTTTTTCTGATTTTTATTGTGGAAATTATTTTATGGTAAAAAAACAATTAAAATAATTAAAAAAAGAATTAGAAAAGAAAATAAAATAAAATTAAAAAGGATGCAAACCAAGGGGGGTTTCAGGCCCAAGGGGAGGTTTTTTGAAGTATTCTGGCCCATTAGACAAAAAGCCTTGTTTGACTTTCTGGCATCACATGCGTGTTCATTGACTTCTGAGTACCGTAGTCTGCATTCTTTGGCCATTGGATTGGGTTTCATGGCCATTTGTATTCTGGCTGTTGGCCATTTGTGTTCTGGCCTCAACGTTCCTTAATCTTCTCAAGATGTTTGTCTCGCCATGTATTGGTGTCATGCATAAGTTATTCTTTTTGGCCATTTGGCTTTTGGCTTTTGGGCATTTGTGTTTTGGCCTCAACGTTCCTTAATGAACCTGCATGGGGATCCTGTCTAAATCTGCAGTGTTGAATCTCATGAACACATTAAATAAAATCATAAAATACAAATAAAGCCAATATATGAAGAAATTTAATATTTAGGCACAATATGGCATGTATGAATGATTATACCCTTTTGATCATGGAGATCAAATCAACCTTACCCTTACTGGAAAAGTAGTGACATGAATGCTTTTATGCCCTTTTGATCATGGAGATCAAGTCAGCCTTACCCTTACTGAAGAAGTAGTGAGATGTTGGTTTGTAACTGAGATGGCTTGTTTGTAGTGAGAGAGGGATTTGTAATAAGGATTTCAAGGTTTTATGGTTCTTGAAAGAATTTGATATTCTAACAGTGTTGTGGCAAGGTTTTTTCTCTCTTTTTTCTCCTCTCTCGTTTGTGTGAAAAGAAGGTGATTATATAATGGAAATTAGGGTAAAGAAAATGGGCTTTGAATGTGCAATTGGGCCTCCAATATTCACTTGAGTTCGTCACTTTCCAGGCTAAATTGCAGGGACTTAAGTGCAATTTTTGAAGTTGAAATGTGAAAACAAAATGTAGCCGACATCGATAACTAACTCCTGTCCGAAAATCGGCTCAATCGGATAAACGGTGAATTAGTTATGAATTTTTGAAGTTTCAGCTCAGACAAACTTATTTTGGGCTCCAGTGTCGACTCTGACACGTTCTTCAATAAAAAACTGGTATTGATCGGAGCATAATCCGGTCTCGACTTTTGAAGAAAAGTTATAGATCTATGAGTCGGGGACCTTTTGTAAAAATATGAGCCCAATCCGATAAAAATTGATCGAGTTATGAATTTTCGAAGTTTCGGCCCAGATAAAATAATATTCAGCATTCAGGATTTTCAGCGTGTCACGCACTCTGAGCAAAAAACGAAGGCCTTTTGAATACCGTTTGAACTCAATACCTTCTGTGAAAATGTAGCCAACTCAATTTGTGAAATTTTGGCGCCAGAACCAGCTCGATACGATGAAAATCGACCAAGTTATGATTTTCTGAACATGACGCAAATAAACTTCTGTCACAAATTTTCTGTACGAAAATACTTGATAAATCCACATTTTTGAAGACCTTCTGATCGAAATTGGCTTCCAGCCCTGAGAGATGAAAACGTAGATAATGTCAAGATGGAATTTTGGCCACCGGAACGGGTTCAAAACGAGTCGCGATCTTCAAGTTATGAATTTTTTAGCGCGTAAAAACTGCACTTTCAGCACACTTTTTTCACCATATTTCTTCGAGAAAACTCACACAGTCGGATACCTTCTTTAAAGAATTGACTCTTGAGCCGAACCTGAATTTGAGAATATGTTATCAGAGATATCTTGGCGAAAGAACACCTGAATATGATGCGTCGGGTTGGACTTGTGAATTTTTCTTGAAATATTTTGAGAAATATGGGAGGGCAAATTTTGGGGTACAACACCGCCCATGACATAAAGCTGTCATTCTCTTCTCTTCAATCAAATTCAATTGGTCAAACATGTTCTGGACCCATTCAGCCTTTGTCAACTTGGATTCCGTTATCACACGCAACGAGGGAATCTCTACCTCAACAGGGAGTACAGTTTCCATTCCATATACCAGGGAGAACGGGGTTGCTCATGTTGAAGTGCGGATAGATGTTCGATATCCATGCAGAGCAAAAGGGAGCATTTCATGCCAATCCTTGTAAGTAACAACCATTTTCTGGATAATTCTCTTGATATTCTTATTAGCAGCTTCAACAGCCCCATTCATCTTTGGCCTGTATGGAGACGAACTGTGATGGACAATCTTGAATTCTTCACACAGTTCTATCATCATCTTGTTGTTCAAATTCGAGCCATTGTCAGTGATGATTCTACTCGGCACATCATACCAGCATATAAGATTGTTTTTTATGAAACGCATAACCACTTGTTTGGTAACATTGGCATAAGAAGCAGCCTCTACCCATTTGGTAAAGTAGTCAATTGCTACCAAGATGAAACGATGTCCATTCGAAGCTTTGGGTTCTATCATCCCGATCATGTCTATAGCCCACATAGAGAAAGGCCACGGGGAGGAAATCACATTGAGAAGTATCGGAGGCACATGGACCTTGTCTGCATAAATCTGGCATTTATGGCACTTCTTTGCAAATTTGTAACAGTCAGATTCCATTGTCAACCAATAATAGCCTGCCCTTAGCATCTTTTTAGCCATCGAATTCCCATTAGCATGAGTGCCAAATGAACCTTCATGAATCTCATGCATCAACATGTCTGCTTCGTATCTATCCACGCATCTGAGCAAGACCATGTCATAATTTCTCTTGTATAACACATTTTCACTGAGGAAGAAACTGCCTGCCAATCTTCTCAGTATCTTTCTATCTTTCCTCGACGCACCAATTGGGTATTCCTGAGTCTGAAGAAAATGTTGGATGTCATAATACCAAGGTTTTTCATCTGCTACCTCCTCTGTCGTAAACACATGAGCGGGCCTATCCAGTCGTCGAACTGTAATACAGGGTATATCATTCCAAGTATTCACTTGGTACATGGAAGCCATAGTTGCCAGAGCATCCGCCATTTGATTTTCATCTCTAGGAATGTGATGGAATTTAACTTTATTGAAGAAGGGTAGTAATCTTCTAGCATAATCTTTGTAAGGGATCAAGCCAGGGTGACGAGTATCCCATTCTTCTTTAATCTGATTTATTACCAAAGCTGAATCACCATACACATCTAGAATTTTGATTCTGAGATCAATAGCTTCCTCAAGACCCATGATGCAAGCCTCATATTCCGCCATATTATTAGTGCAATCAAATGTTAACCTTGTAGTAAAAGGAATGTGTGATCCATGAGGAGTGACGATCACAACACCAATTCCTTTACCATAAGCATTCACCGCTCCATCAAATATCATACTCCAATGAGATTCAGGTTCGGGGCCTTCCTCAGCCAATGGTTCATCATAATCTTTCACTTTCAGGAACATCACATCCTCATCGGGGAATTCATATTCTGCAAACTGATGATCTTCCACCGGATGGTGAGCAAGGTAATCTGCCAACACACTACTTTTGATAGCTTTTTGAGTGCGGTACTCTATATCATATTCAGATAAAAACATCTGCCAGCGGAAAATTCTCCCAGTAAGAGCAGGCTTCTCAAAAATATACTTGATTGGATCCATTTTGGAGATCAACCAAGTGGTATGATTCAACATATACTGCCGCAAATGCTTTTCCGCCCAGGCCAAAGCACAACACGTTTTTTCTAGCGTGGAATACCACGACTCACAATCAGTGAACTTTTTGTAGAGATAATAAATGGAAAACTCATTCTTTCCCGTTTCATCCTGTTTTCCCAGAATACAACCCATGGATTTATCTAACACTGTTAGATACATAACCAACGGTCTTCCTTCTACGGGAAGGAGCAAGATAGGAGGTTCAAGCTGATACTCTTTAATACTCTCAAATTCCCTTTGGAAGTCATTCATCCACACACAACCTTGATCTTTCTTTAACAACTTAAAGATCGGTTCACACTTTGAAGTCATGTGGGAAATGAATCTGGAAATATAATTCAAACGCCCGAGGAAACCCCTGACTTGCTTTTCAGTTCTTGGTGCTGGCATTTCTTGAATTACTTTGACTTTATCAGGGTCAACTTCAATTCCTTTCTGGCTAACGATAAAACCCAATAATTTCCCCGATCTAACTCTGAAGGTGCATTTATTTGGATACAAGCGGAGACGATACTTCCTCAAACGCTGAAACAACTTCAACAAATCTTTTATATGCCCTTCTTCAGTTTTGGATTTTGCAATCATAT
Source organism: Vicia faba (assembly GCA_948472305.1). NCBI lineage: Eukaryota > Viridiplantae > Streptophyta > Magnoliopsida > Fabales > Fabaceae > Vicia > Vicia faba. The sequence goes on from OX451738.1 coordinate 646,910,607, forward strand.
CATTAACATATACTTCAATTTCCTTGTGCATCAGATCATGGAATAGGGTTGTCATAGCCCTCTGGTACGTTGCACCAGCGTTCTTCAACCCGAAGGGCATCACTCTGTAACAGAATGTTCCCCAGGGTGTGATAAACGTTGTTTTTTCCATGTCCTCTAGAGCCATTCTTATTTGATTATACCCGAAAAATCCGTCCATGAACGAGAATACCTTGAATTTTGATGTGTTGTCCACTAACATTTCAATGTGAGGCAATGGAAAATCATCTTTTGGACTAGCTTTATTTAGATCTCTGTAATCTACGCACATGCGGACTTTTCCGTCTTTTTTCAGTACTGGGACAATATTGGCAATCCATTGAGGATACACTGACGTCACAAGAAAACCAGCATTAATCTGTTTTAGGACCTCCTCTTTGATCTTTACTACCATATCTGGGTGGGTTCTTCTCAACTTTTGTTTAATTGGCGGACACTCTGGCTTCAACGGCAAACGATGCTCGATAATGTCTGTATCTAGACCAGGCATATCTTGATAAGACCAAGCAAAAATATCCACATACTCTTTCAACAGCTCAATCAACCCGCTTTTTACATCAGGATGCAACGATGCTCCAATCTTAATTTCCTTCGGATCTTCTTCTGAACCCAAATTAATCACTTCCAAAGGCTCCTTATATGGCTTAATGGTATTTTCCTCGTGCTCAAGCAACCGTGATACCTCTTCTGGAATATCACCATAATCTTCTTCTTCAGCCCCAAACACAGGACATTCAAAGTTGGGAGAGGGTGCAGGGTCATTGTATTCAACGGGTTTTTTAATTAATCTGCACATGTGATTTATGATTGCTTTTAGAAACTGACACATATAACAAGTGATCATGCAGATTAATTTTCAGTTATTATTTATTTTGAAAGGGTTTTTTATTTGATTACCATTTCCCAAGAAAAAGCAGAAAATAAAGACATATTTTTGGAAGCAAAGACAACTTTTATTAATGATCTTAAAAATCAAAGCAAATAGATAAGCCCATCTAATACTTTCACCTTGGGCAGAGTGAAAGCTTTTCAAAAGAAAGAAACAGATTAACAAAACAAATTACTTTGAAATATGTATGCAAGAAGGAACATCAATGGTGACCCAGTTCTGAACTCGGACTCCATGCGTCACATAATTTGGTACTTCTTGCTCTGCTTCATCCTCTTCAACAACATTAATTCCAGAACCAATTGGATGCAGGTAGCCTCCGTTGCGGAAAACATCATGATAACTGTTCACAGAAGACTTTGACTTCAAACTTTCGCCTTTGCCATTCTTCGAAGAGAAACCCAAACCAGTTCTGTTTTTGTTCACGGGTGGATCCACCAGTCGTCCCCAAACTGCATTATGACCATTGCGCACAACCTGATACGTGTCCTTCAGTGAAACCACAGAATTCTCATTCCTCGTTATGTTGTCAATAGATAGGGCTTGGAATTGGGTTCCAACAGCAGCCTCATCCACTTCTACAATACTGAAAGAGGATAGATGGGATATCAACAACGCCTGCTCCCCATTTATGATCACCACCTTCCCTCCGTGCATAAACTTTAACTTCTTATGCAGAGTTGAAGTGATAGCCCTTGCTTCATGTATCCATGGCCGTCCTAGCAAACAACTATATGCGGGAATAATTTCCATGACCTAGAAGGTTATCAAGAACAAATGTGGTCCTATATGGATGGGCAAGTCCACTTCACCGATGACAGATTTCCTCGACCCATCAAAAGCCTTCACAATGATGCCACTTGGGCGCATAGGTGCTCCTTGATACTTTAACTTCATGAGGGTAATCCTCGGTATAAAATTCAGCGCGGATCCGTTATCAATTAGCACATTGGACAGCCAATCATTCTTGCAGTTGATAGATATGTGGAGGGCCAGGTTGTGATTCCTCCCTTCATCTGGTAACTCATTATCGCAGAAACTAAAATTGTTACATGACGTAATGTTTCCAATTACGCTGCTGAATTAATCTAATGGCATGTCATTCTCCACAAAAGCTTGGTCTAGTACTCTCATCAGTGATTCTCTATGAGCAGAGGAATTCATTAATAAAGCTAGGATAGATATCTTGGAAGGAGTCTGCAATAGCTGATCTACAATTTTGTAGTCGCTCATCTTAATTATCTTCAAAATATCATCCACTTCTTTCTCCAATGTAGCTCCACTAGTCTCTCCTGTAGCCTTCTTAGGCTCACCATTCTCAGTAATTTTCTTTCCAGCAACAACATCTCTTCGAATAACCGGCGCAAACACACGACCGCTACGGGTCACCCTGCTATTATTAGCTATATTTCCAACATCTGGCATTGGCTGGATGGGAATTTCTACCTCGTCTTCTAAGATTGTAGCATTGTATTTGTAAGGCACAGCCTTGTCTGATTCATAGGGAACAGGACCTGGCAGACTAATTACCAATGGGGTAACAGCTGGTTTGCTATGGTACTCCACCTCAAGATGAGTGGGTGCACCAAAACAAGGTACAATGACATTCACCCCTTCCTAAACACAATCAGCCATCAAAAAGTCATTTTCGGCAAACAAATCTTCATCTGAAGAAAAATACTCATTTGTGGAGGCATACTCTTCCTCTGACTCTTCTTCCATCAAACAAACTTCAACCATATCAATCTCATGATAATCATCTCTCTGACCTGTGATCTTGATAGTTCCATTGTCTAACAGCAACTGAACACCTTCCCTCACAATAGAACATCCTCGGGGGTTTCGCTAACAAACTATGCAAGATCCATATTGGTGTTCCACCTGACCAGCAGTACGGAAGAAGGTAGCATGCAACTGCACGAGATCCTCATTCAAATGATCCACATCAAAAATTCTGAATTCACCCGGACATCCAGAAACCATATTCACTTCCTCTTTATATTCCGCCCTAGGCCTGATTATATGGATTAAACCTTCATCCATCATCTCCTGTAAATCAGCCTTTATCTTCTCGCAACCCTGTATATTTGTACTGCAAATAGCACAACCGGCGTGTTCATGCGTATAATAGCTGAATTCGCAAAGGTCTGCGTGCATCTTCACCAAATCTCCTCTAACCATATTAATTTCAAAAATTCGAAAGTCGCCTAGACAATCGGCCACCATATTTACAGCATTCACTCCCCCGTGCTTGGGTAGAGGATTATCTTTCACATTAGGTCCCACGTCTTTGAAAGATAAAATTCCAGACTTCACCAACCTTTGCACTTCAGTCCTCAAAGGATAACAATTCTCAACACTATGCCCTGGTGCTCCCTGATGAAAGGCACACGTCTGGTCTGCTTTGTAATACCAAGGCAATGGTGATGGTATGGCGGGAGGTGGTCGTGTATGGACTAACTTCTTCTGAATCAATGCTGGTAGTAGCTCTGCATAGCTCATGGGAATAGGATCATAGTTCTCCCTTCTCTGATTATACCCTTGATTCCCCTGATGGGACGGTCTCTAATAAGCAACGGTAGTCGGAGCGACATTCATAACAGGAGTAATTGAGGCGACTTGCTGATGATGCTGATAATTCTTTCTAGGAGCGTTTACCCTTCTCTCTTGCATAACAGCATTTGTATCCCCCTCTTTCTTCTTTGTAAACTGATAAGCTGGATTTTTCACCCCTCCGGATCCTTCAACCTTTGTCAAACGGCCTTCTCTTACTGCCTCTTCTAGGCGGACACCCATTCCTACCATCTCTGTAAAATCATTTGGGGCACTTGCTACCATTGTTTCGTAGTAGAAAGACCCTAGCGTCTTCAGAAAAATCTTAGTCATTTCTTTCTCCTCCCTGGGAGGAATTACTTGTGCAGCCACTTCGCGCCATCTCTGTGCATACTCTTTGAACGATTCTCTGTCTTTCTGAACCATGGCCCTAAGCTGGTCACGGCCAGGCGCCATGTCCACATTGTACTTGTATTGTTTAATGAATGCTTCTCCCAAATCATTAAAAGTATGGATGTTTACGCTGTCTAAACTCATGTACCATTTCAATGCTGCGCCGGTCAGACTATCCTGGAAAAAGTGAATCAGCAGACGCTGATCATCGGTGTGGGTAGACATTCTTCTTACATACATCACCAAGTGGGCACGAGGGCAAGTGTTGCCCTTGTACTTCTCAAATTCTGGGACCTTGAACTTAGTAGGCACTTTAACATTCGGGACCAAACACAGCTCATTCACATTCTGCCCAAATAGCTATTTTCCCCTAAGAGCCTTCATCTCTCTTTGCATTATATCAAATTGTTCTTGGAAATCATCCATTTTGTCATAAAGACCCAAGTCTTCACTCGGCGGAGGGAAAGGACGACACATATCTTCAATAACAAACGGAACCAAATTCACCGAAGGAGGTGCAACAGGAACAGTATGCACCACAGGAGGTGCAGGAGTAACAACATTTTGAACCACTGGAGCATCTTGAGGGCCAAGATTGAAACCTCCAGGTGTAAAATTCTCTAGCATTCCCCATGGATAACCCTGAGGCATACGGTTTTGAACAACAACCGGAGTAGCGGATACAGGAACAGTAGGAACTTCAGCATTTGCCCTTGTTGGTTGAGGTTGAACACTCGGTGGCTGATTCTGAGCAATCACCAGAGCTTCCATCAGAGTAGTCAAGTTGGCCAAGCCAGCCTTCAAAGCAGAAACTTCTTCGTGCAGCTCGCGATTCTCCTGTTCTAAGTTGTCCATCTTCTTTTTGAAATTAGCCCGAGTGTTGTAGTGATGAGTCAGCTTGCTGAGTGAAGTAAAGAAGCTGGGTAAGACACCTGGATATGCATAAAAAATGCAAGAAATATGTGCAATATGATGCATGATATGCAATGCATATGATTATTTTTTTACTTTATCATTTAATATTTCAAGGGATTTATGGTTTATAGACATATTGCAAACATCCAAGTAATAAAGCTTTTGAAATACTAAAAAAATTTATTATAATAACTTCAAAATGGATTACAAGTTTCAATTATCCCAAGTACAAGATGAAAATACAATCTAAAATCCTGAGAAGAGGAATTAATGGAGATCAATCTGTACGCTGGCGCTTCCTTGTGAGCTTGGAAATCTGAGCCCTCAACCTCTGGTTTTCTTCCACATGTCTGATGGCAACCTCCTTCCAATCATCTGAAGCAGGAAGTGAGTAATCAACACCTGTTTGAGGCTTAGGAGAAAATAAATCCCCTTGCCTCTCCATAGACTTCACCGCTCGACTCTCAAGGATCTCGATCAAATCATCTTTCTCCTTCAGGTCTACTCTATAGGAACTCTCTAAAGTCTGGAACTTGTTCTTCCAAGCATCCCTTTCCTGTTGCATCCTAACCAAAGCAAGTTGCAGCTCCTCTAGATCATCTAATAAGGGAGGAGTGGTCTTCGCAAAAAAATCAGGCATGGGTGTCTCCCGAGTATACGGAATCTTCAATTGAATGGCTCTCGATCGGACCCATTGAAGATATGGCTCCAAAGAAATAACACCTCTAGGTCCCAAATCCTTCCTACTCTTCTTATAAATGTGACGCCAGGCCTTCACAATCTTCTCCTTAGCTTCCCTGTGGTCTTCTCCTTCCTTCAGAAAGAAACTACTCAAATGAATACTATTCGGTTTATCCCTCATCGGATAACCAAGTTGTCGCCGTGCAAGAATAGGGTTATAGTTAATTCCTCCCTTTGTACCAAGAAGAGGCACATTGGGGAAACTACCACAACTGTCAATAACCTCCACATCCTAGTAAGCTCGGTGATACCAATCAATATCCGAGTGAGTAAGTGCCATGATCTTAGGATCCCAACGGGGTTCCTTCTTGACATCCCAAAAAGCATCAGACTGAGGCATATGAGAGATAAACCACCGGTACAATAAAGGCGTGCAACAGATAATAATTCCCCCATGATAGGAACTCCGAAGATGAACAGAGTAATAAGCATCACCCAACAGTGTAGAAACCGGGTTTCCAATCATGAAAATCCTGATAGCGTTAATGTCAACAAACTTGTCCACATTAGGAAATAAGAATAATCCATAGGCGAGTAAAGCAAAGATGGCCTCAAAAGCAACCGTACTCTTCATCCTAGCAAAGTAACGAGCTTTCTCCAATAAGAACTGAGCTGGTAATCCTCTAATCCCTCCTTTGGTAGTCATATGGGCCTCCACCTCAGACTTCCCCAGATGAATCAAAGCAGCAATCTCATGTGGTTTTGGCTCACACTCCAAACCAGTAAAAGGAACACGATCGGTAACAGGTAAATCCAATAGATAGGAATACTCTTCCAGTGTTGGCATCAACTGATAATCGAGAAAAGTAAAGCAGTGATACACCATATCATAGAACTGGACCAAAGTTGAGAGAATACCCTCCTTCATCTTCAGCTTCATGAGAGGAATAATGGATCCATACTTCTTCCGAAAGTCTACAGAACACTCGATCCCAGGAATTAGACTGATCAACTCATCTATCTTAGGATACTTGAAACTGTATTTCCCGGTCTTTCTCTTTCCATAATCCATGGTTTAAAAGTACCTGAGATATTCACAAATAGTCAACCTTTAAATCCCTTGAAATATTGTTTTCTTCAAAAGATGCTTATGAGTGCATGGATGCATGATGCAATAATCACACACAAGATCACACATATAGGGTTCATAGGTTCAACGTCACGAGCATGAGGTCGAAGGTACTACCCATAAGGTATTGGTCTAAAAAGTTATCACCTGCCGAACAAGGTTCTAAGAGGTTCCCAGAGTCTACATCCTTCCTTCGGATATTACCAACTTCCCGATTAACTCAGTAATTAGTAATATTCTCAAGAAAGACTCGTACGAGCATAGTATCGCGTGACAACTATTTCCGGATTACTCCGTCATAGCTTCCGCACTACACCTAAAAGGCCAAGATGGGTTAGGTAATTTACGGTCCTCAGCTTCAGCGGGCTCTCAGGTCGAAAGCAGCACGTCTTCCCGATTACTTGGTAAATGAAAATACAGTCAAAGGGGCCTCCACTGAGTGGGGGATCTCATGCCTCCTTTTTTAGGATTACTCCCTCAAAGTTAACATGACTATACCGCCCGTCCTATCTTAAAGTTTTCCCAAGTCTGAGTATAGGACTTATGAGTAATCACCAAGCATCCTGTAAACCAGGAAAATCCAGACAAACATATATACAAAATATAACACATAAACACAATAACATATATACAGATATAAACAAAGATAGGCTCAACCCACTTAGGGATGGACCAGCAAGAGGTCAATCTTTCCCCAATGAAGTCGCCATTTTTCTGTAGCGGTAGAAATGTTCAAGACTAAGCCATTAGATTGACTAGACTTTATACAAATCAAAATAAAAATCGTCACCGCGCTTTATTGTTTCCAAAGGAATGGGAAAAGAGCGAATAACCTAAAAAAAGGGGGAAAGGTTCAAGGTAAGGGGGTTGGTTATACAAAGGGAAGCTATTAGCACACTAAACATCTACGGTACTCCGCAGGAACCTCTTTGAAAAAACTGTATATTTTGGCTATAAAAATGTGTTATATATAAAATGGATGGTGTAGGTGAGAAAAGAAATATTTTTATGATTTTTGCACCCGCCGCGGTTGCGAACCTTTAGTGCCTACGTACCACCTTTCATGCAATAGGGGGTCAGGGTACACGTAGTTCCTCTTTTAAAAATTTGAAACACAAGTGTGTTGGTTAATTTTATGAGATAAGACGTCATCGTCATTGTCCGTGTGGAAAACATACTTACTACCCACAGTCATGAGAAAGGAGAATTTGCATCATCTCAAAGTGGAGGATATGGCTTGGATTTTAAAATCAACAATGTCTCACTCAACACCCAAGAGGAACATATCTCTCTTTACTACATATTGTAGAAGTATAGTTGTTTGCATCACTACAAGGATTGACAAGAGTCTAATATTTTAAGAAAAGTTTTAAAATAAAAAAGCCAAAGTGGCAAAAATGGTTTAAAATGAGATTGATTGACTTTTAGTCTTCTCACAAAAATGTCAAGGTATTATTAAATTGATTGAAATTTATTCATGAAAATGTTTTGAAAATGCATGGACCTAAGTCCAAGTTTATTATGAAAGTGTTTCAAGTTTAGAAATAAGAAGAGATTTTAAAAGGAGGGAGAAGATTTTTGAAATTAAAGAAGATGGGAGGAGATGAAGAGACTATCCTAAAGCATAAGGTAAAACCTAGAGATAAGAACCATCTAACCAACAAGAAGCCAATACTTGACATTATGAGTCAATATAGAATTCCCATTCTTCGGATTGAAACCAAGAAAGCAAAGATACTAGACCTCTTGAAAGAACCAAACATCAAGTGTATTAAGTCTTCGCAAAAATTGGGTAGAGTAACGGATGTAAACGGGTGAATTCCAGATTACAAACAAAGTATGTAATCACAATAACCTTCACACAAAACAAACAAACAACCCAATGTCTTGAGGTAAACCTCAAGAATTCCAGACAAAATAATCAAGTAAGATCACAAGGTCTCCAAGATAGGCCGAGGTTTCTAATCCTAAGTCCAAGAAGTCCAATACTCCATAATGCCAAGGATAGTAACCAAATAGTCCAAGTATCATTAAACATTTTTATGGTTCATGTTGATTATTAGGTGTCTTTAAAATGAAAAGAAAAGCTCAAGTGAGCAAAATAAAAAATGACATAAAAGTAAATGCTCAAGTGAGCAAAATAAAAAATGAAATGAAATGTAAATGCTTAAATTAAATGGTACATAAAGCATAAAAAATAAAAGCATAAAGTAAAGTCAATTGTTAGAAATTAGTTGTTACTTGGATGACCATCTTGAAACTTGCATTTGGAACTCATTAGAGGATTGGTAGAACCAAAGCCTCCACACAACAAGTTGCATTTGCTTTTTGTCAAGTATATCATCCATTTTGGAATCCTCAAAAGTAACATTTAATGATCAACGATGTTTAAGTGATCCGCGTTGACCAAAGGTGTTGTAGATCCATTAGAGGATTGATAGAACCAAAGCCTCCACACAATGAATCTCAAGATTATTGGATCAAAGAGATCAAATTAACATACTTGGGCTTGCAATAATAAGTTTGGGCCACGAATGATTATTTATTCGAATCGGGACAAAATTTAGCGCTATGTTAAGCAATTGTAAGTGGACTTATGTAGAAGTCGCACCTATTTTGAGGTCGGTCAATAGAAATCTATGTACTTCATGTTTGGATAAATGATATAGAGATCACCATCCCTTAACATGTAGCACAATTAAAAAGGAAAGGGATAAGATGAAGAGGGAGGGGAATGATAAGCTAATTTGGATCACCATCTCAAAATTCTTTCATCTTTAAATTCAACCACTCCTCTAAATGGATTAAAGCACTAAACATATCATTAATCCAAAGCACCAAAAATGAATTAAATAATTCACTCTTAGGTAGATTTGAATTGATGAACATTTATCCAACTTCATCTACACCACAAAGTCCATCAAACTTAAAGAGAAATTGGACATTTAAAATTGTAATCCAAATTATCCATCAAAGAGAGTGAGCAGGAAAAATATTTGAGTCAAAACAGCCCCAAAATAAGGCAAAAAAAGTATTTTCGGTACTGTTACAGTCAATTGTGCTTAGACAGCTACCAATTGCATCAGTGCAGCTTTTTTTCAAGTCAACTTTTTGTGACAAACAATTGCAATGTTACAACAATTGATTGCAACCTGTTAAAATCAGTAGAAAACAGCATTTCAAGGATCAAATTCTTATTCTAACTTTTCATTAAACACCTTATGATCATGGATCCAATTGAGCATGAAAATTCCATCAAATTATGAGAAAATAGCACTAATGGAATCATAAAACAGTGCTCAATGAATCAAAACCAGAAACCCACAAGAGATCACATTGTGAAAGACGATGATCCAACTTACCAAAGGTAGAATTAGAGAATTATCAAATAACTTCCAGAATTTGCTTCAATTCAACCACAATAATCAATTACCAAAGCTTGGATATAGATAAATGATGAAGAAAAAGTGTTTGGATGAAGGTTTAGCTCAAAGATTAGTAAGCTTCAATGCAAAGCTTACTAACTTTTTGAAAATGGAGCTTTGAGTGAATTTGGTAGATGGAGAGAATTGAGAGATTTTTTAGCAAAGTGGATTTGGCTATCAAAAGCTTGAAATTTGAATGAAATGAGGGCTCTATTTATAGATTTTAGGATTGGGATTAGTGGTAATTTGGTAATTGATTCTTGGAGCCAAAAATTGAATTAATGATATAATTTTCAAATTATGCAGAAAAATTGGAGCCAAAAAGATGACAGTTTTGAAATTGCTGGCTTTTTTTTCAAAAATCACATGTGTTTTGCTGTTATGAGTCGACACAATAGTCGTATGCATCGACACATTCTAGTTGTATAACACAGCATGAGTCGACGCAAGCTTCTATGGATCGATACAAGCTGCTATCTCAATACAATACAGAATCAATCAATTTGCATGAGTCGACACATAACATGTATGTGTCGACACATGTTAGTTATACAAAACAGGATGAGTCGACACAAGCCTCTATGGGTCGATGCAAGGTGTTACTTCGACACAATACAGAATTAATCAACTTGCATGAGTCGATACAAGCCTCTATGGGTCGATGCAAGCTGCTACTTCGACACAATACAGAATCAATCAACTTGCATGAGTCGATACAAGCATATATGGGTCGATGCAAGCTGCTACTGCGACACAATACAAAATCAATCAACTTTCATGAGTCGATACAAGCCTCTATGGGTCGATGCAAGCTGCTACTTCGATACAATACAGAATCAATCAACTTGCATGAGTCGATACAAGCCTCTATGGGTCGATGCAAGCTGCTACTTCGATATAATACAGAATCAATCAACTTGCATGAGTCGATACATAACATGTATGTGTCGACACATACTAAATTTTTTTGATTTTTGAAGGCTGAAAACACAGTTTTTTTTTCAAAGATTGTGCACAATACACTTTGTGCCATTGATTGCGCTATGGGAGCAATTGATTGTTCAGGTCAACAAAAAAATGAAAAAAATCTAGTTATTTTTTTTTTCTTTGCAAAAAAGAGATTTTAGGGAAATAATACCGGAAAACCATATTTGTTGGATGCTTCGACTCGGTGCCTACAAAACACAAATATGCAAAGGCAAAGACAAATATTTTTTGTATTTTGGTTAGAGGTTAATTATCAACGCATATACAAATTACACAACTAAGGTGCTTGGAGATTCCTCAAGAGCAAACTTAAAGATAGGAGATAGAAAAAAAGAGGAAGAACCAACCCTAATGTGATTTTGTTATGATCAAGTTGACATGATATGATAGGGGAATCTTAGGGGAAAAAATTGGGGTACAACACGCACCTCTAAGGTATCTCCCACTTTGGTTGCCTTTAAATAAAACAGTCATGAGGCAGGAACACTTTAGCAAAGACCCATAAATCAAAAGATCATAGTCCCTCGATGATCCTACAGTTGTCTTTCGATAAATGATCTAGTCCCTAAAAGAAAATTGCTAAAGCGTCTCCACAAGTTTCCTTCGTGATTGTAAAATGTCCCTTCGATTGTCCCTCAAGATCGAACGATAGGGCTACCTACTCACTAATAGTAGGATAGCACTATCTAAAGGAAAGGAGGAAAATAATATCCTTTTTCGAGTAGGTAGACTGTTCTTAAGTACTTTCTCAAACCTGAAATTTCACACTTACACACTTTCAAAAAAATCTTTCCAACAACGTTTTATCGCACTCTTGAGGACTAATACAAGAGTTACCATAAAGCAAACAAAAACTTTCAAAACTACAAACACACAAACAGTTTTCAAAAATGAGAAAGTACCTAAGAGCCCGTGGAAAACCACAGATGGAAAGGGTACTAATACCTTCCCTTTCCATAATCTACCCCCTTACTCAGAAAATCTCGAAAAAATGTCTTTTACTGTTCTTTTAACCCTTTCCTTTGTTGGATAAAAGAAAAGTCGATGGAGACTCTTGCTTAACGCGACATTTGCAAACAAAAAACGCAAAACCATTATTAACAGTCGGTTCTGCCACCGTATCACAGAACTGGCGACTCTGCTGGGGAAAATAATAAAAGTGGGGTTTACCTAAGGGTCTAGATCATTTTGCTTCTTTGACTGTTTGTTTGCTTTATTTTTAAGGGTACTGTTTGGGGTTACTATAGATCCTACACCCGGATCTGGTGAAACCTTTTAGGTAAGTAGCAATAGATCATGGAAACTGTGCGGGGTATACCGACACGGTTGAAGCAATGGATACATTGATGTGACACTTTGGTTGGTACCAGTAGCCCTTGAGTTAATCAAGGAGAATACGGGGCAGCTGTGTGGTGTCATGAAGTGTCAACTGACCTTAGAACCTTTAATTGAACAACTTGGCCATTAGGACGTAGCGAGATGGCCGTCTTTGTTGTATTCCCAAAGTCGGAAGATACTCGATGCTACACTCATTGAGATTTGACTCTTGAGTTTTGTTTGGTTGCAAGTCAGTCGCCTATCGAACAAAACTTGTAGGAAAGGTCGGTGATATTGAGATCCCTTAGATCCAGGTTACTATTTATAGGACAGGTTGAGCAAACTAAATTTCAAGAGGGTACTTACCTACAAACCCCATGCAAGCCTAAACCTAAGGCTGCTTGTGTGATTTGTTTACTTTCAACTTGAGCTACTTGCTGGGGTTTTATCTAACGACGTGATTTCCTTGCAGGATTTGTTTACAGTCATTATATAATAAATTGGTTTTCTTACAAGACATACTTGTCTTTATCACCCTGCATTTTTGCTTGATGCATAGCATGCACATCATAGCATCATACCATAGAATTTCCTTAACCATTTCAAGGATCTCAAGGGCTTGTGATGCAGGTTATGATGAACCAGACGTCTAGCAAGGGGAAAGGGGATTTATTTTCCTCTGGCCAATGCTGTCAAAAGATCAAAACACGATAACTTGAGTCAGGGGCTATGACCCACTTGATATGGTGAGCTTGACTCTCGTATAAGGACACCCAATGATACAAAGTTCTTAAATCAAAGCTGCAAATTTCAACTTCAAACATTTTCTTGTTTACCCCGCGAGATCCTTGAAAACATTGCATGCATGCCATTTCATAACAGGTCTTCCAGTACAGGTCTCTCATTTTCTCGCTGTTTATTTCAGCAAGGAAAATGGCTCTCCAACAAGACAACAGAGATCTTCAAACTCAAGAGGCTCAGTTCATGGAAATGTTCTTAAACCTGTCCAAGGGGAAGGAAGAGTTGAAAGCACTCCTCGCTTGGAACCTGGCCAAGAAAAGTCCTGAAGACAATAAGGACGAACGGTTGGAACAACTGCAAGCTGAGGTAGAAGTAATGAGAACCCAGATGATGGGGCAGATGGCTCTTATCCAAGGCCTATCTCGGGGACAAGAAGAGCTGAGAGGTATTGTCAACAAGTTTCATCAAGACGGATGCAACTGTGTGAAGCAAATAGTCGAGGTTGGGGACCAAGTCATTGATCAACCTCGCAGAAGACAAGAGGTTGGTTTGGTGAAGAGTGGACCTTTCCAAATTTCTACTAGATCACGGGTCCAACAACAACCTCTCCAAAAACAACGGGTTAATCAGAGTAAGTCGGATACACCCAAGAGGAAGTTTACCAAACTCAACATGCTGTTGTCTCAAGCTTTACAACACATGTTGAGGATGAATCTGTTTACGTTGATAGGACCTCATCTAAACCCTAAGACTTCTTCTCCTAACTATGATCCTGATGCAAGGTGTGCCTATAATTCTGGTAGTCCTGGGCACGATACTAACGATTGTTGGGCACTGAAATACAAGATTCAAAATATGATTGACGCCAAGGAGATACAGTTCGACCCTCCTGAGACTCCCAATGTGATCACTGCTCCTATGCCAAATCATGGCTAGTATTGAGATCATTTTTGTTCATTTGAATTCTCAAGTTGTATTTTGTTTGTTCAAACAATTATTATCATGTCAAAATTTGTTATTTCATTAATGCATTGCACATGTTTGTCTTGAATTAATTTGTTTTCATTATGCTTAAACTGCTTTCTTACTTCCTTTTTGTGATATTCAACTCTTGATTAAAAGCTCTAAGCCTTTAGAGGGAGGATGACGAGAACGATACGACAATCTCTACAGTATGCTTTTGAACAAACCCCGCTGACGATGTACAGGCATTATTTCAAATCCTAAATAGTTGAGTTATAAGGAATATAATCCCTAGTCAACCCCTTTGAGCCTAAGAAGTAGGAGTTTTCTTTTCACACAAATTAAAACCCTTGATCATAACCTGGGGCAGGGTAGTTTTCTCATTTAATTGATATGTGCATTCAGTCGCAAGCTTTCCCTTCATACACAATAAATAGTGTAGAAGATGCTCTCAAAAAGATGGTGATGGTTCCACATAATCATTAAGAACAGACAGTCATTATCTCTCAAAATAAAAGCCCATTAAGTCAAAACCTATGAATGAGACTTAAGAAAAAATAGGGTATCCTGCTGGCTGTAATCACAAAAGAAACAGTTTAGGCAAAAGACAGGGATAGAAAAATAAAAAATAAAATAAAAAGAAAGAGGTCCTACAAATCCTCAACAAAAAGAAAAGGTCACAAAAATGAATGCCTTCTCAAACAAACATTCAATTTTTGAACCATCACCGGAATATCGGGGCCAACATTCAAGAACTCAACTGGGAGTCTAAATGTACAATTAACAGAGTATAGGACTGAAGAACATCACGAAGAACGGGTGGGTACAAATAAATTTTGAGCCTTTATCCTTTGTTTCTTAAACCGTGAACCAGGCCACGCTACAACCCTTAAAAGTCCTAGCTGAAGCATGGGTTAGTTCGAGAGCATACTATTACAAAAGGTATCCTGACTCCTGTAGGGTTCGCTATAAATCTTGAGTTGACAACAAACTTTTACAAAATTTGTTTGTTTTACTAAAAAATGAATTTTCAAACTTCAAGATAGACATAAGCTTTGCATTCTTAAAATACCATTAGTTGGATATGACTATTTGTTTAACAGCAGAGAAATTCGCACGACGGATATTCGATGAACAGAAATCTTCTCAGTGGATAGAATTACCTCATATGGAAAGACATTCAAATGATAGGCCATTCATAATCAATCGGCATATCATGGTGTCCAGCTGATCTGGGGCAGTCAAGTCAAGGTTCAAGGAATCTCTCAAAAATGCCAAATAGCAAGGGGCAGAACTCCATCTGAATCACTTGGGGCATTGGACATGAATTCCAGCAATGAATCATGTACGATCAAACAAACACCTTCTGGCAGTGTGACAACACTTACTACTAAGGACACTGACAATTCTCTGCATTCGGTGAACATGGACATAGTCAGAAAGGACTACGCATGAAAAAGACCCGCTAGGTTGACAGGCCTAGGGAAAAATAAGGGCATCCCGGCGAACCAAAAAGAGTTCGGGCAAAAATTAGGGATATATACAAAAATTATGCACCCGGCAAGTTGAAAACCTGAAAAGGCGGCTTGGGCAAAAAAGGGTATCCCGGTGGACTGAAAACCCGAAAGGGCGGTCCAGGCAAAAGTTAGGGATTAAAGCGTACGACTATGTCCCGTCATCTTGTCACTTGTCTATCAGTAGAAGACTTGTTATCCTAATCAGCATTTACCAAGCACCCCATGAGTAGGGATGACACTCAAACCATCTATAAAGTCTCCACATGTACTTTCTCCGGCAAGTACATGGTCAGAGATATTCTGAGACGAAGTCACCGCTACATATGACCCCGCGACACCTATGTTTCCCACAGAGTAGAAACAACGAAAGTTTTGACCTCTTCTTCCCCAAGCAGGAATTACTTCTTCCAGCCAAGTTCCTTCAGAGAGCTAAAATCTGTGTTCCCCAGTCGAGCTTTATAACCTTAAACAGTTTATAAAACCTCCTCCCGGTTAGAGTTTATTTCTCAGGCTGCAGAAGTTTATTCACCAACAGAGTTTATTTCTCTATATCGGCAAAATCTTCCAATAAAGCATCTCCCTCCAGAGTTATTCTGAAGCAGAGTCAATCCTCGGCAGAACATCCTCAAACAGAAAGAGGAAATCCCCGACAAATCATATCCATTCATCATCCCCAATAGAAATGAAGGATACAATCTCTTTATACTCTCCAGCAGCAGTTAGGGATTTATTTTCCCATATTGGGAAATATCACAATAGCATCCCATGTTCATACATCGTGCCATGCGCATACACATCGCATACAGCATAACCTCATTTATTTTGAGAACATAACCACAATGCATTTCATCCATCATTACATTTCATATGACTAACTCTTTTCCTTTTTCAGGGAAAAGATCAAATCAACAAACACCGTTGGCTACTTATGTGACCTGGTAGTTTTCTCAAAAGCTACATCTAACGAAGGGTTAATTCAAGATTTTCCTCTGGTTTAGTCAGATCGACACTAAGATCTCTCTGATTCCTATTCCAGTTGAAGATATTCCAAGACTTTTGTCTGGTTCAGTTGAATCGATCTTAAGATTCTTCTGATTTCCATTCCAGTCAAAGTTAATTCAAGACCTTCTCTGGTTCAGTCAGATCGACACTAAGATCTCTTTGATTCTTATTCCAGATGAAGATATTCCAAGAATTTTGTCTGGTTCAGTTGAATCGATCCTAAGATTCTACTGATTACCATTCCAGTCAAAGTTAATTAAAGACCTTCTCTGGTTCAGCCAGATCGACACTAAGATCTCTCTGATTCCTATTTTAGTTGAAGACATTCCAAGACTTTTTTCTGGTTCAGTTAAATCGATCCTAAGATTTTTCTGATTCTTATCCAGCCAAAGTTAATTAAAGACCTTCTCTGGTCTAGTCAGATCAACACTAAGATCTCTCTGATTCCTATTCCAGTTGAAGATATTCTAAGACTTTTGTATGGTTCAGTTAAATCGATCCTAAGATTTCTCTGATTCTTATCAAGTCAAAGTTAATTAAAGACCTTCTCTGGTTCAGTCAGATCGACAATAAGATCTCTCTGATTCCTATTCCAGTTGAAGATATTCCAAGACTTTTGTCTGGTTCAGTTAAATCGATCCTAAGATTTCTCTGATTCTTATCAAGTCAAAGTTAATTAAAGACCTTCTCTAGTTCAGTCAGATCGACACTAAGATCTCTCTGATTCCTATTCCAGTTGAAGATATTCCAAGACTTTTGTCTGGTTCAGTTAAATCAGTCCTAAGATTTCTCTGATTCTTATCCAATCAAAGTTAATTAAAGACCTTCTCTGGTTCAGTCATATCGACACTAAGATCTCTCTAATTCCTATTCCAGATGAAGATATTCCAAGACTTTTGTCTGGTTCAGTTAAATCAATCCTAAGATTTTTCTGATTCTTATCCAGTCAAAATTAATTCAATATTTTCCTCTGGTTCAGTTAGATCGATACTAAGATCTCTCTGATTCATATTCCAGTTGAAGATAATCCAAGACCTTTTCTGGTTCAGTTAAATCGACACTAAGATTTTTCTGATTCTTATCCCGTCAAAGTTAATTAAAGACCTTCTCTGGTTCAGTCAGATCCACACTAAGATCTCTCTGATTCCTATTCCAGTTGAAGATATTCCAATACTTTTGTCTGGTTTAGTTAAATCGATCCTAAGATTTCTCTGATTCTTATCCAGTCAAAGTTAATTAAAGACCTTCTTTGGTTCAGTCAGATCGATACTAAGATCTCTCTGATTCATATTCCAGTTGAAGATATTCCAAGACTTTTGTCTGGTTCAGTTAAATTGATCCTAAGATTTCTCTGATTCTTATCCAATCAAAGTTAATTAAAGACCTTCTCTGGTTCAGTCAGATTGACACTAAGATCTCTTTGATTCCTATTCCAGTTGAAGATATTCCAAAACTTTGTCTGGTTCAGTTAAATCAATCTTAAGATTTTTCTGATTGTTATCCAGTCAAAGTTAATTCAAGATTTTCCTCTGGTTCAGTTAGATCGATACTAAGATCTCTCTGATTCATATTCCAATTGAAGATAATCCAAGACCTTTTTCTGGTTCAGTTAAATCGACACTAAGATTTTTCTGATTCTTATCCAGTCAAAGATAAATCAAGACCTTTGTTGGTTCAGTTTGAATCGACCATTGATTTGTTAATGATTCTTTTCCGATAGATCCTTTCTCTAGTTCAGTTAAATCGACACTGAGATTTTTCTGATTCTTATCCAGTCAAAGATAAATTAGGAACTCTGCTGGTTCATTTTTAATTGACCATTAATTTGTTACTGATTCTTTTCCGATAGATCCTTTCTCTGTTTCAGTTAAATCGACACTAAGATTTTTCTGATTTCTATTCCTGTTTGAGAAACTGCAAAGCCTAGAGTATGACCAGACAACAGTTTAATCTCATTTACCCAGTAAGTCGTTGTGAAGCCTAGAATACAACCAGATAGCAGCCAGCCTTATCATCCTTAGCAAGTCACTGTGAAGCCTGGATCCTGACCAGATAGTAGTTCACTTCCGTCTCTTCAGTAAAGAGATGACTCCCCAGTAGAGTAATGGACAACCGAAGCTCCTAGACTCTATTCCCCTGAAAAACATTCCCCAGTGGACTCCTCCTCGGATAGAAGGAACAGGAATCCCCACAAAGAGAGTTCTTATGAAGTCAGCATCTATTTTGGATGGCATCTTTAAGCCCATCTCAGACGACTCTCCGTCATTATCCTTGGATGGCATCTTTAAGCCCATCTCCGACAGTATCCTGTCATCTTTTCCAAATGACATCTATAAGCCCATTCCTGATATTACCTACACATTCAAGTATCATTTCAGACGAGTGCAAATTTCTGGGCACTCTAGTGTTCAATCATCTTCCACCTTCAAATCACGAAAGGTAGACCAGCCAATCTACATCTTCAGGTTTAAGAAGATTGAACAGTGGCAGTTGTTGTACCCTAAAATTTGCCCTCCCATTTTCACACAAAACATACTCCTAGAGGTTCTCAATTTCTCAAGGTTGACGAAGAATTGACCAGACAATTCTCCTCCTAAGGCAATGAACTCCCAACTAGGGTTTCAATTTTCATCAAGATGGTTGAGATCTAAGGATCCCAAATGTCCTTCATTGTCCTAATATGTCCTCAAGATCATCCATTCCAAATTTCATGCCTTTCACAATAAGTTTGCTCAGTCAATTGCTCAAGTATTGGAAAATCAACTATGTTAGGTCAAAAGTCAATCGTGGCCCATGTACAGTCAAACTTTAAGATTTTTGGTCAACATCAACATTTTGAAGTGATATGCATCATTTGATCAAGGTTTGATCATGATTCCTCAAGAAATGCTCATAATTCATCAAAAGTCAAAAATGGCAAATTAGGGTTTCTATAGGAAAAGTCAACCAAACTTTGACCAAGCATAACATTCTCATACTTTATAAGAAATTTTCCTACCAAATCTCATTTTGAAGATAATCCAATTATCTACAACTTCTCTCCATACCCCAAGATCAAGAAATGCACCATTTGAAATATATGAGCTCAAACATTATAGGTCATTTTCAGCATGAGTCAACAAAAGCCACTTTTTTCCAAGACATTTTACATCAAGATAACATCTTAAAATTCAAAATTAATCAAAAGAGGGATTTAAGTAGACATCTTGGGCTTTCCAAAAAGTACAAGATCATTATCATGAGATAAAAATTGATCAAGTTATGGCTTGCCCAAGTTTGGAAATTTTGGGAATTTTCAAGAATGATGCATTCCATCAAATCAGATTCGGCGCACTCCATCTGCTTGCCCAACTTGTTTCATGCAGATCCGGTTCTCCTCATAGCTAGATGTGCATTATACACCATCAGACATGTGCCATCAGATGTCCATCTGATCAGATCTAGCGCACTCCATCTGTGGGCTCATCATGTGTCATCAAAACCAATCTACATTGGATCCAGAAGCAAATCTAGGCCTCTCCCTTCATGGGCCAACGAATTCAACAACCACACCCTCACTTTTTTTTACTATCTCAGGCCCATCTAGTTTTTTTTTTGTAGTGTTTTAATTTCTTTTATCTTCTTTACTTAATTAAGCAAATAATAAATAAAAACTCACAAAAAATTAGGCTTAGACTTTTTTTTTAATTAAAATAATGAAATGCTTTAATTAATTAAATAATTAAATTTTAACTACTTTCTTATTTTAAAATGAACTAGAATTTAGGATTTAATTTATGTTTCAAATGTTTTCTTAATAAAAAATGCAAAAATATTAGAATTAGATTAATTTCATTCAATATTTATTTTTCTTAAATTAAATTTAGATTTAGTTTAATTATTTTTCTTTAAATAAATAAAAATAAAACCAAAAAGATTTTTCTTGTTTACTTAGAATTTTTCTTAGGATTTTTTGACGTAATATTTATTTCGCGCGCGTTATTTTTATTCTCGCATTTTACATAAATAATGTAACTGATTATGGGATGTAATAGTCTAGATTTAAAATTCTGCATTTTATTTTCTTGCACTTTTTTATGTAATTGTCCCAAAGAGTTGTAATAGCCTAGGATTTAAATTTTCGCACTAAATTTCTGTAAATATTAATTGTTAGTAACTAGGCGTGCATGATAAGACTAAAAATTAAAACGTTAGCAAACTTAATAATGCAAGATAAATAATTGAATCTTAACACACTTGCACATGCGCACCTCTAAGGTATCTCCCACTTTGGTTGCCTTTAAATAAAACAGTCATGAGGCAGGAACACTTTAGCAAAGACCCATAAATCAAAAGATCATAGTCCCTCGATGATCCTACAGTTGTCTTTCGGTAAATGATCTAGTCCCTAAAAGAAAATTGCTAAAGCGTCTCTAAAAGTTTCCTTCGTGATTGTAAAGCGTCCATTCGATTGTCCATCAACATCAAACGATAGGGCTACCTACTCACTAATAGTAGGATAGCACTATCTAAAGGAAAGGAGGAAAAGGATATCCTTTTTCGAGTAGGTAGACAGTTCTTAAGTACTAGCTCAAACCTGAAATTTTCACACTTACACACTTTCAAAAAAATCTTTCCAACAACACTTTATCGCACTATTGAGGACTGATACAAGAGTTACCATAAAGCAAACAAAAACTTCCAAAACTACAAACACACAAACAGTTTTAAAAAATGAGCAAGTACCTAAGAGCCCGTGGAAAACCACGAATGGAAAGGGTGCTAATACCTTCTCTTTCCATAATCTACCCCCTTACTCATAAAATCTCGAAAAAATGTCTTTTTCTGTTCTTTTCACCCTTTCCTTTGTTGGATAAAAGAAAATTCGGTGGAGACTCTTGCTTACCGCGGCATTTGCGAACAAATAACACAAAACCAGTATTAACAGTCGATTCTGCCACCGTATCACACATATCATTTTCAAACAAATATGTTCAAAACACTTGGTACGCATTCTTGAGGACTGATACAAGAATCATTACAAAGTCATCCTTACATTGGCTTTTCAAAATATTTTTAAATCACATACACAAAGAAATTTTTCAAAAGTGAGCTAAACAATTAAGAGCCGGTAGATAACTACAGATGAAAATGGTGCTAACATCTTCCCTTTTCATAACTTATCCCCTTAACTCAAAATCTATCAAAGGTCTTTCCTGTTCTTTTCACCTTTCTCAATTATTGGATAAAAGAAATGTCGGTGGCGACTCTTGCTATCCGCATATTTGGATAAAGTAAAAAATGTCATTTCTCCCACCGTGTTACAAGTGGCTTTTCTGACCTTATGGATTAGAATGTGGAGATTTTGGTCCTATCTACAGTAGCATGTTTGATGAATGCATAACTACTTTGTTGAAAACCCTGCTAGTATCAGCAAGTACTAGTGGATGCAAGAACAGAAGAAGTTGTCAGGTATTGAGGTTTTTTTAGGTCTTTTGGGATCTTCTTCTACAAGAACTCAAGGAGAGATTTTTAGGAGATGTTTTTTCTACTGCAAGTCACTTTAGAAAAAGTAATGAGTTGGATCTTAGTAAATATTTTAAGCAAACTAAGAATTTTTTGGAGTTTTTGAGTGACTTAGTATGCATGACATCCTGCCTATTCAAAAGGTCATGATATTGTGCGTGGAACTGCAAGGAGTTAGAAGGCTTTGATGTATTCTCAAGGAGTGAGAATATCTTACTCGAAATCAACTCTATTGAGGGAGTTGGTGTTCAACAAGTAGAAAGGTTGGTCTTCGTCGTGAAAGCTTGGAACCTTTCATGAATATTCATCGGGTGACTAAGTTCTCATCTTCAACTGGAGCATTGTTTATCCATGATAGGGGTATTCATGAAGTTATTTATGGATTATTGCTGCAATGGTACAGATATTAAAGAGTTGTCTAAGTTTGTAGAGATCATATGCCTCTAATGAGGTTATGATGTCAAACAACATGTTATGACATTATGATATTATTGGTGATCTTGACAAGGCGTGGTTGATCTTAGCCATGTGAAGCTGGTTAATCAGAAGGTTACATATCTCTCCGGTGATTAATTATTATGTCTTGGAGAATTTATTTTTCACTGTAGATGTTAAAAGACTCTCTAAGGGTTTGTATTATTGAGAGATGTCACAAATGTGATATTTTGATATCTTGGTGTATATTACTAAGACTAAGTGAAAGGAGAACACTTAGAATCTAGTGGAAGACTGGTGTATGAAGATGTGTTGGTCAAGTTCTTAAAAGAAGACAATGTCTGAATGGATGTCTGGAAATTACTCAGGACATGTTTCCTGCGAAACCAACAAGAGAGGTTGATCAATCACGTGTCAGGAAGTGTGTTTGACCATGCATGTGCAAGTATTGGAACTGGTTCTTTTTAGCAGAAACAGTCAAAAGTAATTAAAGGCGTTCAAAGTTGTTTTAGACTATGTGCATTGATTTAGGTGGCAGTTTTTCCCTCAATTAACGTTCTCTTTGACCAAAGGATTATATTTTTAAATATCTTTAATTCCTAAGAAACTACTCAGCTATTTATAGAGGTATCTTCTATCCTCTATCACCATGTGAGTGTTTAATATCTTTCATCATCACTATGGGTTTTGTTCGGGTCTGGGTAAGTTGTGCCTGAGTCTGGTTCTGTGAAAGCCGCATTTGTCAATTTTTTGTGAAAAGGGGGGAGAAAGGGTGTACTCAGATGGTCAGTCTAGAACCTGCATTTCTAGATATTGCATTCAAATGTCGGACAAGATATCCTATCTTATGAACATGGCTTATTTTGGTTTTGTGACTCGTGGTCTGAGTTATAAGCATAATTGTGACCTGTGTTTTGAGTTACCAAGGGTGATGGTTCATTTGTCTAGGTCGATTGGAGGTTGCTGGTCAGAAAATGGTTAAGAAATCTCTTATGCCACCATTGGTATCCTATGATAAGAAGTGATTCCCGGTTTGAGGGGGAGTGTCTGCTATCTTCTTCCTCATGTGAAACAAATGACTTCAGGACTTTCTCTACTCCTTTTCTTGAAGGTTCTACACTTTAGTGATGGGTTTGGTACTGCAATAGAGCTCATTCAAAATGCTGGAAAAAGAAGTCGAACAAAGATGTCATGACATCTTATCTAAAGACTGACTCCATGTTGTTGCGCTGCTGAGCTCAATAGTTGTTGCAGACTACTATTGAAGGATTGTTTTTGTATTTCTGTAATATTGGGTTATTTTTTTATTTTTTTTGTTTTAGCCAAAATTTTCCAAAGGGGGAGATTGTAAGTTCTCTAGTTTTAGGATTGACATTAATTTTTGTAAAACGAATAAAGCAGCAATATGTTAGATAGGATATATTAATTTGCTAACAGAAACAGGTTGATCAAGAAGTCCTATCTTATGTTTAGGACATATCGAGTTGAAGTGTTTCGACATCTAGAACAACATCTCAAATAAGATGTCTTATGAAGAAGCATACGACACCGTGCATGAGCTGAAGTGATTCTTTTAAATCTGTTATGATTTAACAAGTGTAGAATATTCAGGGAATTTTATGCAATCCTATGTGGCGTTGAATAAAGGTCAAGAGAATCAAATTATAATATCAAAGATTATACAGTTTCTAAATATGGAGATTATTAAGGAAACTATTGATTCAAGAACTTGTTTGTAGCAGAAGTTACTTCTAGTTTGTAATAGTTGATTTGCTATAATTAGAAAGCCCAAGTCTAGTTGGGATTAGGTTATAAATAGAAAGGTTTATAACCTAGTTTGGCACGAGTTCAAGATGTAGAACTCTAGGGCTTTGTCAAGGTGAACCACTCAAATTGTGGGATGGTCACCATGTTCTCACTCATAAACCTGTAGGTAATGAGTTGAGTATTGTTCTTGGAGGAAGCTTTGAAGAAACTCTAAGTTGTTGTTCTTGGTTAGGATAAAGGTTGTAAACATGGGAATTTAACCTTGAGTCTTATCTAGGTATGGTCATGGAAGTGTGTCTTCCGGTTTATTCAGAATTGTATTGACCAATCGTTGTCTATGATTGATGAGGGGTTGAGGAGGGACTCATATCTAGATGATTCTTAGATAGAAATCTAGTGAGGGTAGTTATTAAGTGATAAATTTTAAACGGGGGAGTTTAGCTTTGAATTGATACTACTATTAGTGGATTTGTCTCTGGCTTGGTATGCCCCCAAAGTATGAGAGTTGCTCTGAACTGGGTTAACAACTCTGGTGCGTTGTTATTTCTTTTCAGTATTGTTTTTAATGTTTATACCTTACTTATGTTATTTGTGTCAGATCATATGTCTCGACATACTCTTAGGACATCTGAGTTCTATCATACCAGAATTTCACAGATAGTTCACAACTTCTTAATAAAGCATATGTTGCGGAAGCACACGTATCAGAGCATAACTTCTGAGTGGCATCTCTGTATGAGAGCATGCATCGGAATGTTGACTTTTCCTTTCAGGAGAGCATAGATTTTGAGGCTTTAAGTCTGAATTTCATACTTTCATAAAGTTAGCATCTTCTGAACACTATAATACCAAGCAAGATTACCTTACTTTCACTAAGTTTATAACTTCTGAATTGTATTTAGTACATTAGTTTGAATATTCATATATTCACAAAGTGTAAAACTTCTTTTGTATAAAATTAAAGTTGATCATCCATAACGTTCTCAAGCTTAGCATCAGAATCTTCATCTTTAACTTGTCTTAGAATAAACTCAGTAAACTTGTTTAGAGTTTCTGGATTGAAACATCAAACAAACAGTTAGTATCATCAACATTTTATATGTTTCAGTTTAAGGTTATGATCAAAATATCATTTTACTTTCTCCCCTTTGTCAGAAATAAAAAAGGTGACAAGGAGACGGAAAAATGAACCTTTGAAGAGACATTTTTAACCCAGAGAAATGTTTGGATAAAATTAATTTAAGTTATGTCTTTAAACATGACTTTTTTTAATTGTTTGGTAAGACTTAATGGAAATGAAAATATTGAGATAGCACCCATATATCCAATAAACTCATAACACAACAAAACAAAACATTTTATTGATTGAACATGAAAAACAAGTAGAATAAGACAATGTTGAAACAAAGGAGACAGACACAGCAAACAGGAACCCCTAAAAACTAGACTTGGAGGACATCACAACGAACTTCATCAAGAACATCCTTTGGACCATTTCGAAGAATTGCCCCCGATAATCCTAGCCCTTGTGAAGAGAATAGAGAGAACTCTAGCAAAAGGTATAAAGATTTGGTGTTGAGTTCTGGAAGCAATGATTGAGTCCCTTAGGTAGTTAAAGATAGATTGAGGTAAGTTGACTTTAATTTGATGAACAAGGAAGTAGATGAAAACTCTATCCTCACAGGTTAGGGTGTTCAGCATAGATACTCTAGGTCTAAAATTTGTCAACACGACCTGAAACCAGACTAAAGCAGCTGGACGCAGATTGGCAATATTGGTGCGATATTCATCAGATACATTATGAATAGTGGTGGAGTCTTTCAGCGAAAGAGTGTCTATTTTAGAAAGCTTCTATGGTAACTTCTGCTTGGGCACATCCAATAGCAGCTGCGATAGAAGTTGGGATGATGATGATGATGGAGTTTCCAAAGACAGATGAACGGGTGGAGGTTCCATTTGACCAAACATTGGCATGTATCCAAAAATCCATGACTAGGTTAAGATAGATTGGACCAAACAGCGCCATAAAGTAACTGGATCATCCTTGCACGAAAATACTTTTAGTAAGACCCAGATATCTTCGATAGACCTTAGAATATTTGAACAAAGTTCACAGATGATTTCAAGAAAATATTCATCACCATGAAAAGTTCTTGAAGCCATGGGGTGAGAGAGAGAGAGAGAGAGAGAGAGAGAGAGAGAGAGAGAGAGAGGAAGATTAATAACTAAGGAGAGGTGATCAAGGCTTTAAATAGAGGAAAGAAAAATGTAATTGACTGTATAAGAGATATGATTCAGATACCCCTCGAAAGATGACAACTCAACAAATGATAATTTAGAGAGAGAGAGAGGGGTACAATACGAGTTCCAAGATGCAAGATAAGACGCATGATAGACACTTATGATAAAAATTGAATAGAGAGCTAACAGTTTTCATTTCCAGTGAGGTAGTTTACCAAAAATGTCAGATAGTTAAGGTCTAACATTACTTAATGAAGTGACTTTTCAGTATCCATAGTGCAGAGATTCCTATAAAGGATATATCTGACCAAGAATAATTTGACCTATTACTTGATAGAATAACATCTAACTTGTAGAGATATCTATAAGTACTTGGTCAGAAAACATATAAATATTGACCTGATGTAATTAGTGAGATCACCTTCATTTTCTGATCATCCATTTGATTGCAACAGCATGAGTTCTTCTCTGATCAGATACTTGGTTTAAAACATCCTTCTTGTAGGGTTCTCTTTACAGGAATCTAATCAATAGAAGCTATTAATTGAAAATCTTCTGATCGACTTTCTTCTTGTTCCTCAAGAGCAGCTCCATTACCTTCATGGTTTGAAGTGTTATCAACTAGCTTTAACTTTTCATAGTCAAGCTTATCATCAAATATGTCATGAATTGATTCCACAAATGTTTCAGTGTTATATACTCTGTAGCATTTTGATCTTTAGAGCATCATAACATGATACCACTTTGAGCATTAGAATTAAACAAGTTCATATTTTCTTTAGAGTTCAGGATAAAACAAGAGCATCCAATTGATGAAGATAGGAAATATTAGTTTCTTGTTCTTCCATAATACATAGCGAGTCTTTTTAGGAATAGGTTATACTGAGACACTATTATGAAAATAACATGTTGTGCTTACATCCTTTACCCAGAAGTGCTTTGTTATATTGGCTTGACAAAGTTTGACATTTTGTCTCAAATTGCACTTGAGTACAGAAGGTGGTGAATACATAATGTGACATATCCTTGTGTTAGATAAACTTCACCCAAGTCCACTTGTTGTAGTTATTTAAAATAACTAATCCTTACTTTTTCCAATGATTGATATAGTTTTTACTAATTCAAACAAATCAATATGTAGAAGTTCCAATAGATTGGAGAAAGAAACAATATTATTTTCTTTGAAAGAAGTTTTTGAAAACTTGCCCTTCTGACATGCTTCATATAAAGCATATAAAGTAAACTTCAGTTAAGGAGTGCCTTTGATAAATTTAAGCTTGTTTAGCTAAGAAATCTTTCTCAAGTTAACGTAACTTAAATATCTGAGCCTCGTCCACTGCTCCTTATTAACAGACATGAGACAATTTATTTTTAGTTTTATAAGGTTAGAAAGCCTGATCTAATAAGTGTTATTTCTCTTTCTTTTATTGAAAATGAATATAACCATCCTAACAGGTACTGTTCTGGAGCCTGTGATTTATTCCTTTTGATCACCTATGAAACCCATGATATGTTCAGGCTTAAGTTTCATATTTTGGAACATATGCTTTTTTCCCATCATGTGTTACAAGTAGCCAGAGTCTAGGTGCCAAGACAGGTGTTTCAATTGCATTGCTAAGGATGTTTGCAACATAGATTATCTTATTCTTTGGTACCCATAATTTCTTGGGTCCTTTCTTGTTAGATCTACCAGAGTTGTGAACAAATTTGTTATTAGCAGAAGAATAATCATATTTACAAGAGTTAAAACTATTTGGTTTAGCCAATTGATTTTCATCGAATTCAGACTTAAATTTATCTTCATCTTCTCCATCTTCTTTTGGCAAAAACCAAGCAGGCACAAAATGAGAGTATAAGGTAGTTGGTATGTTTTCCTTATTAGATTTATATTTTTCATGAGGATCATAACCAATACCATTAACTCCATTTCTACTTACATTATAGATCATGGAATCTAGAACACTTCTCCCTATGCTCTTAGCTATAAATTTCTGGAAAGCTTTGTCATATTTCTTAATGACACCATCAGTACTCTCAGAGGCTTCTAGAAGAATTCTCGTGCCTTTAAGGGCGGAGTTTTCATCTTTTAATAAAAGGTTTTCTTCTTTTAAAACAAAAATTTCTTCCTTCAGCTTACTAATTTCAACAGATATAGATCCATGGGTCCTTTTGAGATCCTTGAACTGGATCTTGAGAAACTTATGTTTTTCCAAAATTTCAACTAAGGAATATGTTAATTTAGAATGAATAAGATCATATAATACCTCTTTACAGAATACTTCTTTTGTTTCTGAATCAGATTCATCTTCTGAGGGGAATACTTCTATTGAGGTTCCAACACGAGCCGTCAGCACCCTGTTAGCATGTTCTCCATTTGAGTCATAGTCAGAAGAGTTTGAATCATCCCATGTTTCCATTATCCCTTTCTTCTTGCAATTGAGAGCTTTTGATCTTGGTATGTCCTTTGGAAGCTGAGGACATCCATGCTTGTAGTGTCCTGGCTCATTGCATTCATAACAAATAACTTTGTTCCCACTGGACTTCCTTTCACCAAACGTTGATTCAAAACGAACTCCAGTCCTTCTTGAACTTCTAAACCTGTTGCCTTGATTTCTCTTCCAGATATGTTTAACCCTCCTAGTTAGCAGAGACAACTCATCTTCTTCATCATCATAATTCCCTTTTGAATCCTCAATCTCTTCTGCTTGAAGAGCTTTGGACTTCTCAGATTTTCTGACAGATTTGAGTGCAATAGATTTTATCTTCTTCTATGGTTCCTCTTGTTCTAGCTCAATATCATGACTTCTTAAAGAACTTATCAGTTCTTCTAGATAAGTGTTATTCAGATCCTTTGCAAGCTTGAGTGCAGTTACCATAGGCCTCCATTTGGATGGCAAGCTTCTGATAATCTTCTTCACTTGATCTTCCGTTGAATAGCCTTTGTTCAGAACTTTCAGTCCTGCAAATGAGGTTTGAAATCTTGAAAACATGACTTCAACGCTTTCATCATCCTCCATTTTGAAAGCTTCATATTTCTAAATCAAGGCTAGCTCCTTGGTTTCTTTGACTTGATCATTTCCTTCATGAGTCATTTTGAGAGAGTAGAATATAGACTTAGCAGAGTCTCTATTTGTGATCTTTACATACTCAGTACAAGAGATCATATTCAGCAAGATGGTTCTTTCTTTATGATTATTCTTACAATCTTTCTTTTATTGATCAGTCATAAATTTTCTAGCTATCTCTTTTCTGGTATTATTTGTGGAAGGTACGTAGCCATCGACTACCATGTCCCAAAGAACAATATCGTAACCTAGAAATAAAATTTCTAGTCTATCTTTCCAGTACACAAATTGTTCTCCATTAAAGATGGGAGGTTTAACATGATAACTTTTATCCTTTGAAACTGATGCAGCAACAGCTGGTGTGGGTTCAACCCTTGTGTTTCTTCAATGAAAAACTTGTTTGGATCTTTATCTGACATGCTTAAGTGTTTGATAACTATCAATACCAGAACCGGAGCTCTGATGCCAATTGAAGGTGTGAGAAACACAAGAAATGGGGGTTTGAATTGAGTTTCACCAAAACAAATCTTTTCGTTGGTGACAGAACCAAGTAAGCTTAGAACATAAAAGTAAATGGCACAATTGCTTTTATCCTAGTTCACTGTTAACTAAGCTACTTCAGTCCACCCCTCAAGGATGATTTAGCCTTCAATAATAACTTAATCTACTATAACCAAATTGATTATAGACAACCCATAATAATTCAGATCAACCCTACTGGCACCTCTAATAATTCTATCGATCCTTTTGAAAATCCACTCAAGCTACGGCAGGATTCTTCTTGAGATCATACCTTCACTGGGTCTCTTAAGGTATCAATAAATAACAATTGAGTACTTTCAGTGTATTACAGATTTGCTTCTTATTAAGCAGATTACACAGGCATTTCAGTACAAAGATAAAAACACCTAAGTGTTCTACTGCAAGATACGAGCAACAACTCCTTGCTTATTTACAAAACTATAAACAGATGATTTATCTATAGAGTTTGCATAATTCTTTGGTGTATTTTTGTTGATCTTGATTTAATTCGATAGATTTTTCGTTGTAATGTTGATTCTTACTTTTCTTCTACTTCCAAGTCTTACTTTTATAGCTTGTTAAAGGGATCCGATGAAAGGGTAGAAAGGTAATCGGAAATCTAGTTGTTGGTTCTCAACGGTCATAATGAGAGTGGTCACAATAAAGTATGAAAGTACTATCCTTGCACCACTCTAGAAGAGTAGAGGTCACAAACACTTTATGTGCTTTTTATACACCAACACACGTTAACCATTTTGAACTTTCTTCTTATCTTCAGAGGCTTCGAATATTTGAATTTTGAACGTTGAAGCTTATTGTAGAAGAATCTTTCTTAATACTTAGAACCTAAGTCTTGGAGTCTTCAGAACTTATTGTAGTGGTAGAAATGTTGAGACTAAGTCATTGGATTGACTTGACTCGCATGAATCAAATAAAAATCGCCACTGCGCTTTATTGTTTCCAAAGGAATGGGAAAAGAGTGAATAACCCAAAAAGAGGTGGAGAGAATCTAAGTTTGAGGGTTGGTTATGCAAAGTGAAGGTATTAGCACCCTAAACATCTATGGTACTCTGAGGGAATCTCTTTGAAAATCTTTGTATTTTGGCTATAAACATTGTATAAAAATAGATGGTGGAGATGGGAAAAGAAGTATTTTTTATAATTTTTGCACCCGCCGTGGTTGCGAACCTTTAGTGCCTACGTACCACCTTCCATGCAATAGGGGGTCAGGGTACTCGTAGTTCACCTTTAAAAATTTTAAAACACAAGTGTGTTGGTTAATTTTAAGAGACGGGACATCATCGTCTTATCCAAGTGGGAAAACATACTTATTACCCACAATTATGAGAAAGGAGAATTTGCATCATTTCAAAGTGGAGGATATGGCTCAACACCCAAGTGGAAAATATCTCACTTTACTACATATCGTATAAGTATAGTAGCTCGCATCACTACAAGGATTGACAAGAGTCTAATCTTTTGAGAAAAGTTTTAAGGTAAAAAATCCAAAGTGGAAAAATGGTTTGAATGAGATTGATTGACTTTTAGTCTTCTCAGAAAAATGTCAAAGTATTATTAAGTTATTTAAAGTTTGATTAAGAAGAGATTATTTGAAAATGCATGGACCTAAGTCCAAGTTTATTATGAAAGCGGTTCAAGTTTGGAAAACAAGAATAGTTTTAGAAAAGAGGGAGAAGATTTTTGAAATTAAAGAAGGTGGGAGGATATGAAGAGACTATCCTAAAGCATAATGTAAAAGCTAGGGAAAAGAACCGTCTAACCAACAAGAAGCCGACACTTGACACAATGAGTGAATGTAGAATTCCCATCCTTTGAATTGAAACCAAATAATCAAAGATAATAAACGTCTTAAGAAAACCAAGCTTCAAAGGCATTAAGTCTTCATAAAAATTGGGCAGAGTAACGGCTGTATACAGATGAATTCTCAATCACAGACAAATCACATAATCAGAATAACATGCACACAAAGAAAACAAACAACCCAATATCTTGGGGTAAACCCCAAGAACTCTAGACAAAATTGCAATAGAAGTCACAAGGTCTCAAGGTAGGTCAAGGTTTCTAATCCTAAGTTCAAGAAGTCCATAACTCCAAAATGCCAAGGATAGTAACCAAATAGTCCAAGTAACATTAAAGGTTTTTATGGTTCAAGTTGATTATTAGGTATCTTCAAAAAGAAATGAAAAGCTCAAGTGAGCAACATCAAAATGACATAAAGATAAATGCTTAAGTGAGCAAAGATGAAAATAGCATGAAATGAAAATGCTAAAATAAATGTGCTTAAAGTAAAAAGCATAAAGTAAAAGCATAAAATAAAGTCAATTATTAGAAATTAGAGGTTAGTTAAATGACCATCTTGAAACTTGCATTTGAAAACTCATTAGAAGATTGATAAAATCAAAGCCTCTCAACAACAAGTTTCATTTGCTTTTTGTCAAGTATATCATTCATTTCAAAATCTCAAGGCAACAATAAATGATCAACGATATTTAAATGATTCACTTAGTTCCAAAATTTATGAAGATTCATTAGAGAATAGATAAGACCAAAGCCTCCTAACAATGAATCTCAAGGTTATTGGATCAAAAGTTTCAAATTAAACATGCTTGGGCTTGCAAACATAGGTTTGGACCATGAATAATCATTTCTCGAATCGGGACAAAATTTAGCGTTATGTTAAGCAATCGTAAGTAGACTTATATATAAGTTGCACCTATTTTGAGGCCGGTCAATAGAAATCTATGTGCCATATGTTTGGAGTGATGATATGTAGATCATTCTCTAACAACATGTAGCACAAAAACAAGAGGATGAGATGAAGAGGGAGGGGATACATTTGAATTAAAATATTTTAATCAAACTATCATTAAAATCATTCATCCATTTTGGTGGAGTTAAACTCAACACCCAAGATCCAATGATGTTAATGAAGTTCATGATCAAAAAACACATGGCCAGAATATATTCAAAAATTAATTTGTAATTAATAAACAAGATAAAAAAAGAAAATGATTTTTAAATTTTTTTTAAAATGAAAATAAAAGGTAAAATAGTAAACTATATATAAAGTATCAAAGAAATTTTTTTAAAAAGACCATGGAGAAATCAGAGTTGACCTCATATATTTTTTATAATTTTTTTGTAATTTTTTAAAATAGAAAAGTATTTTTAAACTAATTAAAATCACTCAAATAAGTGAAGAAAAAGATCAAAAATAGTAGAAGTCAAAATAAAATTCTAGAAAAATTTTAGAAAATCAGAAATGAGTAAAATGATTTTTATAAAAAAATTCATAATTTAAAAATATCAAAAGGTATTTTTAAATAAATAGAAACAAGTCAAAATAAAGGAAAAATTATAAAAAAATATCAAATCTGAAAATAAAATCATGAAAAAATAAAAATCAGAAAGAGCATATTCGAAAATATTTTTGTGAATTTTTTCATAATTTTTGAGTCAGAAATGAATTTTCTATGATTTTTTGAAGTTTAAATCAATTAAAATAAAAAATCAGAAAACAAAATAACAAACCAAACAAGTATGGACCATTGGATGAGATTCAAAACACGCTAGTAATCAGATCCAAAGGATCAAGCACAACGTGCATATCATGGTCAACCTTGGAAATTCCACCGGATCACATTTTAAATAATAAAAACAACTAAAATTCTGGCGCGTTGGATAGAGTCTGACTAATGAAAGTAATCAAATCCAAGAGCTCTCAAAGCGCACGTATGATAAAGCAAACACACTAGATTGAATTCAAAAAATCACATGTCACGCTTTCATTGGTTGAAGCACAACATGTAGGTCATATTCAACCTCCAGACGCCCTAGATTGGAATTCCTCAAACTGTAAAATTAGAGGACCATACTGGTACCATTAGTTCGTCTCTTCAAGACAATTCTAATGGTACCATCGCACCAAATTTATATAAACTGAGCAAGGCTTAAATTGAGAAAATGCATAAATAATAGCGAGCACAAAATTCTGGAATATCTCATTCAAATCTCAATGAAATCACAAATTGTAAAAAGCATGAGAATCACAAGGATGCAAAGAGTATATTAGTCTTTTATTTGGATCGATTTGACCAAGGAATCTACCTGAATGAAGTAGCACAAGGTGGATCAGAAACTGGACTTCTGTATATCAGTATAGGTTACAATTCTTGAAGGTGAGAGTGTGGTTAGCTTCAGAGAAATTCAATGAAGCTAACTGAATGGAGCTTTTGGTGTTTTGGAGTGAGAAAGTAAGAAATCAGATATTCAAATTCATAGTTCGTGTGGGATCTGAACAGGGGTCATTTGGATATCAAAAGCTTGTCCAAATGAGTGAGATGTAACCCTCTATTTATAGGGAAGCAAATGAGATGCTCAAGTGTGTGGAATGATGAAGTTTGGAGGGAAATCGTGTCAAGTTGCAAGCATGAAAAGTGCGACCTGTATTTTGCTCAAAACTTGCATTTCAAGGTGTTAATCACTTCTGTAAGATTGCTAAACATGATTAGAAGTGAAAACACGCAGAAATTTAGTGATTAGAAGCTGAATTGTGCATTCCAAATTCTAACTTGGAGGAAAAAGTCAGTTTCAAGGTACCAACTTTGAATCAATGGAATTCGCAACTCAAGGAGTCTTAGGGCATGATTCTTTAAGAAATTGAAAGATAAGTCACAAATTTTACAGTGTGCAGAGAATGGGATCAAATGGATACTTGAGCTAGGAGTTGTGATGAGTTAGAGTTGAGAAAAAGATGCTGACTTTTTGTACTTAGAAAAATTCTAAGTTTTTCTTCAAAAGTGACCTATAATGTTTTGATTCCAAACAAGGCCTTTATTCACAATTAAGCTTCGATCAATGATACTAGCTTGAAGTTGACTTCCCAGAGAGCATTTTGAAACTTGAATCACTCAAAAATACCAAGTATTGAAAAAGTTATGGTCTTGCAAAATTGGTGAAGATTCATGAGGTAACCTATAATCTTTTGCATTCTTAGGGAATCTTCCATCCATTTTCAAGCTTTGCACATAAAAGATGAGTTAAATTTCACATCCTTAAGATCATTGTGGAAAAATAATGGGTTAAGGAGATAAAAATTGACCAAGTTATGATCTTTTTAAATTACATAAGAGAATTTGATGGCCTATCTAGAGGACTTGTAATCTTTCTTCATCATTAGGAATCTTCCACATAAAATTTTCTTGAAAATTTTGAAGTGATTGGTTGATAACTCTTTAAAGAGAATCATGTCTTTGGAATCACTCAAAAATACCAAAATATGAGCAAGATATAGCCCTTAGAAGTTTAAAACCCTAGCTCCTAGAGTACCAAAATGACTTGGAAAACCCTTTCAAATTTGACAATATTCCTTGCACAATAACTCTTGCCATGTGAATAGAAGTTATTATGGATGATAATAAGAACCCATAGAAACAAAAACCACCTCAAAATATTAAGAATTGAGAGAGTTATGAACTTGTGACCAAGAAGTCAAGAACTTGTCCAATTAGGTCAAACTTCTTCAACCAACTCTTGCATCTTTTAATTTTCTTTGAAAAATTGAGGCATAATAAATAATATTAGACCTTGTCATGATATTAATTTAAAGTATCTTTAATGATGAAGCTTGAATCTCAATGAAATTTTGTTTAAGAATGTATGGAAATAAACTCATGAACCTATAGATCAACGTGATGAAATGTGTTGTGCTCTTACCTATAATATCATCAATTAGAGCAAACATTCATTGTATTCATTAGTTAAAATTTAATCAATAAAAATCATAGATGATCATAATATATAAATCAAGGTGCTTGGTGATTCCTCATGAGCAAACTTAAAGATAGGGAGAAGAACCAAACCCTAGTGTGATCTTGTTGTGATTAAGTTGATATGAGATGATAGAGGAATCTTAGGGGCAAAAATTGGGGTACAACACTTATCATACAAAACCTTATCTTGAGATTCTTCACCACTTGGTTGTAAGAACTTGGCTTTCTTCAGATCATCAGAACTTGTTCAACAGAATCTTGTCTTCATAATCTTCAGAACTTGTAACACATAAAAGCAAAGCTTTAGAAGGCCTCCATAGCTTAACTACAAAATCACGATTAAAACCTCTTGTACTAAATTTCCTTAGACACGTTGTAGAAGATATATTCTAAAATATTGACTTTCACTATAACACATAACCACATGTTTTCTTCCAGTAGTGTATGTTCAGAACCTGTGATGTCACACGCCTTGTACTAGAGTCAGAATATTATAGCAGCAGCTACACACTAGAACAAAAACATTAGTGTATACAATTGTTATCTAAGATAACACGTAAATTTATCGTAAAAATCTTAAGTCCAAATGTAGAAACACTTATTGTTCTTACACGTGAAACAGTGAACGATCGAGAAAGGGTGAAGAGGAGAAGAGTGTACACGAAGCTAGGACAAGGGATTTCGCTGTAAGAGTCGAGAATCATCGATCTAAGGTAAGGGTAGGGTTCTAACTCTATAACGGATTGCATAATGATGGGTTATGGTAGTGATTAGGTTTTCTATAGTTATGTATTCTTGCATCCTTGTGGTTTTTGTATGTGTGATCGAATCTTGTTGATGAATCGTTGATGTTTTGTGATAAATTGATGAAATCGATGATGTGAATTGAGTAGTGATGTGTTTATCTCCCTTGATTCATGTACCATGTGATATGATATGTTTTGGGATTGTTAGGGGTCAAAACTTGGGGTTTGGGGTCTACTAAAAGGCTGAAAAACAAGAGAGATCGCATAAAATCACATGGAAAAGTGGTTTTATGGGCTTTATTACGGCTCGTAACAGCCATTACGAGTGCCTGTAATAGCCCTCTGTGCGAGGGCAAGATTTCAATGATGTCAAAACTATGTTGGAAATGTTTCTAGATGATATGATGGACAAAGTAGCATGAAAAGTCTTCAAGAATTGGCATTTTTTAAAAATTTCACTCTATGAGTCGACTCAAAGAAAGCTCAAGTCGACGCATGATTAAAAGTTGCTCCTTTAGGAAGTATCAAGTTTTCTCACGTCAACTATGTGGTCGACTCATTATGGAAGCAATGTTTAGGAACTATGCATCGACGCATACCCCTGGAGCGGTCGACGCGTAGATCTTACAATTTGTCATGTGGCATCTTTGGGAATTCTCAGGTCGAGCCATCCTTCTGCATAGGTCGACGCAAGGCTTGTATACACTGTCATATGGTACTTACGGGAATGCTCAGGTCGATTTCCTCTTTCGCATATGTCGACTGCTCGCTCGTAAAAACTGTTTTTCAGTCTGTTAGTTTGGGTCTTGATCTTAGATAACATATATATACTTGTTTGGTTATTTCATTTGGTTTTCAACAAGAAAAATGAAATATATACACAAGTTACTCATCATCTTCAACCTCTCATTCATCCATTGATAACTACATATAATAATTGTTGTCGATCAAGGTGTGGAGTGTGTGTTGACAACGTCTAAAGTAGAAGATTGCGATCTTGTTCGGGTTGAGTAATTATGGGTTTTTCTTGAATAAAAATGAGGGTTTTGTCCTCCAAGATCATTGGAATTTGGGGGTTTTTGACAATTCTTTGCTTCATCAAATTCAGTTGTGCTTAAGGGATTGAGGAATTGTGGGTTCGCTCAACAAGGTAGCTACAATTGGAGGATTTTGAAGGAATAATTAGGGTCATCATCTTGCGATCAAATCAGCCGAGTAGAGGGTTTGAGAAACAATTTGGGTTCTCAACAAGGTAGCTACAACCAGAGGTTTATCGAAGATTGGTGACATACTTGATTCAAATCGAATCAAGGGAAGAGAGGAGCTTAGTTTTAAATTCAACATATTGGGTTTATAATCACTTTGATTTCTATAATTGATTTCAACACTACAAATTAAGATAGATTGAACTTGTGAAATTAAGCACACCAAGTGTTCGATAAAAGTCCAAAAGTGAAAACTTTTGTATTCTCTTCTCAATATTTCATTGGAAGTAATTGACAATAGTTAAAGAGTATAAGTGATCAATTATAATTGAATTAAGTGTTAATAATTCTCATTGATTCATTCCATTAGGTTTTTCGCATATCCGGTCTTTTCAATAGAGGATCATTTTAGACTAGTGTATTCGAGTAGCTTTCACTGTGCTTCAAGTTTTTCTTAAAAACAGATTTTAAAAATCAAGGTATCTATTCAACCCCCCCCCCCCCCCCCCTCTAGATACGTCCTATCGTCTAACAAGTGGTATTAGAGCATTGGTTCATCTAGTGTTTCACATATAACTCTTTAGACAATGGAGAACGATCCAAAATGGGCGTACAATAGAGTGCCTATTTTCACCGGTGAAAACTATAGCTATTGGAAAGATTGCATGCGTGTGCATATCAATTCTGTTGATAGAAAAATTTGGAAAGTCATAGAAGAAGGTCCTATGGCCATAACTATGTTAAACAATGCGGGTGCTGTTGTACACAAACCGGAAGCACAATGGGATGAAAAAGATGAGAAAAATTATGCTTATAACTGAAAAGCTAAAAA
Source organism: Vicia faba (assembly GCA_948472305.1). Classification (NCBI taxonomy): domain Eukaryota; kingdom Viridiplantae; phylum Streptophyta; class Magnoliopsida; order Fabales; family Fabaceae; genus Vicia; species Vicia faba. Next base: position 646,949,268 of record OX451738.1, read on the forward strand.
TATGCTCATATCAGCTCTTAGAGTTGATGAATACTTTCGTATCTCGAATTATGCTACCACTAAGACAATGTGGGATGCTTTATAAGTTACCCATGAGGGTACAAATGATGTAAAACTAGCAAGGATTAACACTTTATCTCAAGAGTTTGATCTCTTTCACATGAAGCATGGTGAAACCTTTGTGGACATGCAAAAGAAATTTTCTCACATAATAAATCGCTTACACACACTTGGTCATATTACTTCCAATGTTGTTGCTATTAATAGGATTTTGAGATGTCTTAACAGGGAATGGCAACCTAAGGTCATGGCTATCAAGGAAGCCAATGATCTAACTACATTGGATCTTACAACACTATTTGGTAAACTCCAATAACATGAGCAATAGCTCACAAATCTTAATAAGCATGAAAAGAAAGAGAAGAAAGAAAAGCTGAGAGACACGAAGAAGAAGTCCATCGAGTTAAGGGCTTCAAGTTCCAAGTCTTCCACCATAGATTCAAGTAGGAGTGACTCAAGTGATGGAGATGAGAGTTTGTATGAATATTTAGGTTTATTCGTAAGGAAGTACAATAGATATCTTCGGAAGAATGAAATTCAACATTCGGACAAGAATATCATTGACTATAGAAGGAAACCTAAGCCAAACAAACCTTTTGAAAGAAAGAGAGATAAGTCAAAGGGATCTTGTTACAATTGTGGGAAAGCCGGTCATTATATACCAGATTGTCCCTTGTTCAAGAAATACAAAGTAAGAAACAAGTTTCAAAAGAAGTCGAACAAAGCTAGAAGAGCTTACATTGATTGGGATAGTGATAGTGATTCATCAAGAAAATATTACTCTAGTGATGAAGAAGAAAAAGCAAACGTATGTCTTATGGTGCATCACAAAAATAAAAATAATGTAAGTCACTCTAAATATGATCATGTTGATGAAATGTCTTATATTGAATTACAAAATGCATTTGATACTCTACATCATGAGGCTAAGGAAGCTTTCAAATGCTTAGCCTAAAATAAAAAGATTTTCAAATACCTTGAGCTTAAAGTTACCAAATCCGAAAAGGAGTTGGAAAATCTCAAGGATTCCATGATAGAGACTATCAAAGACAAATATGAAATTGACAAGACCTCTTGGAAAAATTGGCATGGTTGTGAAACTTGCCACATTTGGAAAAAAGAGACTAAAGTTCTTAAAGCCAAATTAGACAAGGCCTTATAACCCAAAATTACATTTGTTATTAATCGTTCAAACTTTAGAAAAAGCATGATTAATCCCTATCAAAAATATTCTTATCATATAAGAGATCAATCAAGCAAAAGTAACTCCTATCAAGACTCAGCTTATCTATATTGTTGCAAGGAGGGACATACCATTAAAAAATGTCAATTTAGAAGATTTTTGGTACCTAAAGGAATTTCCAAATGGTCTCCCAAAGGCAACCCATGTTTCACTCACACACAAGGACCCAATAAAAATTGGGTACCTATTTCCCTTGTTTGATTTTGTAGGTAGAATATCTTGAGACTACGGAGAGAAGAGGGTTTCTCGACAGTGGGTGCTCAAGACATATGGCGGGTGACATTTCCCTATTCTTTGACTTTGTGGCTAAGAAGAAGGGATTTGTAACCTATGGTGATAAAAATAAGGGAGCTATACTCGAAAAAGGTAGTGTAGGTAATCCCTCTTCTACTACTATCTCATGTGTCCTTTTAGTTAAGGGTCTTAAACATAATCTTATTAATATTAGTCAATTATGAGACAAAGGATATAAAGTTTCTTTTTCAAAAGATTGTTGCTTAATTGAAAATAGTAATAAGAAACTTGTGTTTAATGGCTTGAGGGTTAATAATGTATATATGCTTAACTTGAACGAAGTATCTTTGACCGACGTTAAATGTCTTGTCTCCATGAGTGAAGACTCATGGCTTTGGCATAGGCGATTAGCATATGTCAATTTTGACTTGCTAAACAAAACTGTATCAAAAGATCTAGTTGTTGGTTTGCCCAAAATAAAATTTTCTAAAGATCACTTATGTAATTCATGTCAGATGGGTAAACAAACAAAAATTTATTTTAAATCTAAAAAGATTATTTCTACAACTAAACCATGTGAACTCCTCCACATGGATCTTTTTGGACCATCTATAATAAAAAGTCTAGGTGGTAATTATTATGGTTTTGTTATAGTAGATGATTTCTCTAGATTTTGTTGGACAATTTTCTTAGCTAGCAAAAGTGACACTTTTTCGGTGTTTGAAAAATTCGCTAAGATGTTCCAAAACAAGATAAACACTAAAATTGTTACAATCCGAAGCGATCACGGAGGTGAATTTGAAAACCACCTCTTTAAGGAATTTTGTGAAAAACATGGTATTGATCATAATTTTTCCGCACCATGCACTCCACAACAAAATGGAGTAGTGGAATGCAAAAACCGTGTTTTAGAAGAACTCGGAAGAACTATGATCAATGAACATGCCCTTCCTAAGTAATCTTGGACCGATGACATAAGTACGGCTTGCTATGTTTTGAATAGGATCCTAATATGTCCAATTCTAAACAAAACTCCTTATGAACTACTAAAAGGAAGAAAACCTAATATTTCACACCTTCACATTTTCGGATGTAAATGTTTTGTGTTGAATAATGGAAAAGAAAATATAGGTAAGTTTGACTCAAAAGTTGATGAAGGTATCTTTCTCGGGTACTCTCAATCGAGTAAAGCTTATAGAGTATTTAACAAAAGGTTACAAATTGTTGAGGAATTCGTGCAGGTATATTTTGATGAATCTTGTCTGAGATCGGTCGGAAAAGTTATTGTATTTGATGGTGCAGGTGTATCTTCGGAAAGTATACTTAAAGATCCGGATGTTGAAAGCAATGAAAATAATTCCTAATTGGAATGTGAATCTATCAAATAAAAAGATCTGAATACTAAAAGCAATGAAAATGATCTCCCATTGGAATGGAAATCTATCAAGGATCATCCCATCGGCAATATCCTTGGAGATATCACAAAAGTGGTCACTACACAGTCCAAGATAAGTAACTTCTGTTATCATTTTGCTTTCGTCTCACAAGTTGAGCCTAAAAACTCTAAAGACGCTTTACTCGATGAACATTGGTTTTTAGCTATGCAAGATGAGCTGAACCAATTTAAGATAATTTAGGTTTGGAATATTATCCCTCCTCCACGAGACCATCGTGTAATCGGCACTAAATGGGTGTTTAGGAACAAATTGGACGAAAATGGAATAATAACTCGCAACAAGGCCGGCCTTGTTGCTCAAGGGTATAACCAAGAGGAGGGCATCGACTATGAGGAAATGTATGCATCGTTCGCCCAACTCGAGGCTATACGCCTTTTAATTGCCTTTGCGTGTTCATAAAATTTCAAGTTATATCAAATGGATGTTATGAGTGCTTTTCTAAATGGCTATATTAATGAAGAAGTGTATGTATCTCAACCTCCCGGATTTGAAAACTATGAGTATCCTAACCATGTTTACAACCAAAAACGTGCCTTATATGGTCTCAAACAAGCCCTTAGGGCTTGGTATGAACGCCTTAACAAGTTTTTGTTAGAACAAGAATTCTCAAAAGGAAAGGTTGATACAACACTTTTTATTAAACGCCAAGGAAAACATTCAATTTTAGTACAAGTTTATGTAGATGATATCATATTTGGTTCTACTAATACATCCTTGGTCAAGGAGTTTTCTAAGTTGACACAGGGAGAATTTGAAATGAGTATGATGGGTGAATTAAAGTACTTCCTTGGGCTTCAAATTAATCAACTTGAGGAAGGGACGTTTGTGAGTCAAACCAAGTATTGTCAAGAACTATTAAAGCACTTCGATATGGCAAAATCAAAGGTTATTGACACTCTAATGCCTATCACGGTTAATCTTGATCGTGACGAACATGGTAAGCCGGTTTATATAAAAAGTTATAGAGATTGGTTCCCTTCTTTACCTTACCTCTTCTTGTCCCGACATTATGTTTACTTTGTGTTTGTCTTCCTTTGAACACCGGCTTGTAACCATACTATAGGGTTGGTGTCTAATTATTTTCTATGCCCTTCTCTAACATCTCTTTATGTGATTGTTTTTTAGAGCCATTAATTTCCAAAGTAGATAATGATCTAACCTTGCTTATACTGATTATTGTTACTTTAACATGTTGCTTTGACTCTTTTTGATGTTGTCAAAGGGGGAGAAGCATGTGGAAGTCAAAAACAGATGATATGAAACAAAAGGGTGCACATAGATAGGGGAAATATCCAAGATGAACATTCATATAGATAGGGGGAGAAATCTCCAAGATGAACATTCCAGATACATGGTGTTAAGGACAAGTTTTGCCATCATCAAAAAGGGGGAGTATGTGAGGGCAAGATTTCAATGATGTCAAAACTATGTTGGAAATGTTGCTAGATGATATGGTGGAAAAAGTAGCATGAAAAGTCTTCAAGAATGGTCATTTTTGAAAATTTTCACTCTATGAGTTGACTCAAAGAAAGCTCAGGTCGACGTATGATTAAAAGTTTCTCCTTTGGGAAGTCTCGGGTTTGCTCACGTCGACTATGTGGTCGACTCATTCTAGAAGCAATGTTTAGGAACTATGCATCGACGCATACCCCTGGAGCGGTTGACGCATGGATCTTGCACTCTGCCATGTGGCATCTTCGGGAATTCTCAGGTCGAGTCATCCTTCTGCATAGGTCGACACATGGCTTGTATACACTGTCATATGGCACTTACATGAATGCTCAGGTCGAGTCCCCCTTTCGCATAGGTCGACCGCTCGCTCGTAAAAGCTGTTTTTCAGTCTGTTAGTTTGGGTCTTGACCTTAGATAACATATATATATATACTTGTTTGGTTATTTCATTTGGTTTTCAACAAGAAAAGTGAAATACATACACAAGGCACTCATCATCTTCAACCTCTCACTCATCCATTGACAACTACACATAATAATTTTTGTCGATCAAGATACGGAGCATGTGTTGACAATGCTCGAAGTAGAAGATTGCGATCTTGTTCGGGTTGAGTAATTATGGGTTTTTCTTGAATAAAATTTTAGGGTTTTGTCCTCCAATATCATTGGGATTTGAGGGTTTTTGACAATTCTTTTCTTCATCAAATTCAGCCGTGCTTAAGGGATTGAAGAACTGTGGGTTCGCTCAATAAGGTAGCTACAATCGGGGGATTTTGAAGAAAGGATTTGGGTCATCATCTTGCAATCAAATCAGCCGAGCAGAGGGTCTGAGAAACGGTTTGGGTTCTCAACAAGGTAGCTACAATTGAAGGTTTATCGAAGATTGGTGACATACTTGATTCAAATTGAATCAAGGGAAGAGAGGAGCTTAGTTTTCAATTCAACATATTGGGTTTTGAATTGTGGTGACTATTTTCTATCTCTTGTATAAACTTTGCAATCAAAATAGCAACTATCCTAATTCTAAATTCTAGAATTAGGGGCAGACGTACCCCATGTGAGGACGACAGTGGGAACTACCTTAACAAATTGTGTGTCGTTTTTCTTTCTCGCTCTTTACCGTTTATTTGCAATAATCTGAAAATTTACTCTTGTGGTTCCAATTATCCTGATTTGTAGTGCAATAAAATTGTTACCAAAAACTATAGTAATCACTTTGATTGCTATAATTGATTTCAACACTACAAATTAAGGTAGATCGAACTTAGTGAAATTAAGCACACCAAGTGTTCGATAAAAGTCCAAAAGTGCAAATTTGTGCATTCTCTTCTCAACATTTCATTGGAAGTAATTGACAATAGTTAAAGAGTATAAGTGATCAATTATAATTGAATTAAGTGTTAATAATTCTCATTGATTCATTCCATTCGGTTTTTCGCATATCCTCTCTTTTCAATAGAGGATCGTTTTAGACGAGTGTATCTGGGTAGCTTTCACTACGCTTCCAGTTTTTCTTAAAAATTGATTTTAAAAATCAAGGTATCTATTCAACTCCCCTTCTAGATACGTCTTATCATCTAACACTCTGGACTTTGGTACCAGAAATGCGGAAAATAAATGAAATTCTGGATTTTTAGCATTACGGGTGCCCGTAACAGCTCCTTGGTTTTTGTACTGTGAAATCATTTTGGTCATAACGTTTTAACCGTAAGTCCAAATCGAGTACCATTTGAAGCATTGGAAAGATAATGCGATGAACTCTATTTTTGTGAAATAAAATGAATAAAATAATGTATTTTTCCAGTGTCTATACATGAGGAATGTATGTTGTATATGTTGACTTAATATTGTGATATATGCTACTATGATGAATTATGTTGCTATGATGTTACTATGATGTATTATGATGAAAATGATGATGATGATGATGATGATGATGATGATGATGATGATGATGATAAAGGCTTGTATTGGCGTTGTATTGGTGGATAGGAATATCAATGCATAATATATTATTACATGTTTGTGTTGCATGCATTCTTGGTGAGGGCTTATGCTCTGTTGTTGAACTGTATTGGCGTTATGGTGAGGGCTTATGCCCTGTTGTTTCCATATTCAGCATAATAATGATGGATTATGTCCTGTTGATACCACATGCATTGAGTCGGTGTCGATCTTGTTACATAGCATTATTATTAACTTGATGTTGTATTATATAGATGATACATGTTGAAGTTGTGTTATGTAGATGATGTATGTTGATGTTGTATTATGTGGATGTTGTATATTTGATGTGACGTATGATTGCGGTAAAATGATGTGAAGATTTGAGATGAAGAATGTATGACTATGCGTAATAAATTGATATCTACTTATCATTATTAATTCTTTTATATAGTTATGATATCTCACCCCTTCTTTTTGAATGTTACCTCTACGTGGATAACGTGCAGGTGATCCACAGTAAACGAAATTACTCACCATTTATTTCAAATCGGCGTTGTGCTCTGATACGTAACACTAGGGGGGATGAACACTACTTTCATTTTGTTAATTTCAATTGTTGTCAGAGTCTTAGGAACTCTTGATGTTTAAGAAAATATGGATTATTGTTGTTGTTGAAGAATTCATTTATATTCAAAACTATGATTTCATTCTGCTGCTTAATAAAATTTGAAGTTGAACAATATGTGTTGTTGTTTCGGTTCATCTATGATCGTGTTATGTATCGTTTATATATTCTGAGTAACCGTGCATGTTTTTGTAAGATGTGGAATCCTAATTATAATTTGATGGTTTAATTTACTCTGATTTAATTTATAATTACGCAGGGTTGAATTAGGGTGTTACATCTTGACTCTGACGGGTAAACGGATTCTCGATAGTGGATGCTCAAGACACATGACAGGAGACGTCTCTCTATTCTTAGACTTTGTGGCGAAGAAGAAAGATTATGTATCCTACAGAGATCACAACAAATGTGTAATACTTGTAAAAGATGGTATGGGTAATCCCTAAACTATTAATATCTTAAATATTATGTTAGTTAAAGGCCTTAGACATAGTCTTCTTATTATTAGTCAATTGTGCGACAATGGTTATAAGATAACTTTTGCCAAAGATTGTTGCATGATAGTACATAATGAAAATAAGGATTGTATGTTTAATGGAGTGAGGATAAACAATATCTATATGCTAGACTTAAATGAAGTATCTTTGAATAATGTCTAATGCCTTGTTACCATGAGTGAAGATTCATGGTTATGGCATAGACGTTTGACACATCTCAACTTTGATCTACTTAACAAAATAGTTGCAAAAGATTTAGTAATTGGTCTAACTAAAATAAAATTTTCAAAAGACCACCTATGTGATACATGTCAAAAGGGAAAACAAACAAGAGTCTCTTTTAAATCTAAAAATGTTGTTTCAACTTCGAGATCTCTTGAGCTCCTTCACATGGATTTGGTTGGACATTCACGGACCAAAAGCATAGGTGGTAATTACTATGGTTTTATAATTATAGACGATTACTCAAGATTTTGTTGGACTATTCTCTTGCATAGCAAAGATGAAGTATTAACGACTTTCACACATTTCGCCAAATTATCCCAAAATAAATTGAATACTAAAATTGTTGTCATTTGAAGTGATCATGAGATGAATTTGAAAACTACATCTTTGAAGAATATTGTGATAAATTTGACATTGAACATAATTTTTCAGCTCCTAGAACTCCACAACAAAATGGTGTTGTGGAGGGTGAAAATCGTGTTTTAGGGGAGTTAGCAAGAACAATGCTCAACGATTGTGGTATACCAAAATATTTTTGGACCGGCGCTATTAGCAAGACATGTTATGTCTTGAATTTAATATTTATTCGTCCTATTCTTGACAAAAATCTTTATGAACTTTCAAAAGGTAGAAAACCAAATTTATCGTATTTGAATGTATATGTTTTGTTTTAAATAATATGAAGGATAATCTAGAAAAAATTGACTTGAAAACCGATGAAAGTATCTTTCCTAGAACTCCCGATCTAATAAAATATATATAGTTTACAACAAGATATTACTTATTGTTGAAGAGTCTATTCATATTACATTTATTAAATAATTGGTGTATTTAGATTAAACAAATATTGAAGTAGTATGGAATATTTAATAAGTGTGGGTGCAAAACATGTTATGGCTAAGAAGTAAGAACCTATACCAATCATTATAGGTTGGTATCTTTTTCCTTTATTTTGATTTTATTTTGTTCACTTATTTGGTTCAATTCACAACTTGCCAATGATTCATGTGGGTCCTTTCACCTTCCCACTTTCCCAAGCAACTTGCACATCATCCCATTCATAATTTCCAATTTTGAAAAACCAAAAAAGTAAAAAAAAACATTTACACAATCCGTAAAACATTTTAATTTTTTATCAAAAAGCACACCAAAATTCAACCTGGGTTGGTAAGTTCGCAGGTTGTACAATGTAGGAGCAGCAGGGTTAACTTATTGGAGTCCAAATGTGAATATTTTCAGAGACCCTAGGTGGGGTCGTGGACAGGAAACTCCCGGTGAAGATCTTGTTTTAGCCGGTAGCTATGCTGCTAGATATGTGAAAGGGTTACAGGAAACAGACGGTAATAAGTTGAAAGTTGCTGCTTGTTGTAAACATTTCACTGCTTATGATATCGATAATTTTATGTTTTACAGATTTAGTTTCCTATTTATGAATATTTGTTGTGTGTTTAGTATGTGTAACATATTATAAACACAAACATTTCAGGGTTGTGAAGGCTTGGTTGTGTTTACAACATAACACTTGATCCGAATTTCCCCAGCAGAGCCTATCAGGATATCAATATCACCCATCCTCTTCAATGACTGTGCAAACTCTGTAAAGAATCTGTTTTGGTCAATCGACTCTTCAACAATACCTGCTGACTGATTTTGTGTTAGAAGAGCAACATCTGATTGAAACATACTCTCGTACCCTTTTCTGAAGAAGGTTAGGGAAATAGTGACTGTCGAAATTCCTAACGCTACCAAGATCTTGTTAGAACATAGTTTAGTTCTACATCCTTGTAAGAGTTTTGATGATAATAAACACATGATATATAAAGGACAAATATGTTCTCTAATAAAGTATTTTAATGTGCAGGGAAGTTTTTATGTAAGAAATATAGAAGATGAGAAAGATCGTTGTTAAAAGCTCTGTTATGACACATCTTACTTAGAAGCAAATCTTTGTAACATGTTTAAATAAAGAACGTCCGATGTTACAACTTCTGAATGCACCAACGCTGCAAAACAAGAACTCTGATATTCCGATACGTAAAGTTCTGGAAAGAACTAAAGGAGTCTCAACGGTAACATTCATTTTCTGATGTGATCTTCAGTAAAGCATTACATTTTATTCATTGCAAATCAAAAGTAACGGCTGAATCAAGACAAAAATCTCTATGTTTGGAAAGAACATTAACTACTATTTATCAACCTTCCAAAAGCATCTTCTTATGTCTCTCATGCATTTCCTAAATAAAGAAGACGTGAAGAAGAAATCAAACAACAACTGTGCACCAAAAAGAAAAATATAATTACCCAGTTCTACCTTGTGCTCTTCAATTGTGTAATACATCACTGTAGTGATATTGTTTTATCTAGAAAACATCTTTGTACACACTTTCAATTATATTACATTGTAATTCCTTGAGAAAACCAAGTTGTGGTTTAGATTCAAGAAGACATTGACAGTTGTCATTGTGTTTGTGTAATCAAGTTTTGATTAGTGGATTAAGACCTCATTTGAGAGAGGCGAAATCACCTTGGCAGATGGACTTGAGTAGTTTGAGTTCAAACGAACCAGGATAACCAACGTGTCTATTTTATCTGTTTTAAAACCCCAATTAACCCCCCCCCCCTTCTTATGTTTTTACATTCTTCAATTGGTATCAGAGCGCCTGGTTCTGAGTGCAAACACTTAACCGTGTCAGAAAAATATCCAAGTAAGAAAAACACTATGGGGGAACCAATACAAAACAACAATGATGATAAAGACAGAATCAACGGCAGACCCCCAATATTTAACGGTGAAAAGTTTGATTACTGGAAAGACATAATCAGAAGTTTCTTTCTAGCTCATGATGCTGATCTCTGGGATATGGTGACTGATAGCTACATTCATCCTAGTGATGAAAATAGTCAGAAGATTGACAGAAAGAAAATGTCAGATCAACAAAATAAAGAATTCAGAAACCATCATAAAGCCAGAACAATCTTGTTGAATGCTATCTCATATACTGAGTATGAGAAGATCACAAACAGAGATTTTACTAAAAACATGTTTGACTCTATGAGAATGACACACGAAGGTAACATTTAAGTCAAAGAGACCAAAGCTCTTGCACTCATTCAGAAGTATGAAGCTTTTAAAATGGAAGAAGAAGAAACTATCGAGATAATGTGCTCAATATTTCAAACTCTAGTTGTAGGATTGAAAGTTCTGGATAAAGGGTACTCCACAACAGATCATGTAAAGAAGATCATAAGAAGTGTACCCAAGAAATGAAGACCCATGGTCACAGCCTTAAAAATAACCAAAGTTCTGAATAAAATTTCTCTTGAAGAACTTATCAACTCCCTGGAAAGTCATGAGATAGAACTAGAAGAAGATGAGCCCTAAAATCAAGGTAAGTCTCTCGCTCTTAAATCTAATAAAAAATATGAACCTAAAGATTTTCAGGCAAAAGAAGAAAACTCTGGTGAATTATCGTCAGAAGAAGAAGAACTATCTCTTCTCTCCAGAAGAGTCAATCAGCTGTGGAAGCACAGACAGAGGAAATTCAGAACTCCCAGGAGAACAGGGAATCATTCTGAACCATCTTCTGGATACAGAAAATCAAGTAACTGAGATATTGTTTTCTACGAATGCAATGAACAAGGTCATTACAAAAGAGACTGTCCAAATCTTCAAAAAGAAAAACCTAAAAAGAAGTTCTTTAAAGAAAAGAAGAAAAACCTTATGGCAACATGGGATGACTCAGAATCTTCTGAAGTTGAAACAGAATCAGAAGATGAATGATCCAACATAGCCTTAATGGTCAACATATCAGATGGCACTAGATCATCTGAATCAGAATTAGACTCAGAGGCCGAAGAGGTATTCTCTAACTTTTCTATATCTCAATTAGAAGAAATTCTTGAAAGATATCAGCAACTTCGAGCCAAAAACAAGAACATGAAAAAGGATCTAGTATCTGACTCTGAAGAAACTAAGAAACTTAAAACAGAAAACTCTGAGCTAAAAGAAACCATTTCTAAACTCGAAAATAAAAATTATGTTATTAAAAATAAATTACAAAAAGCTCAGAAAGAAATTGTTTTAGAAGTTTCTAGTAATTCTGATAGAATCATAAAATAATATGATCGTAGCTTTCAAAAATTTCTAGCTAAAAACATAGATAGGAGCAAGATAGCTTCAATGATCTATGGGGTTAGCATACATGGCATAAAAGGGATAGGATATAAGGGTAAAGAATCTCAACCAAATAAAGTTGATGATATAGTCATAAAACACATACCTCTCTATTCACACTTCACCTATGGACATACACATGATATAAAATATACTAGTAATGCATTTTCTGCTAAACCAAAATTCAAACAGAATTTTGAAAACTCTAACAATCAAGGATCCAAAAAGATATGGGTACCAAAGGATAAAATTATCTATGTTGCAGATGTTTTTAACAGCAAGGTTGACACACCAATTTTAACACCTGGACTCTGGATGCTCTCTACACATGACGGAAAGAAAGCATATGTTCCAAAACCTGAGATTTAAATCTGGAGGTTACGCAAGTCTCAGAGAAAAGACAATCCAAAAGCAACTTAGCACTGCATATAGGACAAATATACTCTTTAATAAAGTATTTTAATATGCAGGAAAGTTCTGATGTAAGAAGCATATAAGATGAGAAAGATCGTTGTTAAAAGCTCTGTTATGACACATCTTACTTAGAAGCAAATCTGTGTAACACGCTTAAATAAAGAAGTTCTGATGTTACAACTTCTGAATGCACCAATGCTGCGAAATAAGAACTCTGATATTCTGATACATAAATTTCTGGAAAGAACTAAAGGAGTCTCAACGGTAACATTCATCTTCTGATGTGATCTTCAATAAAGCTTGTTCTGAAGCATTACATTTTATTCATTGCAAATCAAAAGTAACGGCTGAATCAAGATAAGAATCTCTATGTTTGGAAAGAACATTAACTATTATTTATCAACCTTCCAAAAGCATCTTCTTATGTATCTCATGCATTGCCTATATAAAGAAGACGTAGAAAAAAAATCAAACAACAACTTTACACCAAAAAGAAAAATATAATTACCCAGTTTTACCTTGTGCTCTTCAATTGTGTAATACAACACTGTAGTAATATTGTTTTATCTAGAAAAAATAATTATACACACTTTCAATTATATTAATTTGTAATTCCTTGAAAAAACCGAGATGTGGTTTAGACTCAAGAAGACATTGACAGTTGTCCTTGTGTTTGTGTAATCAAGTTTTGATTAGTGGATTAAGACCTCGTTTGAGAGAGGCGAAATCACCTTGGCGGGTGGACTGGAGTAGTTTGAGTTCAAACGAATCAGGATAACCAATGTGTCTATTTTATTTTAGTTTTAAAACCCCAATTAAACCCCCCTTTGTGTTTTTCCATTCTTCAGATCCATCTCCACCCTCGTAGTGTTGTCACTCAGACTTGTACATTTAATCTTCAAGAATGCAGCATATGTCAAATTCAAAGACGGGTCTTGATCGTCTTTTCCCGTGAAATTATAAAGCCTCTTACTAAAGGTGTCGTAGTGGCATATCCCAATTGTGTGTGCTACTATAAATATATATCAATATACAAGTTATAATTGGTATTTACCATCAATTTAATAACTGTGAATTCAGTATAATTTAATTTATATCAATGTACCTGATAATACAACAAAGTCATACAGGGTGAGACCTTACTCGTAGAGTTTTGTTTGAGTTCGGTGAAATTAAAGATAGGCCTTGGGATATTGTCTAAGGCTTCAATCCTTTTCGATATAGTACCATCCCTTCTACCGGTGAGGACTTCCACATAGGTTTGTTAAACTACAAAACAGAAGAAATTTTGAGGCTGGACTTTTGTTGTATAGTATGCACTATGCAGGCATTGCTCGTAAGAAAATAAAAAATTATTAGCTTACTTGTGCAGAAACAGCATCCCTAGAAGCCAATGCCAAGATGTCAGTACAAGACACAGTTTTGGAACATTTTGCCTCGACCACATCTTTCATATCATCAATGACATTAAAGCCAGACAAATTTAAAGGCTTTATAATTTCACGGGAAAAGGTGATCAAGACCCGTCTTTGAATTCGACATATGTTGCATCCTTGAAGACTAAATGTACAAGTCTGAGTGATAACACATCGAGGGTGGAGATGGATCCTGGAAGCGCTAGGAATTTTGACAGTCATTATTATCCTAACCTTCTTCAGAAAAAGGATTTGTTTCAGTCAGATGTTGCTTTTCAAACACAAGATCAGTCAGCATGTATTGTGAAAGAGTTGGTTGACCAAAACAAGTTCTATACAGAGTTTGCACAGTCAATGAAGAGGATGGGAGACATTGGTATCCTCACAGGCTTTGCTGGGGACAGTCAGTGAAGAGGATGGGAGACATTGGTATCCTCACAGGCTCTGTTGGGGAAATTCAGATCAAGTGTTCTTGTTGAAAATAAAATCTAATTGCCTTAATATAAATATGTTGATATAAGAATAACAAAGAAAAGAATATTAAAACTTTCTTCAAAAGTACAAAAAAAATCGCTGGAGTTTTTTTTTCTTTATTATGTAACTTTGTTTTCTTTGTGATTGATTACAATGTCACAATTTATAACTATTTATACTAATGAATACATGCATATTTTTAGTTATAGTAAACAACGTCCATTCAATCATTCAAGATTTTCCTTAATTCACATCTCTAATGCATATTCATAGAAACTCTATAAATATAGAATAAGCTAAGTTTAGCTTCCAACATTCTCCCTTAAACTTGGCTTCATCATTCTCAGCAAATTCTTCATCTTCAAGAACAAATTGATTTTAAATGGCTTTGTAAAAATATCAGCAATTTAATCTTCTGAAGTGCAATACTCCACCACAATTTCTTTTTCTCTGATTAAGTCTTGAATGTAGTGATGTTTAATGTCAATGTGTTTGCTACGCCCATGAAAGACTGGATTCTTTGTGAAAGCAATTATTGATTTGTTTTCACATAATACCTTCGTTGGACCATCTTGTTGATACTGCAATTCACTTAATATTCTCCACAACCAAACTGCTTGAGTAGCACAATTTATTGTTGCTATGTACTCTGCCTCTGCTGTTGATAAAGCAACTACTTTTTGTTTCTTAGAGGACCAAGAAAACACACTTGTTCCAAGATGAAAGACATAACCTAAAGTGCTTTTTCGAGTTTCAGTTTCACCTGCCCAATCACTATTTGTGTATCCAATCAATTCCGACTTAATAGAACTTGAGTAAAAAAATTCCTTCATCAATTGTCCCTTGATATACCTCAAAATTCTCTTTGCAGCTTGCCAATGTGATTGTCTTGGTGAGTCCATGAATCTACTTACGAGTCCAACTCCATAAACTATATCAGGTCTTGTTGTTGTCAAGTACCTGAGGTTTCCCACCAGCCTTTTGATATTTGTTGAATTTACAAGATCACCTCTACTTTCTCTTTCTAATTTCAATCTTTCTTCCATTGCTTTCAACCAATAATCTTCATTGGTTGCTTCCTCATATGTCACAAGATCACAATCCACAAATAAGGCATAATAAGTAATTTCTTCTTCCCCATCATCAGGATGATCATCTCTACCAACTTCATAATCTTCCAAGTGAGAAGGTGGACGACGCTCCCTTTGTGGGTATCTATGAGGTAGTGATTCTTATGTTGGTTCAGTGGATGGTTCATCAACTTTATCATCTACTTCTTCATTTACAATAACTGGTATATGCAACAACTCCTTCTCTTTTTCTGAACAGTCCCACGATCCATCTTCATCAAAGATAACATCCCTGCTAATGACTATCTTTTGAGTTTCTGAATTGTACAACTTATAGGCTTTTGTTTCTTCACTGTATCCTACAAAGATGCATTTTTCTGCCTTGTCATCAAGCTTCTTCCTCGGTTGATCTGGAACATGTGCATAAGCAATACAACCAAATACTTTCAAGTTACTCAAATTTGGCTTTTGCCCACTCCAAGCTTCTTGTGGAGTTTTATCACGTACACTTTTCACTACCTATTTAATAGGTATACTACACAAGTCACTGCCTCCGCCCAAAAAATCTTGGGTAGATTCTTGCAATGCAGCATACTTCTCACATTATTCATGATTGTTCTGTTCTTCCTTTCTGCCACTCCATTTTGTTGAGGAGTGTATCTTGCAGTCATTTGATGTTTAACTCCCTGCTTTCTCGAGAAATCATCACAAACAATATACTTTGTTCCCCTATCAGTTCTTAAGGTTTTCAGAGTATATGCACTTTGTCTTTCAACATATGTCATAAATCTTTTGAGTGTATCACAAGCATCCGATTTATTTTTCAAAACAAAAACCCACGTCTTCCTACTAAAGTCATCAATAAAAGTAATAAAATATTTATTATCTCTATTGGATGGAATTTCCACATAGCATAAATCAGAGTGCACAAGTTCAAGTGGTTTTGTAGCTCTCAATGCATTCCCTTTAGGAAAAGGATCTCGATGCTTCTTTCCTACTACACAAGCTTCACATAGTTGATCGGGAGGTTGTATAACAGGAAAGCCAGTAACCCATTTCTTATTTGCAAGAAACTTTATGCTTTCAAAGTTGAAGTGTCCAAGACGCGTGTGCCAAAGCCAATTATCATCAATTGCTACAGCTTTGCAACACATATTAGCATCATATTTGATGTTCATTGGAAATAGACGATTCCTTGACATGCTTGTCTTTGCTATGAGACCTGTCTCAGCATCATTGACAGTGCAACCTTTCTTATTGAAGTTTAAATCATAGCCTTTCTCAGCAAGTTGTCTCACACTTAAGAGATTTTGACATATACTAGGTACATATAATACATCAGAAATATAATTCAAAGATCCATCCTTTAATCTGATAGCAATCTTTCCTTTTCCCAAAACTTGAAGTTTTGAGTTATCATTGAGCTTCACTGTGTTATGAAAATTTTCGTCTAAATCGGAAAATAGTTTTCTATTCCCACTTAGATGGTTACTACAACCATATCTAGTAATCATTAGTCATCATGTTTATCAGCTACAACATGACATGTTGTAAGTACCATATTCATATCAACTTCAGTTTCTGCAACTCGAGCATGGCTATCTCAAATATTCAATGATTTAGCACGACATTCTCGACCATAGTGACCATACTTTTTACAATTATAGCACTGAATATGATATTTGCATTCTGATTTAAAATGTATGTACTTTTGACATTTATGACATTGAGTATTAGATTTATTTTGAGAGGAGCCATTACCTCGTGAACTTTGGCTTGAATTATTTTGAAAATTTCTCCAGCTTTCTTTGAAACTTTGTCCTCTTTGAAAGTGGTTTGGCCTTCTTTGGACAGACCCTTCATTTCTCACACTTGTTTGAGCTTTTAACATTTTCTCAAATGTACCACCTGATCTCTCGTACATCCGCATCTCACGTGATTCTAGAGATGCTTGCAAATCATTTAAAGTTATTGTGGTGAGATCTTTTACTTCTTCAATTGCTTCTACTATGTAATCAAAACGAGTTGAAAGGTATAATTTTCTCTACAACATCTTTCTCCTTTATGTCATCACTGTTAGATTTCATTTCATTGACTAGTTTATCCATTCTTGAAAAATAGTTATGAATGCTTTCATCTCTTCCTTGCTCCATTAGCTCAAACTGACGTTTTAATCCTTGCAACCTCGTTCGTTTAATTGGGTCAGCACCTTCGTATGTTTTAAGTAAAATTTTCCAAACCTCTTTTGCTGTTTTGGCATGGAAAATTTTTTCAAAAACAGATAGCTCCACATATTGACATATTAAAAATAAAACTTTATCGTTGAGAAGACGATCTTTCTCAACTTGTTTCTCATCATCCTTCCCTTTATCTTCTTCACTTGGTTCAACAAAATCTTTCTTCATAATTTCTCCATACCCGCTTGACAGAACATATCTATATTTGGAACAAATATTGTACACTAATGAGATATAAAGTCAAAGAATATTTACATTGATTAGGCATAATTAGTTTCCTATTATGCAGATTGTAATTCTTGTATATAATACATGTTCATGATCAATAAAAAGCAGGGAAAAACATTTTCTTATATGGTATCAGAACGGTTTTGATCCATTTTTTTTTTCTCTCTTCCGCTCCAAACAAATTCCTTTTTCTCTTCCACCATGTCTTCAACCTCCGAAAACTCTTCAAACAACAGCACCGGCACGGAAACGCCAACATCTCAACCTAAATTTCACTCTGCCTTCGCAATTACAAACGTGAAAACCATCATTCCAATCACATTAGATAATGATTCCAGTCTCTATCTCTCTTGGTCTGCTCTGTTTCAGGTTCAAGCACGTGTCCACAACGTCCTTGATCATATTATCCCTCCCACCGATGCGGCAACCCAACAAGAAGTCGCACAAACAAAGACCAATGATCCAAACCTCTGGAACCGTCTTGACGCTGTTGTTTTACAGTGGATGTATGCCACCGTTACCCAGGACATCCTTAGCTCTATCCTGGTGCTTAACGACACCGCCGAAAGCTGTTGGAAACGAATTGCTGCTATGTTTCAAGATAACAAGCATTCGAGAGCAGTCCACCTCGAACATCAATTCACCAACACGCACTTGGAAGATTTCCCGTCGACAAAAGCATATTGCAATCGCCTCAAACTCCTCGCAGATCAACTTGCAAATGTTGATTCTCCCGTCAACAACACTCGTCTTGTGTTGAAGATGATTTCTGGACTGACAGATTCATATGCAGGATTTGTCACATACATTCAGCAACACGATCCATTACCAACCTTTGAAACGGCGAAATCGCGATTGGAATTAGAAGAATCGACGATGGCCCAACGTACTGCACGCGAATCCAGCACTATCTCTTCTCCAACGGCCCTACTCGTGAAAACCCCAACCTCTGACAACTCCTCCACCTCTCCCAACGCGTTTTCCGCCCGAAATTTGACTGCAAACAATGGAAATCGCGGTATCAACAACAGAGGCAGAAACGGCAACCGAGGTAAAGGTCGAAGCTCCGGCAGAGGAGGACGTCACAACCACGGAGGGATGCAGTTCAATGGTGGTGGTGGACGCGGTGGCCCGAACTCGGGCTGGCAGCAGCAACCTCCTTCTCCGTATCCTTGGCAACAGTGGCAAAAACAACAATATGCACCATGGGCTCCTCCTCCATCTCCGTATCCTTCTTATTGGCCTAGGCCCAATGCTGGCCCAAAAACTCAGCAAGCAGGAATTCTTGGAAATAGGCCACAATCTGCTGCCTTTGCTGCAACTGGGCCAAGCCCAACAGATATTGAAGCTGCTCTTCACACTCTCCATCTTGCTCAATCAGACCCATCATGGTACATGGACACTGGAGCAACATCTCATATGACATCCACACAAGGTAATCTCTCATCTTATTTTAATTTGAGCAAAAATAATAGTATTATCGTAGGAAATGGTCATTCAGTTCCTATTCATGGTTTTGGAAATGCTAACTTATCCCCCCCACACCCTCCATTAACTTTATCTAATGTCCTCCATGCACCGAAATTGATTAAGAATTTAATCTCTGTTCGTAAATTCACTACCGATAACCATGTTTCTGTTGAATTTGATCCATTTGGTTTTTCTGTAAAGAACTTTCAGACGGGGATGGTTCTAATGCGATGTGAGAGTCAAGGCCAACTATATCCCATCACCAACACAACAAAGAATAAACACATCTTTCCTTCTGAGTTTGCAGCTTTATCTACCTCTGTCTGGCACAACCGTTTGGGTCATCCAGGAGCATCTATTTTAGATTCTCTTCGAAAAAATAAAATGATTGAATGTGCTCCTAATTTACAGTCCACTTCAACTTTGTGTCCTTCTTGTCCTCTTGGTAAACATGTTAAAATGCCATTTATTGATTCGCAAAATTCTACATTCATGCCATTTGACATACTACATAGTGATGTATGGACATCTCCCGTATTGAGTACTTCCGGTCATAAATATTATGTGCTTTTTTTGGATGACTATTCGAATTTTCTGTGGACTTTTCCAATTTCACATAAATCTCAAGTTTTTCCAACCTTTGAAAAATTAAGAGCATATATTAAAACTCAATTTCAACTGGAAGTTAAAAATATTCAGTGCGATAATGGTAGAGAATATGTCAATAGTAACTTTCAAAAACTTTGTGAAGCAAATGGAATTTCATTTCGTTTCTCATGCCCTCATACTTCATCTCAAAATGGAAAAGCTGAACGAAAAATCCGTTCTCTTAATAATATAGTTCGGACTTTACTCATTCATGCATCTTTACCTCCAAGTTTTTGGCACCATGCCTTACAAATGGCAACTTATTTGTTGAACATTTTACCAAATAAAAAGTTGAATTATCAATCACCTCTCAAAATCCTTTTTCAAAAGCATCCATCCTACTCTCATCTACGTGTATTCGGTTGTTTATGTTACCCTCTTTTTCCATCCACTACTATAAATAAACTCCAGTCTCGATCCACCCCATGTGTTTTTTTAGGATATCCTTCCAATCATCGCGGGTACAAATGTTATGATTTATCACAAAATAAAATCATCCTTTGTCGCCATGTCATATTTGATGAATCGGAATTTCCCTTCTCTAAACTACACACTACTAATCCGGAAAATTATCAATTTCTTGATAATGAATTATCACCTTACATCATAAATCACCTCATCACTCAACCTGACCCATATCCAATGACACCGACCCACATCACTCAACAACAGTCTCAAACCCATGACCAATCAGAACCGGCCCAAACTACCTCTCAATTGGCCCAAACTTTGCCATCCACATCTACTCCGCCAAATATCCCACTTCCTCCCATTTACCAACCTACCCTTAATTCTAACAACAAACCAGTTACGAGGAGCCAACATGGCATTTTTAAACCAAACCAAAAATACATCAATCTCCACACCGAAGTTACAAAATCTCCTCTCCCTCGTAACCCAGTGTTAGCACTAAAAGACCTAAATTGGAAAATGGCTATGGATGATGAATACAATGCTCTTATTCAAAATAAGACGTGGGATTTAGTGCCCCGTCCACCTGATGCAAATGTTATTCGTTCTATGTGGATTTTTAGGCATAAAGAAAAATCTGATGGTTCTTTTGAGAGGCATAAAGCCCGACTTGTAGGTAACGGTGCAGGTCAACAGGTTGGCATAGATTGTGGGGAGACCTTCAGTCCGGTTGTTAAACCAACCACCATCCGAACAGTACTCAGTCTTTCCTTATCTAAAGCATGGAAAATTCATCAGTTAGACGTCAAGAATGCTTTTCTACATGGTGAACTCAAAGAAACAGTGTATATGCATCAACCTTTGGGCTTTAAGGATCCAAATCATCCTCATCATGTCTGCCGTCTGCGAAAATCTTTGTATGGGCTAAAGCAAGCTCCAAGAGCTTGGTACAAACGATTTGCAGATTATGTATATTCTATCGGGTTTTCTCAAAGCAAGTCAGACAACTCTCTTTTCATCTACCGGAAAGATACACACATGGCCTATCTTCTTCTTTATGTGGACGACATCATTCTCACCGCTTCTTCTGATGATCTTCGCAAGTCTATAATATCACGACTCAGCTCTGAATTTGCTATGAAAGACTTGGGACCACTCCATTATTTTTTGGGTATTGCAGTTACTCGACATAATGGTGGTCTGTTCTTATCTCAGAAAAAGTATGCAGATGAAATTCTTGAGCGAGCAGGCATGTCATCATGCAAATCATGTCCCACTCCGGTTGACACTAAACCGAAGCTTAGCGCCAAGACTAGCACTCCCTATGAAGACCCATCATTATACCGTAGCCTTGCTGGTGCTCTCCAATACCTCACTTTCACGAGACCCGACATCACATATGCGGTACAACAAATATGTCTTTTTATGCATGACCCCATGGAAGATCACATGCACTCTCTCCGACGAATTTTGCGTTACATTCAGGGAACTAGTCACTACGGTTTACATCTCTATCCATCATCCACTACATCTTTGATTTCTTACACAGATGCTGACTGGGGAGGATGTCCCGACACTAGACGCTCTACTTCAGGCTATTGTGTTTTTCTTGGAGACAACTTATTATCATGGTCGTCTAAACGACAACCCACACTCTCCCGATCCAGTGCTGAAGCTGAATATCGTGGAGTTGCCAATGTCGTCTCTGAGTCATGCTGGTTACGTAACCTACTCCTCGAGCTACATTATCCGATACACAAAGCTACTATGGTATACTGTGATAACGTAAGTGCCATATATCTTTCTGGTAATCCTGTTCAACATCAACGTACAAAACATATTGAGATGGACATTCACTTTGTACGTGAAAAAGTAGCTCGCGGACAGATACGCGTCTTGCATGTTCCATCGCGCTATCAAATTGCGGATATTTTCACCAAGGGTCTTCCCCTAATACTATTTCAAGATTTCCGAGACAGTTTAAGCGTACGTCAACCTCCCGCTTCAACTGCGGGGGTGTGACAGAACATATCTATATTTGGAACAAATATTGTACACTAATGAGATATAAAGTCAAAGAATATTTACATTGATTAGGCATAATTAGTTTCCTATTATGCAGATTGTAATTCTTGTATATAATACATGTTCATGATCAATAAAAAGCAGGGAAAAACATTTTCTTATACCGCTAGTGGCTAAACACAACTCCATCAAATGTTTCCTCATAGAAAAATTTGATCTACCATTAAATTTAAAAATGATTGTTTGCACCTGATGAACTTGATTAGCGCTTGAACTTGTAGCCATTTTAATATTACAAACTCTTATGTCAAATGTTGGCAATAAAATCTAATTGTCTTGATATAAATATGTTGATATAAGAATAACAAGGAAAAGAATATTAAAATTTTCTTCAAAAGTACCAAAAAAAAACTCACTGGAGTTTTTTTTCTTTATTATGTAACTTTGTTTTCTTTATGATTGATTACAATGTTACAATTGATAACTATTTATACTAATGAATACATGCATATTTTTAGTTATAGTAAACAACGTCCATCCAATCATTCAAGGTTTTCCATAATTCACATCTCTAATGCATATTCATAGAAACTCTATTATAAATATAGAATAAACTAAGTTTAACTTCCAATAGTTCCGTTGACAACTTATAAATAATATCTAATAATATCACAGCTGGTTAGGAGTAAGAATCTGTGAACATAAGCTGGTGTTTTTGATGTCCAATAATGATATCGCGGATATCAGTGATAGTGGTCTTGTTCTATAGGAAACGGCATCCTGGTAATTGAAGGTCATACATTGCAAAGATATCACTCTACTGAGCACCTGTATTAGATAGATTAATAAATATATGAATGTCGGATAAGAACAGCAGTAGTGCCCAGCTTATTACAAACCTTCTAGGATAAAAGAGCCAACAGGGTCTACTTCAGGTTACTCGAGGGGCTCGTCGGAACCAACTTGGCTGACCTCTGGGGCTTCATGTGTCTGGTCAGCTTGTTCAGAATTGAACTCCTCGAGTTTTAAATGCGGCTTGTCGTGGTCAGAATGGGTTGTTTCAAGTTGTTGGTATTTGGGCTTGTTTTTCTCAAGGAGGAGGTAGGTGGTACAATACCAAAATAACAATATTCTATTTTGCGCTAGCAACGTATCTCTAATCGTACTTTTTCCAAAGGAAAGATGCTCTAGCCACCAAATACTATAAAAACTGTCATAAGAGAGGGGCTTACTACCATTGCTGCTTCAGTAGTTGGAACCATAGCCCCAACAGTAAGACCCATCGCAGATGCAGCAAAAGACTCTGCAGTAACGATTCCACAGAATTTTCCAAATCTAAAATGTCAAAATTATTAGTTATAATGAGATGGAAATAATCAACTAGAATAAAACCCTCATCCTAAAAACGACACAGCAGATTTGAGTGAAGGGAGAGCAACATAGAGGATGAACTTCTTTTCCCTTGCATTTTTCTTTTTTGGTTCTTTTTATAGTTAAGACAACTAAGATCAAGAGAAAGATGAAAAATCTTGAATTTGTTATTTCTGCTTATTCAGAATGCTTATTCATCAACTAGATTAGGATAACACTATCCCAGCACTGTTAATTGGCGGCCCTCATAACATTTGATTATTTTATGTTTTACTTTAGGCTAATAAGCGAAATTTCCTAATACTTTAAGAACGTTAGCCTTATAAAGTCATGTATAAGGTACATACAACACAAATACATACTTGCAGAAAGTGTCTACCAAAAAATCAAATGATTAATAGTCAAAAGCCACAATTCATTGTTAAATTGTAATTTATAGTGTCAAAGAAGATTTGATTTATTTTAGATTTAAATAGATTTAATTTAAGTCTAGAATAGATTTGATTTGATTTAGTAACAAAAAGATATTTTGGGCTTTGGGCTTAGGGTGTAAGCTCAGTTATAAATAGAGGGAGTAACCCCTATTTTTGTAAGCAAGTCATTCACAGTATTTTGCAGTTGCAAAGTGAATAAGAAAGTTTTCCGCAGTTTGTGGACAGAGAAAAACTCTGCATAAATAATTGTCTTGTCTTCTTTTCTTTGTTTGTCTCATAATTAAATTGTCATTGTGGTAGAAATTCATCATAGAATTTGGTGGATTTTCAACATCGGGTATCAAGAGCTTTTGTTTCGATTCAAGGGAAGTGTCAATCAAGAACGATTGAAGAATTCACGATGACAAGTTATGGGAATGCAAACTATCCGGCAACGCTACCAATTCTAAAAGTTGACAACTATGAGAATTGGTGCAAACAGATGAAAGTCTTATTCAGGTGTCAAGGTCTTTGGGACCTTGTAAAAGATGGAGTCGAAGCGCTTGGCGAAAACGCTTCAGAAGAAGAAAAGAAGAAATACACAGAATCTGAGAAGCTGAGTTATAAAGCATTATTTATAATTCATCAATGTGTCAACCCAGACAATTTCGAAAAGGTTAGTGATTCAGAATCTACAAAAGAAGCTTGGGAGATCCTTGAGAAGTCTTTTGGAGGCGCTGAGAAGGTGAAAGAAGTGAGGTTACAAACTCACAAAAGGACCTATGAACTGCTTCAGATGGAAGACAGTGAAAACATATCTGATTTCTTTACTAGAGTTATAAAACTAGTAAATCAAATCAAGATATGTGGAGAAGCGTTAACAAAAAGAGTTGTTGTGTCGAAGATCTTGAGATCTTTAGCTCCTAAGTTCGACCACATAGTGGTGGCGATAGAAGAGGGGAAAGACTTGTCGAAATTGACAAAGGAATAGCTTCAAGGGACGCTTGAATCTCATGAACAAAGAATGAACGAAAGAGCTGCAGGAAAATCGAAGAGTGATGTGGCCTTGCAGGCACATTCAGCAAAAGAGACCAAAGGCGAAGGAAAGTGTTTCGACAGAGGTAGAGGTGGCTACAACAAATCGAATGGTAGAGGAAACCAAATCGAAGGAGACGTGTCGAATCAAAGAAGACCATACCAAGGCAACCAAAGAGGTGGTGTTGCAAATAGAGGAAGAGGTGGTGGTCGAAAACCTGATAAGAGTCACATTCAATGTTACAATTGTCAGAAATATGGACACTTATTCGAGTGATTGTCCAGAAAAATGAAAGAATCAAGAAAGTGATGCAAAGCTTGCAAAACATGAAGAAGAAGAAGAGATGATGCTGATGATCACAACAAAAGATGAAGATAGATTCAAGGACCAATGGTACTTGGATTCAGGATGTTCATCACATATGTCTGGAAGGAAAGACTGGTTCGTCAATATAAAACCCTCAATGAAAAATATGGTAAAATTTGCAAATGACAATACCCTAGCAGCTGAAGGTATTGGTGATGTTATGATTATGAGGAAAGATGGCAAAAGGTCAGTAATCTCCAATGTGTTGTACATACCAGGCATGAAGAGCAATTTGCTCAGTATAGGGCAGTTGTTCGAAAAGAATTATAAAGTGACAATCGAAGATAAGTTGATGAGAGTTGTTGACGCAAATGGGAGATTAATCTTGAAGGCTCCTATGTCTCAGAATCGAACCTTCAAGATTGAACTAAATATGATGGAGCACAAGTGCCTTTCGACTACAGCTAGCAGAGATGAATGGATATGGCATTATAGACTAGGCCATCTCAACTTCAGAGACATCAGAGATTTTAAGAGAAGAAATATGGTTTTAGGATTGCCTGAAATTGACATTCCAAACGAAGTATGTGAAGAATGTGTGCAGGCGAAGCAACACAAGAATAGCTTCAGCAAGGATGCATGAAGCAGATCGAAGGCTAGTCTTGAAGTCATATACTCTGATATGTGGACCAATCCAGGTGGATTCGATGGGAGGTAACAAATACTTTGTTACATTCATAGATGATTTCAGTCGAAAGCTATGGACTTACCTGATCAAGAAGAAAAGTGAAGTGATCAAAGTATTTACCAGGTTTAAGTCTATGGTCGAAAGACAAAGTGGTCGAAAACTCAAAGTTTTGAAAACTGATGGTGGTGGAGAATATGTGTCGAAAGACTTCGACAGATTATGTGAAAAGGAAGGGATTGTGCATGAGGTGGTGTCACCCTATACTCCACAACAAAATGGGATTGTAGAAAAGAAAAATCGAACCATCATGAATATGGTGAGAAGTATGTTGAAAGGCAAGAGTTTACCTAAAGAGTTTTGGGGTGAAGCTGTTTCGACTGCAACATACATTTTGAACAGATATCCTACAAAGAAGCTAGAAGGAATTACTCCAGAAGAATGTTGGTCTGGTGTGAAGCCTAGCTTGAGTCATCTGAAGGTATTTGGATCTATTGCACATAGACATGTGCTAGATCAGTTGAGAAGAAAACTTGATGACAAGTCAAGTCAAATGATCCTAGTTGGATATCATTCGACAGGAGGCTACAAGTTGTTCGATCCAGAGAACAAGAAGATTGTGATCAGCGGGGACGTGATCATAGATGAGTTTAAAGAATGGGATTGGACTGCAAATGTCAAGAAAGATTCAGTGGGAATCCTATTCGAAGAGCCAGAAACTCAAGTCGAAAGAGAAGTTCGACAAGAGGAACCAGCAGATATACCAAGTACAAGCAGACCTCAAAGAACAAGACGCATGCCTACAAGATTGCAAGATTGTGTGATTACATCAGATGATGTAATAAATAATGAAGGTGAGCTGGTACATTATGCTTTCTATGCAGATGTCAAACCTGTTAATGCAGCTGAAGCATTAAAAGATTCGAAGTGGGTGAAAGCAATGAACGAAGAAGTAAAGTCTATCGAAGACAACAACACTTGGTCACTTGTCGAATTGCCTCAAGGCAAGAAGGCAATTGATGTCAAGTGGGTATACAAAGTGAAAACGAATTCGAAAGGTGAAGTAACTCGACACAAAGCAAGACTTGTGGAGAAAGGATTTCTACAGAAAGAAGGAATAGACTTCGACGAAGTTTTTGCACCTGTTGCTAGGATCGAAACAATCAGGTTGGTTGTTGATCTAGCAGAAATAAACAGTTGGCACATATGTCAGATGGACGTAAAGTGTGCATTCCTAAATGGACCCTTAGATGAAGAAGTATATGTTAAACAACCAGTTGGATTTGTGAAACATGACGAAGAAAGAAAGGTGTACAGGCTACATAAAGCCCTGTATGGATTGAAACAAGCTCCAAGGGCTTGGAATAAGAAAATTGATAGTTTTCTAAGGGAGAAGGAATTTGTGAAGTGCACAACTGAACATGGAGTATATGTAAGAAGAAGCAAGAGTAAATTGATTATACTATGTCTCTATGTAGATGATTTGTTGATAACATGTAGCTGTAAAAGTGAGATCGAAGACTTCAAAGGTGATCTCAGCAAGGAATTCAAAATGTCTGATTTGGGTGAGATTTCATATTTCCTTGGTATCGAATTCTACAAGAGCAGTAGAGGTTTGATGATGCATCAAAGAAGATATGCAGGATAAATTCTCAAGAGGTTTGAGATGGAAGAATGCAACTCAACTTCGACACCTGCAGAACCAAGACTGCAACTGTCGAAAGATGCAGATGAAGATGATGTTGATCCAATCCAATACAGAAGACTTATTGGATCATTAAGATATCTTTGTCATATAAGGCCTGACTTAGCATACAATGTAGGTATGGTAAGTAGATTTATGCAGAAGGCAAAGGTATCACATCTAGCAGCAATGAAGAGGATACTAAGGTATCTAAAAGGAACTTTCGATTATGGCATTTTGTTTCCTGCAGTTGATAAAGGAAAAGAATGCAAGTTAGTGGGATACACTGATTCGAGTTGGTGTAGTGATGCTGAAGATCGAAAGTCAACAGCAGGATATGTGTTTATGCTAGGTGGTGCACCAATTGCTTGGAATTCAAGAAAGGAACCAGTAGTGGCATTATCATCATGCGAAGCAGAATACATAGCTGCTTCTCTTTGTGCATGTCAAGCAACTTGGATGATGAGCTTGGACGAAGAGATAACAGGAAAAAATCATGGAGCAATTACCATGAAGATAGACAGCATGTCAGCTATTAATCTGGCAAAGAACCCAATAGCACATGGTCGAAGTAAGCACATCGAAATGAGATTCCATTATCTTCGAGAGCAGGTAGCAGATAGGAAGATGAATTTAGAACACTGCAGAACTGAGAATCAGATTGCAGACATCATGACGAAGGGAGTGCAAGTCGAAGTATTCAGAAAGCTAAGAGTCATGATGAACATAGACAGTTTAGACACAATGAATTAGGTGGTGTGTTAAATTGTAATTCATAGTGTCAAAGAAGATTTGATTTTTTTTAGATTTAAATAGATTTGATTTAAGTCTGGAATAGATTTGATTTGATTTAGTAACAAAAGGATATTTTGGACTTTGCGCTTAGGGTGTAAGCTCAGTTATAAATAGAGGGAGTAACCCCTATTTTTGTAAGCAAATCATTTACAGTATTTTGCAGTTGCAAAGTGAATAAGAAAGTTTTCCACAGTTTGTGGACAGAGAGAAACTCTGCAGAAATAATTGTCTTGTCTTTTTTTCTTTGTTTGTCTCATAATTAAATTGTCATTGTGGTAGAAATTCATCATAGAATTTAGTGGATTTTCATCGTAGAAATTCCTCATAACATTTGATTATTTTATGTTTTACTTTAGGCAATTTCCTAATACTTTAAGAACGTTAGCCTTATAAAGTCATGTATAAGGTACATACAACACAAATACATACTTGCAGAAAGTGTCTACCAAAAAATCAAATGATTAATAGTCAAAAGCCACAATTCATGGTATCTGAAGATGACTTCTAGAACGGTACCTCGTATAAGAACAATTTAATGAGCATGATAAATTCCACTATTCCAAAACAGCCATGATTTATGAGTTTGCAGACATTATATGAGTCTGCATAGACATTAAAAAAATTGATTGTATATAGCATAAAAAGAGCTTAAAGTTGTTCTGCAGTGCTTATTACCAGCAAGCCTGTGAGAAATATGCTTGCAGGAATCAAGAACATCACAAACCTGAAGCAATCTCATTCTGTCTTGTATTAAAGTCTGAGATTTTCCCATTCTCCAAAAAACTGCTGATGCAATTGACATCCTCGCCCGAACTTTGTTGGTAGGTGCATCACGGGAAGCCTACTAAGCCAGAGAATCGTGAATCAGATAAATCAGAAATAAGTTTTATTCTCCTTACGCTGAGTGCAAGGTAAAAATCATCATTTTTAACATTCCAAAATTATAAGGCTATCTAATATCTAGTGACCAGGGAAAAATAATATAAAGAAAATAGGAGATGTGGTTGAAGCTGCTCCAAAGAAAATAAACTTTACTTCACAAAATACAAGATATGAAAACAATAAACAGTAATATATCTTTTGTGATTATGTCTTGTCATATAACTCAATCAAGCCTTTAAAACATCAAATTGGTTCATGGGAAAGAATGAAAACCTTTACAAGTCATATCATGCAATATAGCCAGGTTCAGCCATTTGACAAGTATAAACACAATAAAGAAAAAACCAGACCTCCATCCATGCCCGTCTAAGAAGCAACCAGAATTGTTTCCACCATCCCCCTTTCTTTTTGCTATAGTACTCTTGCTGAATCTCTTTCTACTTTTTGAGAGGTCCTCTATAGTTATTGGAGTTGCATAATTATTGTGGATAGTTTTTGTGACAGGGACTCAACAAGCCCATCGATCCTTTTTTTAGAAGAATTGACACTTACAGAAGAACTGTAGTCTATGGATATAAGATCGGCCAAAAATTCTGCAGGATTTACATGATCTGGGCAGTGGTACCTGTTTCACCAACAATTATCAACCAGCTGTTCAGAATTAACAGTCAAAAAATACAAATTGTATGTTAAACAAAATTACCATTTCAATCTATTATTCCTTACTTCTTTTACTTCTATTAAGATATTAACAATAAATTAACAGCATGGAGAAAGATATGATGTGGTAGGGTGGAATGAACAAATACATTTGGATTTTCAGTTATGCTCTTTTTAGGCTCATACGCTACATAACTTCATTGTGGTTTGACTAAAAAATAAAAAAAAAACTAGAAATTTTATTGATAAGGAGACTCAAATAAGTAGCATAAGAGATGCGTCATGTTACACGAAGTATACCACTTACCACAAATTTGAATATGAATCTCAGAATATGGATTGGGTCTAATTAAACATTACAAAATTTTGCTTGTAAGGTGAAGGTGCCCAAATTTTATTAACACTACAAGTGCCATAGCTCTAGGCAATGTGGGACGAAATCCATCCCTTCACACCCAGCACAATGGAAGTGTTGGATATTGCAATGAATGCAATGAGCCTGAAACGTGTGATGCGTGAAGCCCGGAAACAGATATAGGATAGGCTCATAAATGACATCTTAGGTTTTTATATTAGACTTAACTCATCCTTACAAAAATTGCTTGTAAAGTGAGGGTTGCCCGAGTTTTATAAACACTTACACAAGCCATATCTCTAAGCAATGTGGGACTAAATTCACCCCTTCATGCCAAACACAATTAAGGTGTTGGATGCTGCAAGGAATGCAACCCAAATGATGCAATTGAGCGGCTAAGGATGGACCGCAATGAAAGAGAAATTTCCAAATTTGAACATTATATTTGAAGTTCTGACAAGCTTCTATAATCTAGATTTCTTGGCTTTTATAGGAGTTTACTGTTTCAAAGAAATTTTCTCAAATAATAGACAGAAAAATCTGTGCTATGTTCTCAACTAGTAAAAAAGAAATCAGTGAAATAGTCTATTAAATATAATATGACGTTAATAGGGCCACAATATCTTAAGCACTACAATAATTGAGATGATTTCTGGTGTAAGAATGTGTGACGGCAAAATATAAATTAGGTTGAGACAATTACCCGAGTTTGGACAAGTACTCCAACGGTTCATCGCGAGCAGGACCGGCATAAACAAGTGAACCCTCAGTTAGCAAGACAATGTCGTCGAATTTGCTATACATTGAACCTCTTGGCTGATGTATAGAGCATATTACTGTATGACCATCGAGTGCAAGTTGTCAGAGAGTTTCCATAACTTTCTCAGCCTGGAAGGCATCAAGTTCTGAAAATAACTTTAAAACAAAATAAGTGGAGAAAAATGATATAATTCTCTGAAAACTGAGCACACGCGGAAGCAACTAGAGGCAAGGAGAAGCAATTAACGCATTATCAACTAATAAAAGAAAACACAATTTTTACAAGAAAAAAACCATCATAGAAAGAAACGAAGTTCTACCTGTGCATATATTATTACATTAGATAGGCTAATAGTCTAATACACAAGAATCCCCCTCCAAGTATAGATCAGTATTAGAATGATCCATTGTGATTCAGCCCCAAAAATTGACTCCCTAAACAAATCAAATGGAGTAAAACCAACCCCTTGGGTATGCAGGAAAAAACAACTTTGTAAGGGAATCAATATGTAGAGTCATAAGTTTGAGGAGATGAACTATTGAGTTTGGAACCACAGTGGAGTTTTCTGGCATTCTGACAATAGATAAACAAATATGAAGAGGCAAGAGTTGGATCATTCAAAGGACTATGCAAGCGCTCAATTGTGAAAGAGAAAATCATTGGATATGTCTTTCCCATTATTCTGTTCATTTCTCGTTAAGAGATAAAATCATTCTTTTCTTTTATTTTCTATATTAGCATTGGGGGTTCCAATGTAGCATATTCAAATTGAAATTCTCGCACCACAAGTATCAAAATAATAAATGGTCATAATGTATTTGAAACTAAACATGCATTTTAAATTTCTTACTAATTACATTTTTGTTCTTATTTTAAGAATGTGCAAGAGGAATTTGCTTTGTGCAAAGTTGTGATACTGTTATACCAGCCATGTGCGTCCAATATATAAAAGGCAAATATCAGATTGTGTAACAACTTATAAGCTTTTATTCAATTCAAAATCCTTGTAAAAATCAGTTCAATATAAAAACTAAAGCACTACAGTATGATACTGGAAGAAAATGTATTTTTTAAACTATATAAAATTGATAATAGAAGCTGGAATTCAATTGAAAATGTATTTTAAACTATATAAAATTGATAATAGAAGCTGGATGTCAATTGAGGCAATCATCATGTCCATACAAATCTGCTCAAAATGGTAAAGCAAAGGGCAAACATAGATTTATGGTTGAACTTAGATTAACATTGCAGGCTCAAGCTAAAATGCCCTCAATTAACAGTTATCATAATGCAGACACCGGTTCTTTAAATAAAAAGCAATGAAACTATTTGGTTGTCCAATTTCATACTAGGAATAGAACACAATTTCATATAAGCAGACGCATTTTCCTTGGCCACAGCAACTCACACAAGGAGTTACAAATGTCTACATTCAACTAGAAGAGTGTCATAATGAAAAGAATTTTCCTTTACTTTCGTACAAAACAGTAGAGAATAACTCAATAGTTAGCCATAACACTTCAGGGTGCTTTACAAGGCACACAAATTCTGGGGAAAAAAAACAAATAAAAGGCTAAAATATAACAGAACAAGTGAACAAAAACAACTCATAGATGAGGGCAAAAGGCCAAAATTTCATCTTCTTCCAGCAATCCTCAACAAAGGAGAAATAATCCCTTGTATCTCTTGCAAAGACTGTTGAATCCGTATCTCCGCCTCGACAGTGCTCTTGAGATTTCTAATATGTTTCTTGAGAACTTCAGAAGCCCTAATATCATCAGCCCTCATTTCAACAACCTTATTAGCCAATCCCATTAACAAACTAGAATACTTGGGGACAGTACAATACTTATGCAAGAAAGCCAAAAGCAGTTCGAGCTTCTCCAAATCCAAATCAGAAACACACCTCAACAGTTTCTTCCTAGACACCAATTCCTCCATCACAGCAACCACATAGCCCGGATTCTTACCTTCCAACACACAAACTAGAGCCTCCCCGTGCCTAAACTTGTTCAAAAGCTTATCATGTGTTGTCAACTTCACTTTCTTCGGCTTCATAACCAAGTAATCACCCTCCGACGGTTTCTCTCCTTGCCCTCTTTGAAAATACCTATAGTAATTACTCTTCAAAACCTTCTTTTCATTACTCTCCACAGGCATAATTCTCCAAAACGCACTACCCTCACTACCCTCACTCTCTGCAATCTCACTCTTGTTTATCTTCCTCTTGGCAGCATAAATTATTCCATTCGAAGTCCCGATCACCCTAGTAGAACAATCCGGTGAATACCCAACAGACATGAGCGGCGCAGGAAACCTCATCGAATAAGTAACCTTCATAGAACCGTAATCGAACACCTTAAAATAACCATCCAACCCGACACTCATTATCCTATACTGATCGGATTCATCTCCTGAATCCTTCCCGATTCGACCAACACAAATGGAAGTCACAGTCTTGTTATGACTCTCCATGGAATAGAGTAACTTCCCACCACCAATCAAGTCCCAAAGCTTAACAGAATTCCCACCAGCCGTCGCAATCATTCCTCCGGAAGGCAAGAAAACAACATCCTCCACAGGAGAGCCATGGTTAAAATCCATTGCAGATTTGGACGAATCCTTAACCCTAACATCCCAAAGCTTGACTAAATGATCATAAGAGCCAGTAACAAAAGTATCAGAATTAACCGGAGACGAATCACCGCATCTGACATAATCCTTATGCCCGTAAAACTGATGAATCATAGTCTCCTCAGCAACATCCCAATACTTGACAAGCGCGTCATCGCCACCGGAAACAAGATGAAGCTTGTCATGATGAGGATAATGAACAAATCTGACAGGCCGATTATGGGACCGAAGACGACGGAGACAAATACGCGTCTGGACATCGAAGACCTGAACAAGACCGGAGAGGTCAGACGCGGCGATGAGGTAAGCATCGTTACGGAAAGAGGCGGACGAGACGACGTCGTGGAAGGAGGAGAAATTGGCGGTTTGGGTGAGGGTTTGGGAGCTGAAGATGGAGAGAGAGGTGGAATTAGCGGCAGCGAAGGAATGAGGAGGAGTTGGTGAGAAGGTGATGGAAGGGACGGAGAGGAGTTTAGGGATTTGTTGGGTTTTGAAGGAGGACCAGTATTTGGATTCGGAGGTTTGCTTTGGAGTTCGTGGTTTGGTTTTGAGATTTGGTTTTACTGGGAAGCTTTTCGATACTTTGCTTTCCTCCATTGATGCAGCTAGACCTAAACCCTTCACTGTCTTTGATCGTTTGATGAATTAGGGTTTAAGGTTTGGGAGGTGGCGGCACTGTAAAATCTTAACACTCAATACACCATGTTCACTCAATTACTGAAATAGAATTTTTTAAACATCGTGCAAAATAATATTTTGGTATTCAATTAAAAATTTTGTTACATTTTTTTTATAACAGGGCCACTCCCTTTTAAATATTTCTTTTTGTTAGATGAAATAAATTACAGATAAAATTTGCGCTTTGGGATATATTTATTACTAGATTAAAAAACATTTAAATTTTAAATTTCTTTTTGTTAATGTTTAGGATTTTAAATTAAAAATAAAGAATAAAAGTATTGTGAAATTCAATTTAGATATTTATAAATTAAAAAAAGTATGATATAAATATATTTGATGAATCGTTTAAAAATTTAGATCTATGAGTTTTTAGTTTCACATAATTGTCTTCATGTAAGATTTTTAGAAAATTTCTAGAGATTGGTATTTTTTTTATTTATTTATATATCTTTTCTTTTTTTTTATTTTGAAAAAAAAATTATTTAAGTGTTGTTGTTGATGATGATACAATCGTGAATTTGTATACGACAAGTCAATGACAGTGGTAAATGCAGTGTTTACGATTTTAGAATAACATGTATTTAGATTTTACTATTTGAAGATGAGAGAACCATCTTTGGAACAACCATCTAGTAGGATTGGTGTATTGAGATCTCATGGTTCTCCTCATCTAACAAACGGTAAAAGTTCCTTCGACTAAGGTCATTTGTGCGTTAAGGGTGTGTCTATCTCCTATTCCATTTTGCTTCTTGAGACTTTGATGACCTGATTCTTTGTGGTTTGGGCCTTTATCCAAATGAGAATAGTAGTCCACAAACTTATATGGACAGAGTTAAGTTATGGTTTTCTCTCGAGACCTCTTCAAATCTTGCTAACTCTTTTGTAGATATAAGTTACATGTGTGATCTTCATTGGATCCAAGAGTACATATCACAGATGTTATACGTTAATGTATGTTTGGATTTTTTGGGAACTCTTTGATACCCGGTCAAAACATGCATCATTATTAACTTTGATTGTCGTCAAGACATGATGGAAGATATTCTCACATTTGTTTGTGGTTATTTTTATTGATAGAGTAACTGTCTAGTGTCAATATTTTTTATGTACATGTATATTATAGAATTGAGTATTATTTGACACTTATACAATGAATATGGTGATTATCATGATGTAAAGTGCAATTTAGATAAATGTAAACCATACATTAAAGAAGGTTGGTAGAAAATCCTAGTAAATCTTTATGTTCTTATGCATATCATAGAATTGAGTGTTATTTGACACTTATACAATGAATATGGTAATCATCATGATGTAGAGTGCGATTTAGATGAGTGTAAATCATACATTAAAGAAGGTTGGTGGAAAATCCTATTAAATCTTTATGTTCTTATGTATATTACAAAATTGAGTATTATTTGATATTTATATAATAAATACGGTGATCTGTTAGTGCGTGAGACACTTTTAGTGAGGAGAGAAAGAGAGAATAATAAAGGAAATAAGGATTTGTATTATTCAAGTGTACAAATAATGATACACACTATGACTATCTATATACAACCCTAATTGGGTTTGGGCTAACACAACTTGGATTATATAAAATATTAAATCTAATCTAATTCAATATTTTAATACACTCCCATAATCCAAGTTGTCGAACATCCTCAAAAATAGTCAATCTGAACTATTCCTAATTTCTTTCTCAAATTCAGGAATCTGTCGATCTTCAATCCTTTGGTGAAAATGTCGGTCAACTGTGCTTCACTTGAGCAATGTCTAACTTCAAGTTCACCTTGATTTACTTTTTCCCTCAAGAAGTGAAACCTTGCTTCAATATATTTACTTCTTCCATGCAGAACTGGATTCTTCGCCAGATTTATGGCTGACTTGTTGTCGATTTGCAATACTAGAGGTTTCTTCACTTCGACAGACATTTCTTCAAGTACAAATTTGATCCAAATTGTTTGGCATGCAGCATAGGATCCTGCTATATATTCAGCTTCACACGATGACAATGCCACCACAGGTTGCTTCTTCGAACACCATGAGATTGGGGCACCAAATACTTGAAAGAAATATCCAGTTGTGCTTCTTCGATCTTCCTTATCTCCACACCAATCAGCATCTGAAAAACAATTAACTATTGCTTCTTTGCCTTCAGAATCTCGTCGAAATAGTATTCCTCAATATATTGAACCCTTCAAATATCGAAGGATTCTTCTTGCAGCCTTCATATGTGACACTCTTGGTTCACCCATATAGCTGCTTACTAATCCGACTGCAAAACCTATATCAGGTCGACTATTGCACACATACCTCAAAGATCCCATAATTTGCTTGAACAAAGTTGCATCGACTCTGTCTTCCTCTCCATTCTTCTCCAATTTCACATTTGGTTCGACAGGTGAGGATGCGGGATTCGAATCATCCATTATGAATCTCTTGAGTATTTCTTTGACATACTTTCTTTGATGTAGCACCATACCTTGCTTCGACATTTGAAATTCCATGCCTATAAAATAATAAAATTTTCCTAGATCCGACATTTCAAATTCCTTCGTCATCAGCTCTTTGAATTTCGACAAGTTCTCCAAACTATTTCTAGTTACTCGCAAGTCATCAACATACAATCAGATGATTGTTATATCTTGTGCTACAACCTAAACATAGACACCATACTCTTATTTGCATTTGACAAATCCTAATTCGACTAAGTATGAGTCGATCTTCTTGTTCCATGCCCTAGGTGCCTGCTTGAGGCCATAGAGCGCTTTGTGCAATCTATATACTTTACTCGCTTCCTTCTGAATCACAAACCCAGGAGGTTGTGTGACATAAACTTCTTCGTCTAAAGGACCATTCAAAAATGTTGATTTCACATCTAGATGAAATGTTGACCAGCCTTGATTGCATGCCAATGCTACTACTAGTCGAACATTCTCTAATCTTGCTACTGGAGCAAATACTTCAGAGTAGTCAAGTCCTGCTCTTTGAAGAAAACCTCGAGCTACTAATCTTGCTTTATGTCTTGCTATTGACCCATCTGCATTGTGTTTCAACTTGAACACCCACTTTACTTCGATATCTTTTGTATGTGTTGGAAATTTGACTAACTCCCATGTGTTGTTTATTTCGATTGCCTGTAACTCTTCGACCATAGCTAACTTCCACTTGTTAATCTTCAAAGCTTCTCTATAGTTGATTGGTTCAGCACCTGCAAGTAAAGCAAAATGAACTAATTCTCCATCTGGTGTGATTTCATCATCACCCATCACTTCATAATCATGAAGTCTTGTTGGAAGAACTCTATTTCTTTGAGGTCTTTGGCTTGTTTCAGCCACAACCTCTTCGACTTCGACTGTGATGAGAGTGTCAGCAACCGCTTCTTCTTCGACTTCGACTGGATTCTCAACAATTCCTTCGACCTCTACTTCATTAGTTTCTTCTTCGAAATCAAAGTTCATTAATGATTTGTTAATTGAATTGCTAGAATTCCAATCCCATGCAAAATTTTCATTAATCACAATATCTCGACCCAACATAATCTTTTCATTAACTGGATTGAATAGTCTGTATGCACCGGTTTTATGATATCCTACCAGAATCATAGGTTCACTCTTGTCATCAAGCTTCCTTCTCCTTGCATCAGGAACATGCTTGTAACACATAGAGCCAAACACCTTCAAGTGACTTACTGATGGTCGTTTTCCACTCCACACTTCTTCAGGAACCTTGTTCTTCAATATCTTAGTAGGAAACCTATTCAAAATATAAACTGCAGTCGAAACAGCTTCTCTCCATAAAGATTTTGGCAAATTCTTTTGCTTCAGCATGCATCTTGCCATATCTAATATGGTTCTATTTCTTCTTTCAGCAATTCCATTATGTTGAGGTGTGTAAGGAGAAGTTACCTCATGATCAACACCATGTTCTGCACAAAAATCTTCAAACATCTTGGATGTGTATTTGCCACCTCCATCTGTTCGTAGAACTTTGATCTTCTTCTCACTCTAGTTTTCGACAAGTATCTTGAATCTCTTAAAGATTTTGAATACTCCGTCCTTTCGTTTGATCACATAGATCCATAGCTTTCGACTAAACTCATCGACAAAGGAAACAAAATATATGTTTCCACCAATTGTATGTTCTTCAAATGGACCACATACATCTGAATGCACCACTTCGAGAATGCAGGACGATCTCATTGACATAGTCGAAACGAAAGAATTTCTGGATTGCTTTCCCACTAAACAACCTTCACAAAGTTTTTCAGGCATCTCAAGACTTGGAATACCAGTAACCATATCTTGAGTAATCAGTTGATTAAGTGATCGGAAATTCAAATGTCCAAACCTCAAATTCCACAACCAACTATCCTTGTGGTCGAAAACAGTTTTCAAACATTGAACTTCTGTCGAACTGATCATAGTCTTAAATGTCCTGTTCTTTGACAATGGAGATTTTAAAACCAAATTGTTCTTAGTGTCGAACAATTTCAAAACGTCGTCTTTCATGACAACTGAGAAACCTTTTTCAACTAGTTGCGTCCTTATCATAAGTCCATGTATGCGCCCACACCAAACTCAAGTGCACCCAGAATATTGTATTGGGCCTTCAAACGTACCTTAAGCCAATGCCTATATTATTAACACCTCCAAGCTATTTTGTTTTACTATCCCAATGCAAACACTCACCCCCTTGTTGTTCTGTTCTGGGCCAAGTCCAACATTTGGACTTGAACCCTTACTCTCTGAACACCCCAATTTTACTACATAGTTTAAAACCACACCCCTTTGTGATTTGGACCTAAATCCAATATCTGGATTTAGGGTTCTGCTTTTTACACCCCCTGAATTTACTATTCCAAGTAAAATACACCCCCTGACGTTTTTCAATTAAAACTTTATTTTTTATGTTTCTTTTATATTTCATTCATTTATTTATATTATAATTACTATTTTAACATTTAATATGTTTTTAATAAATTCTAAAATTAATTTTTTATTATTATAAAATTCAAAATTCCTTTTTTATACTAATTCATTTTTAATTATTTTTAAATTACATTGAAATTCTTTTTATCATGCATTAAAAATATTTTTTCTCATATTATATATATATATATAACCAATAAAATTACTAACAATTTTCACTAACCTAATTCAAACCTTATATCTATTTTCAAAAAGGATTATGGAGATATTTCTCATTAACTGCAAACTTCGTCTAACAACTCCGCAATTTACAAACCCAAACCTGGTTCAAAGATTAATGTGATATATTTTCATAATCCATAAAAAAATACCAACCAACAACTGCGAACTACTAATTGGGAGTCTGATTCCTCATAAGAGGATACATAGGCATACGACTTAAAATCGTGGCGAGTTCCCCTAATAAAAATCAAAACCTTATTTCTTAAAATTACAATTCTAAACCCTAGTATCCTTATGAACAAAGTAGATGAGGGGTGCCTAACACCTTCCTTTCATCTAAAAATGAGTCAAACAATTTAGAATCTCTGACTAAATTAGGGTTATCCTTTATATTCCCTTCCTAAAGATAAAAATTAAGGGTGACGACTCTCATTTTCAAGCCGGTTATAACACCCACCCTTTTGTTATTGGTATCAAACACCAATTCATTCAACTTGTCTGTCAAGTTGGTGAGGGATATGGTGCCATCTGAAAGCTTGAATTCAACAAGAGGATTGTCTATGTTGAAATACACTTCTATAAAAAATTATGGAATAAACATTTTTTGAGATGTCTTTCTCTATAAAATATGCTCTTATTTATACAAATGGAGATGCGTTCTAGACCATACAAATTTATTGGTGCAATCAGAATCCTCCAAAGATGTCGACAAAATCATGACC
The DNA here is from genome assembly GCA_948472305.1 of Vicia faba. Taxonomy (NCBI): domain Eukaryota; kingdom Viridiplantae; phylum Streptophyta; class Magnoliopsida; order Fabales; family Fabaceae; genus Vicia; species Vicia faba. The sequence continues at coordinate 646,989,720 of OX451738.1, forward strand.
GTTAAAAAAACTTGAATACATGAGCTACCAGAAATTTTAGTATATCTCAAATTGACGATATTGTCTAGTAAATTTCAAATTTTTGGAATACCGGAAATTTAAACTAATCGAAAATTTTGAAAGGGTTTATCAAAAATTTTCCTAGTACCAGAAATTTCGTCCGAAAATTCTTTGTATCTCACCAGGAGTAATTATGGAATAATAAAAATTGGGGAAATGCCATATTTAATTTGAGGGGTGTCATATTAAATCCTCCAAGAATGGGTTTGCTTATATCTTCTTGACCATGTTTATCTTCTTGACCAAGTTTATGCGAAAGGCCTTCTCAAGTAAAAGTTTATGCACATTATTCAAAGTTTTTGTGAGATAACAACAAGCAAATTAGTCTGTTCAAGAATTTATTTACTTAACTAGAAGAAACTAGTGACCCCCATTGCTAACTAACCTTCACTTTGTTAATTTTGGGTGAAAAGTCGGAGAAATAACTTGCCACCCCTTATATTATACATGACACTCTTCTAAAGGATATGAAAAGATCAAATTATTCAAATTCAAATCATTCACCACAGATTTCAAATCCACATAGACAGTTGGATTTTTCAAATTTTTGGGCGATACTAGAAATTTCGAAGGCGATATCAAAAATTTTGCAAACAAATGAGAATTTACGGTATTTTTGTGAAATTTCCAGTACATTGTACCAAAAATTTCAAAATATCCAATTTTTCATATCGGAAATTTCAAAATATCTGGTATTTTCATTTATCATATACCGAAAATTTTGAAATTTCCGGTGCGTCACATAATACCAGAAATTTTCAAATTTCCAGTAGTTCAACTTTTTTTTGTAAAATTACCGAAAATTTTGAAATTTCCGGTATTTTATATTTTCCTGATATTTTCTTATTTTACAGTGAGGACCAGAGGCAGAGATGATTCTATTGCGGGACAAACCACTGATAGAGCTGATGCTGAAGCCCGTGCTGACGAGGTACAAGCTTTAGAGCTACAGGCTGGATGTCATCCTCTGACTGGCTCTCACTGGAAACAAATGGTTGAGCAGAATGTATAGTTCCGTGCACCCCACCGTCGGGGTCATCGAGTATCCACTGAGGATGTGTAGGCTCCTACTGAGGAGGTACATGCTCCTGTTCCTATTATGGATCCGGTAGTTGAGGAATACATTGTGGAACATGTGGTGTAGGAGCTTGAGCAGGAGGTTGTTGTTGAGCGAGTTGATGAGGTGTCCCCCGCTGATACATACACCAAGACTGGTGCATCTACAGAACCATCAGTACACATTGATTGAGGATTCCCTGGAGGACCTTCAGACAGGTCTGTGCTGATAGGATTTGTGGACCATGTCGCGTATAGGATATGGCAAGGCGAGGTATATATTTTTAGTTTTGTTTAATTGCATAATTTTTATTTTTGCTTACAATATTTGATGTATAATAATTTGTTTTTGCTTTTTGCAGGAGCATCTGGTGTTGAAGGTCGCTTCTCATGGTTCAAAGTTGAAGAACTTCCCTGAGAGTCCCATGCCTAAGGAGGTGAATAGGATCGTTAGTGAGTTCCATCTCCTGGAGTTTACTGGTTGTTCCTTGACCATGCTGGATGTCTCCCTTTTATCAGCTTTTATTGAGAGGTGGCACCCGAAGACATCATCCTTCCATCTTCTATTTGGGGAGATAACGGTGACTTTAAATGATCTGGACACCCTCTTTCACATTCTGATTGCTGGTACATTTTTTACACGAGTTTATAGGGACCAGGCGACTGTCGTGCGCATGGTTAATGAGGATTTAAAGTGTTATGAGGAGGAGGTGCTGAAGGAGTTTGGTGAGACTCGGGGACTTCACCTTCGGATGTCTTGGCTGAGGATTTTGTATAAAGAGCTTGTGGAGGCAAAAAGGTATGAGGTTGCCGTTAGGGCGTACATGCTACATCTGGTGACGTGTACTCTCTTTGTAGACAAGTCTAGAGTTTATATTGATGTTCGATACTTGTCTCTCTTCAGCGCACTTGACACTCCATGTTGGACTTGGGGAGTGGCGGCTTTGACCATGTTGTACTCGGCACTTAGCGTTGCTTTTCGTCTTGAGACTAGATAACTCGTTGGTTACCTTAGCTTGTTACAGGTATACTATAATTTATTTGATAATTTTTATTAATTATTTGGGTGTATTTATATGATGATTTTTATTTATGCAGTGTTGGATATACAAGCACTTCCCTCACATTTGTGAGCGGAAGATCTAGTGTGTGACAGAACCTGAGCCATATGCCAGGAGATGGAAGGCCAAGCAAACCATTATAGGACGTTTGATGAAGTACCAGAGGAGGCTTGACGCTCTGACCTTGGATGAAGTTTTCTGGACACCCTATACATCTCATCGCCCTCATCGTCCATTTGAGGTATCTACTTAATATTCAGGGCATATTAGATGGGAGCGCCATGTGGCTAGACACTTGCCTGAGAGGTGTCTACGTCGATATAGTTATGTACATGGCATCCTCGTCCAGTCTAGAGTCTCCAGTTGATGGGATTGATAGATGGTTTTAGAGTCACATCCTCATCTCACCCGTGAAATCATGGATACAGCCGTCGAGGTTCAGCAGCCAGGGAAGTGAGGGGATGGATACCTGAAGTGGTTTCAGAGTGTGTCACACCATTGGGCCATACCACCGACTACGACATCTGATGTTCCGGGGCCTTCTGGTGCTAGCCCATCTACCGAGCCACCACCACCACCTCCACCACCTGCAGAAGATCATGACAACCGGTGTGATCGGTGGATCTGGAACTGACTGTTTAAAAGCTGGTTCGCGAAAATGTCGCGGAAGCAAGAGTCGCCACCGTCTTTTATTTTCTCCAAATGGAAAGGACAAAAGCACAGAAAAATTCCTTTAAAGAGATTGCTCTCGGTTCGGGAGGTAGGTTATAGAAAGGGAAGGTGTTAGCACCCTTTCTATCCATGGTTATCCATGGGCTCTTAGGTACTTGCTCAATGTGTTTTCAAAATGTTTGCTTGCTTTTCAATGTGGGTTTCAAAAATATTCTTTGAAAAGTTTCAGTTCAACTCGTACGTCAGAGTGTTTGAACAGTTTGTTTTGAAAGTTTTTGAAAGTGTGTTGGTGTGAAAAGTCTTTGAATTTTTGTTTTGAAGAGAGCAAGTATCTACGAGAACCTACCTACCCTAAGGAATTCGTCTGTGTAAATGTCCTTTAAAGTAGTGCTATCCCACCATTGAGAGGTAGGTAGCACCACCGTTGGAGGTGTTCGGGTCAATTCGAGTTTGAGGGACATGGTGATCACTGGAGCAATGGGAAGACACCTTAGAAGCTACCCTCATGCCAGGTTCCCGGATCATGAGGACTTACTAAGACGTCTTCTACTCGACGACCACCTTTCGAAAGGCAACAGTGAAGCGTACCCTAGGGGTGGTGTGTGCGGTCCGTGTGTCATGTTTCAATTATTTTGTCTTGTCATGTTTGTTGTGATCTACGCTTGATTTTATTTTTAAGTCCATACATTCTTTCATGCATATTTATTAACAGTTATATAGTTTGCGAAAAAATAAATCTAAACTATTACAAACGGCGCGGGTCCACATCGCCAAAATAAACCGAACCCGATTTGACTAAAAGTAAAAGAGCAATAAAATAAAAGTGCGAGAAATAAATCTAAACTTATTACAAGGCTTTGGGGCATATACAGAGTTATTTAAACGATTATAAAATAAACGCGCGAAACAAAGGAATTAAACAAAGCTAGGGCGTTGGACCCTTTTACAAACAAGTAACATTAATAAGGAATTTAAAATTAAAATTAAATGAAAAATGGGATTTTTGTGTTTTTAGATTTAATGAGAAAAAAGGAGTTAATTGAAATTAAATTAAATATTAGACCTAATTCTATTGTTTTTTAAGTTTATTATGAAAATATTGACTTTTAACCTAATTTAATTCTGAATTAATTTATGTACATTTTTTAATTTATGATGAAAATAAATAAAAATTATTATTCTGAAAAAAAGGAAAAGAAAAAGAGAAAATAAAAATTATTAAACCTAAATTCTATTTTTTGGATTTTTATTAAAAGGAATTAAAGTTGGAAACCTAATTAAAACTTAAATATTTACATGTTATTATTTATACAAAAAAACAATATTTAAAATAAAATAATTATTAAATTTTCTGACTTTTCTGATTTTTGTGATGTTTTTGTATTTTTGTAAAAAAATTATTAATTAAATAAATAGCAAGTAAAAGAAATAAAAGAAAAATTAAAGAAAGAATAAAAAAAATAATAAGGCAAACCAGGGGGGGTAGTCCCCAATCCAGGAGGTATAGGCCTAGCAAATCCATTTGATTTTGAATCTTATTGACTTTCTGGATCATATGCCAACGCGTTGACCTGATGTATGCTGCACCTTGAACCTTGGCCATTGATCTGATCATTGTGGACGCGTGTATGGTCCAACTTGAAGACGTATGGTGCATCCTTGTCTTATGCCTGCATGAGAATATGCGTTGCAAAATAATATTGAATTTTTGCCAGACCTGGGACTTGAACCCAGGTCTTGAAGGCCACATGCGCGTATCCCTGGCCACTGAGCCATTTGTGTTTCATTTAATATATAACGTCAAATAAATAATATAAAGGAAAAGTGGCACAACACTTGGGGCGCGCGCGAAATTCAAATCTCTCAATCCCTGCATGCCACGAGTCATTCTTCTTCATCCCTGTAAAACAAAACAAATAAGCAACGGTTTTGCAACCGTGGTGTTAGGCAGGCTATGGAGAAATAGCGAATAGCGCCATGGTATATATAAATTCATCGCGAGATATGCTTCTTCTTCGTCTCCAGGCGTTGAGTTCAACCATGGTAGTCTCAAAGGCCAATTTTGCTTTATGGTGAAAGCCCTAATTTTTTCTTCTGAAAACCCTAAATAACAACCATGGTATCTTGGCCAAAAGTGCACGAAAATTCAATTAAAAGTTATGGTCAGCTTGCAAACTTCACATTGAATAAGAATTCATGAATGAAATTGCACAAAGATGCGTAAATGATGATATGCGATTTGAATTTTTTTGCTTCACAGTTTGACTTGTAGCTACCGTTTCAGGGTGTTTTTGTTGATGTTAGTGATTGAGATGCGTTCAGAATTTGTCCAGGATGCTGTTAGAAAAGGAATTAAGGCTTAACACTTCCTCTAACCTTGATTTCAGATTTGCATTATATGGCTAAATTTTCAAAATGTCCTTAGGCTTTTCAGCGCAACATCTGGTCTCTTATGGTTAGGGTTTGACTCAGTGATTATCATGGAATGGAATTGGCTAGTTATTTGACCTAGATTCAAGCTCATGAATGAACAAGTCTTAGGGTTTTTACCATTAACCATTTTTCCTTCTTCTTAGCCAAGACCTAGACCTAGTGTGAAACTTAACCCTAGCCTGAGTTTTTGAGTTGGCCCATGATACATAGAAATTGTCCAAGTTCACATGACACTATTCCATTGGTTTTTAAATTTTATTTGAATTTTCAAAGATTTAAAATGAATTAAATTATCAAAAATTAAATAAAATAAAAAAATCAATATTTGGTCTTGAAATTAACCATGGGACACGTGTGTGGCATGACAAGGATGAACCAAGTGGAAAAAATGGGGCCCTTTTGTCAAAAATTGGATTTTCAAGGATAGTTGACTTTTGCCATTTCACAAAAATTTCCCAATTTCTACAAGGCATAACTTGCTCAATTTTTAAGCTTTTCACATGTTCTTGGACATTTTGGAAAGGTCTTTGAGTCCTTTAACCAATGCCTTTGGTCCCATGTCATTTTGATTTACCAATCTCAAGTTATGGCCTTTGACTTAAAGTCCCTTTTTGTTGACTTTTGAAAATGACCTATAATGTTGAAATTGATAACTTTTTGTGAGAGCATTTCTTGGACTTGAAGTATGAAGATGAGTTGTAGGAAATGTCTTTCTCTTCAAAATGAGCTTTGGATGGAATTTTTCTGATAATCCATGTGAAAGTTATGCCCTGGTCGATTTCAGTTGACTTTTTTAGCTGTCCAAATATAGCAACTTTTGCATCTTGATGATTTTCTGAGCCAAATTTTGAGAATCATGATCAAGCATTGATCAAATGATGTTTGTGGCTTCAAAATGATATGTTGACCAAAAATTTGAACTTTTGACTGCCAAATGACCATTTTGCCCCTACAGTTGACTGTAGTGCAATTTAGGGTTTTGACTGTGCAATTTTGAGCTGAATGCCTTGAAACTTGATATGAGGATGCTTGACCATGTTTGTAAGCATATGAGACTTGATTGGGCCTTTGAAAACTTCCTTTTCTTGATCAGACTCAAAACCCTAATTTTGACTATATGGGAGACTGTTGCACTGCACAACCCTTGGGGAATTTTGTGACTTGGCTTGGCAATTTCTTGAGGAATATGGGAGGGCAAATTTTGGGGTATAACAGTTGCCCCTGTTCAATCTTCTTAGACCCGAGGATGCAGATTGGCTGACGTGCCTTTCGTAATCCGAGGGTAAAAGATGATTGGACACTAGAGTGCCCGGAAATTTGCGCTCACATGTTAGCAATGATGGTGGAATGGGCTTATAGATGCCATCTGGATGTTTGATTGCGTAAGAGATTCCTTGGCGAGAACCTGCATACCTGCCAAAGAGAAAATGAGTACCTGACACGTTGCAGGAGCTGATTTTAGATGCTTGGTATAGATATGTCCTGACTGGTTACAGGAGCTGAGTCTGGAGCTTCAAACGGCGATGAAAGAACCAGGGATGATTACTTCCTTAGCATGAATGGTAAGAGAGCCTTGGGCGACTTTAACTTCAACAACGCTCGTTGAGAAAAATCTGGGGTGTCTTCTACTGGGATAAGAATCAGGGAGATCTTAGGGTCGATCTGACTGAACCAGAGAGGCCTTGACTGGGTAAGAATCAGGAAAATTTTAGGGTCGATTTAACTGAACCGGTCTAGGTCTTGAAATGTCTTCAACTGGATAAGCATCAGGGAGATCTTAGGGTCGATCCGACTGAACCAGAGAAGGCCTTTGACTGGGTAAGAATCAGGAAAATCTTAGGGTCGATTTAACTGAACCGGTCTAGGTCTTGAAATGTCTTCAACTGGATAAGCATCAGGGAGATCTTAGGGTCGATCTGACTGAACCAGAGAAGGCCTTTGACTGGATAAGCATCAGGAAAATCTTAGGACGATTTAACTGAACCGGTCTAGGTCTTGAAATGTCTTCAACTGGATAAGCATCAGGGAAATCTTGGGACGATTTGACTGAACCAGAGAAGGCCTTTGACTGGATAAGCATCAGGAACATCTTGGGACGATTTAACTGAACCGGTCTAGGTCTTGAAATGTAGCTTGAGAACTTAACTGGATCTTTCCTGAAAGATAAAAGTCAGCCATATGCAATGCATGATATGGATCAAGCAATGATGTTCTCAACATAAACGAGATTTGTATGATGCAGTGCGTTATGCATGCTATAATGATGTATGTGACGTTTTATGTATGTTTTCGTCTAGGAAAGTAAATCCTTGACGGGTGTCGGGAAATCGTATCCTGGGCTGATATTGAAGAATAGATTTTGTTTCCGCTGGGGACGATAGTTGCAAGAATACCGGTAGGAGAAGATGACTCCGTTGCGGAATAAACTTGGCAAGGACGATTCTGCGGGGAGAAAAGATACTCTAGTGATCATGCTGGGAAGCAATACTCTGGGAAGAGTGATGCCTTGCTGAATGTTGATAGTAACTCTGTTGGGGATACCGTTGTTTGTTGTATTGGAAGTATTGATGGACTTCGCTGGGGATAGGAAAGAACTACGTTGACGACGACCTTTCCTTGGCTTTTGGCTGAGGATAACCCAGTTATATCCTGTTGAGGAAATAACTCTTTAAATCAAGCCAGACGACGCGTTCGTGTTCTGTGAAGGATAAGCTTCCAGAATTTACTGGGGATAAGCTTACTGCTTGGGGGAGATGAGTTCCATCTTTCCTGGGGACTTGGATGGGACTCTCCTGGGGAAGTTTTGATATGCTGGGGAAGCGATTCCTTTGAACGTTGATGTATACCGCCGGGGAACAATCCTTAGACCAAGACTGCCGGGGATGCTTGTTAAGAATATATGCTGCTGGGGGAATATTGGGATCTACTGGAGGATACCCAATTTCCTTGAGACTTGTTAACTTTGTTTGGGGAAGAGTGCACTGACTTGCTGTCTCACTCTCTGGGGAATTTAAGATGCCTGGTTAGGTTTTTTAGCTGAACCTACCTTGGTACCTTGGAGGATAGGACAATTAGACTGCTCGGACAACTCTTTATTGCCCCTGTTTCTAGTGTCACCTGCAATTAATTCTTTGTTTCGTATGCAAATATTTATGAGCTAGCAAATTATTGTCAATGCATATATCACAAATTGATCCTTGGACGTTTTTCGCAAAACAAAACAAAAAAAGAAAATACAGTTGGCACGTTTAACTGAAAAGTATATTTGTATTGATTTTGAATAGCCTGTGAATAGGCGTTTTGTGTACAAGAGGCTGACATCCTAGTGAGAGGAACGTCGCCGAACAAGAGAGTTTATACAAGTTTTGTACAAAAGAAAATAAACAGCTGTGTGAAATATGAATGATCCACTGGGTTTCAACTCTGCTATCGCCTTTATAACTCTGAGCGTCTCATCACTTGATGACCTTGGTTGAAGGTGAAGCTGACTGATCGATGCCGTCTGAACTTGATGTAGATACCGGATTCTGGATGCAAAGTGATTCAATGAGACATAGTATTACGCTTTTATCCCTAATTTTTGCCTGGACTGCCCTTTCGGGTTTTCAATCCACCGGGATACCCATTTTTGCCCAAGCCGCCTTTTCAGGTTTTCGTCTTGCCGGGTGTACAGATTTTTCATTTTCATCCCTTCATTTTGCCCGAACCCTTTTGGTTCGACGGGAAGCCCTAATTTTTGCCTAGACATGTCAGCCTAGCGGGTCTTTTTTCATGCGTAGTATTTTTTAACTATGTCTGCATTGGCGGGGTGAGGAAGGTCGTCACCGTCCATGTTGGTTAATATCATTGCTCCTCCTGAGAACACATGCTTAACCACAAATGGCCCTTCGTACGTAGGGGTCCATTTGCCCCTTGGATCACTCTGAGGAAGGATGATTCGCTTGATCACCAGATCCCCGACTTGATATTCCTGTGGTCTGACCTTCTTGTTAAATGCCCTGATCATTCGCTTCTGATACGTCTGACCATGACAGATAGCAGCAAGTCTCTTTTCGTCAATAAGGTTGAGCTGATCAAGTCGTGTCTGGATCCAATCATCTTCATTCAGATTTGCATCCTTCATTATCCGGAGAGAAGGAATTTGTACTTCGATTGGCAAGACTGCCTCCATGCCATAAACCAGAGAGAAAGGAGTTGCCCCGGTTGACGTCCTAGCTGAGGTACGATACCCATGCAGAGCGAACGGTAACATCTCGTGCCAATCTTTATACGTTACTGTCATCTTCTGCACGATCTTCTTGATGTTTTTATTTGCTGCCTCTACAGCCCCATTCATCTTCGGTCTATAAGGAGAAGAATTGTGGTGCTGTATCTTGAACTGTTCGCAGAGCTCAGCGATCATCTTATTGTTCAGATTGGTGCCGTTATCTGTAATAATCCGCTCAGGGACACCGTACCGACAGATCAGGTTTTGCCGAATGAACCGTGCCACAACAGTCTTGGTTACCGTAGCATAGGATGCTGCCTCAACCCACTTCGTAAAATAATCGATCGCCACTAGGATGAAGCGATGTCCATTAGATGCCGTAGGTTTAATCTCACCGATCATGTCTATGCCCCACATTGCAAATGGCCAAGGCGCAGTCAGAACATTCAGGGGAACCGGAGGAACATGCACCTTGTCTGCGTAGATCTGGCATTTATGGCATGTCCTAGAATGTTGGTAGCAATCAGCTTCCATGGTGGACCAGTAATACCCTGCCCGTAGGATCTTCTTTGCCATGGTGTGTCCACTGGAGTGTGTACCAAAGGTCCCTTCATGTAGCTCTTCCATGATTCTTTCTGCTTCAGTCTTATCTACGCAACGCAGTAGGGTTGAATCCTGGTTTCGCTTGTACAAGATGCCGTTGCTAAGAAAGAACTTGGCTGCAAACCTCCTCAGGAATTTCTTATCATTGACAGATGCTCCTTCAGGGTATTCCTGAGCTTCTAGATATCTCTTCACTTCGTGGTACCAAGGCTTCTCAGTCACCAATTCGGTTTCGAGATCACAACAGTATGCCGGTTCGTCCAGTTTCCAGATGATGATCCGGGGAGCTTCATTATCCCATTTAACCTTGAACATTGAATACATTGTAGCTAACGCGTCCGCCAACTGATTCTCTTCTCTTGGAAAGTGCTCAAATGTTATTTCTGTGAAGTGGGGGATCAGGGCCAACACACATTCTCTGTAAGGAATCAAGTTTGGGTGTTTCGTATCCCACTCTCCTTTGATCTGATTGATCACAAGAGCGGAATCTTCGAAGACACTCAGAAATTTGATCCTCAGGTCGATCGCAGCTTGAAGACCCATGATACACGCTTCATACTCCGCCATGTTGTTGGTACAGTTGAAACACAGCCGGGCGGTGAGTGGAGTATGAGTACCTTGTGGAGATACGATTATGGCGCCGATACCATTTCCCAAAGCATTGGAGGCTCCGTCAAAGTGCATAGACCATCGGGATCCTGGTTCAGGTCCTTCATCCGGTCCAGGTATTTCACAGTCAGTTACTATCATAATGCTTTCATCTGGAAACTCGAAGTTCATTGATTGGTAGTCATCCACAGCTTGATGTGCTAAGTGGTCTGCCAATACACTTCCCTTGATGGCTTTTTGGGTCGTGTACTGAATGTCGTATTCCGTCAAGATCATCTGCCATCTTGCAATTCTCCCAGACAGAGCAGGCTTTTCGAATATGTACTTTATGGGATCCATTTTTGAGATTAACAAGGTAGTGTGAGTCAGCATATACTGTCTCAGCCGGCGAGCAGCCCATACCAAAGCGCAGCAAGTTTTCTCAAGCAGTGAGTATCGGGTCTCACAGTCGGTAAACTTTTTGCTAAGGTAATAAATGGCATGCTCTTTTCGGCCAGACTCGTCATGCTGCCCCAGCACACACCCCATTGCATTATCAAGCACTGTCAGGTAAAGTATCAAAGGTCTCCCTTCAACTGGTGGCATAAGGATGGGTGGTTCTTGGAGATATTCTTTGATTCTGTCAAAAGCAGCCTGACATTCATCATTCCAACGTACTACCTGATCTTTCTTCAGCAGCTTGAAGATTGGTTCACAAGTAGCAGTTAAGTGTGAGATGAACCGAGCAATGTAATTCAGACGTCCTAGAAAACCTCTGACTTCCTTCTCTGTCTTAGGAACTGGCATCTCTTGAATAGCTTTGACCTTAGCAGGGTCCACTTGAATACCTTTATCACTGACCACGAAGCCTAGCAACTTTCCAGATCTTACCCCGAAGGTGCACTTGTTCGGGTTTAACCTCAGCTTGTACAGTTTCAAACGGTCAAACAGTTTCTGCAGATGATCAAGGTGTTCTTCCTCAGTCTGGGACCTAGCGATCATGTCGTCGACATACACTTCTATCTCATGATGGATCATGTCATGAAATAAAGCAACCATGGCACGTTGGTAGGTTGCCCCAGCATTCTTTAGTCCAAAAGGCATGACTTTGTAGCAGAAGGTGCCCCACTGAGTAACAAATGTAGTCTTTTCCATGTCTTCCGGAGCCATCTTGATCTGATTATAGCCTGAAAAACCATCCATGAAAGAGAACACTTTATGCTGAGCTGTATTATCAACCAGGACGTCAATGTGAGGTAGAGGGAAGTCATCCTTGGGGCTGGCCCTGTTCAGATCCCTATAATCGACACACATCCTGACCTTGCCGTCCTTCTTAGGTACCGGCACCACATTAGCAACCCACTGAGGGTAAGAAGTCACTGCAAGAAACCCGGCATCAAACTGCTTCATCACCTCGGCTTTAATCTTCTCAGACATCTCTGGACGCATACGGCGGACCTTTTGCTTAACCGGAGGGCAATCTTCTTTAGTCGGTAAGTGATGGACCACAATGTTGGTATCTAATCCGGGCATATCTTCGTAGGACCAGGCAAAGATTTCCTTACAGTCATGCAGCATCTGAGTCAACCGTTGCTTCACGCTGAGCTCTAGGTTGGCACCAATCTTCACCTCTTTCTTGTCTTCCTCAGTACCCAAGTTTATTATTTCCACTGGCTCTTCATGGGGTTGAATTGCCCTCTCCTCCTGTTGTAACAGTCTTGCAAGTTCACCAGGCACTTCGCAATCATCTTCACCTTCGTCTTCGGCTAAGTTGATCGGATTTTCGAAGTCATAACCGGCAGTAGCAGAGTCGTTACCAGTGAGATCCAGAGTGGATTGAAACCTGTATGAGTGAGTGTGTGTATAAATACAGCTGTTTTGTAATATGTAAAGAAAGGAAAGAAAAGGAGCGCAAAATTTGAATTGTGAAAAACGTCCAATGCTTTTATTCATGATATATGACGGTGACAAACAAAAGCCCTCATAAATAAAACCAACGGTGCCCCGGGCAAGACACCGGGCCATATAGTTTCAAATTATTGTTTATTACAAATCAAAAACAAAGAAATTCATTACTGAGGAACAAAAGTTATGGGTGTAAAATCTTTAGCAGTCCAATTGGTCAATCCACCGTCGGCCGTCGGGTAGATCCAGCTATCGAACTCTGACTCTTCCACTTTGACTTCCTCTCCAACAGCATTCACTTCTGAGCGGGTGATGAGCACAGGAGGTCTTCCAATTCTCGCCTTGCGCACCGCTTTCTGAGCTTCTGTGGTGAAACCCAGCCCAAACTTGTTAGTCTTAGGAGTAAGATCAGGGAGCTTGCCCCAGTTTGCACATTCACCTTTTTCGATCACAGCCCGGGCGTCCTTTAAGGAGGCCATCTTCATAGGAGAAACCTCTTCATCTTCTGCTGCTGCCAAGGTTTGTGGTACTTCCTCAAAATGTTGAAAAGGGGTTTCAATGAACTCCCCATCCATTTCCACGTATCTGAAGGAGTTGAGGTGGCTGACCATGTACTCCTCTTCCCCTTGCACTGTTACGATCTTCCCCCTGACCGGGTACTTGAGCTTCTGATGCAATGTGGAAGTCACAGCTCCAGCCTTGTGGATCCACGGGCGACCCAGCAAACAAGAATAGGACGGATGGATGTCCATCACATAGAATTTTGAATCGAATACCTGTGACCCAACCCTGATTGGGATGTCCACCTCACCATGTACCATTCTTTTGGACCCGTCAAAGGCCCGGACAACAATGCTACTTGGTTTGAGCTCTAGACCCTCACAATCCAGCCTATCCAGAGCCTTCTTGGGCAGCACGTTTAATGAAGAACCCGTGTCAACCAGCACATGAGCAAGAGTAGTGCCCCTGCATTCAATGGAGACATGCAGGGCATCATTATGGTTCTTCCCCTTTGCTGTCAGATCGGCATCAGAGAAACCCAGGCCATTATCAGCAGTTAGGTTGGCCACACAGTCGGTGAACTGGTCAGCAGACGTCTCTTGGGGAACGTGGGCAGTCTTTAAGAAAGCAATCAGAGCCTTTGCATGGGCCTCTGAACACAGCAGCAGTGACAACATGGAGATTTTAGAGGGGGTGTGCCCCAGCTGTTCTACAACGTTGAAATCACTTTTCTTTATTATCTTGAGGATTTCTTCCATTTCCTGCTTGGAAGCCTCAACAATGGTCTTTGGTGCCTCCGTCCTGGCAGGCACATCAGCAGCAATTCCCTTGCCCCGAGTATCAGATGACTCAGTAGCAGGGGTGGATACTTGGTCAGGGGGAGAAACAGGCTCTCTGGCAGGTGTGAAGATCAAAGGCCTATGAATTGCCGGAGGAGCAATGTCTGGCGAGAACAGTCTTCCACTACGAGTGACCTTAGCAGGCCCGGTGATGTTGGAGACACCAGTATCAATGTTGCACTCTTGTTTCACACCCAGAACATAAACATCCGCCCCATAGTGCCATGGGACAGCCTTATCAGATTTGTAGGGTATAGGCCCCGGAACAGTAATGGTGATGGGAGCACTCTTGTGAACTGACAAAATTTGGACAGGCTTCTTTGAAGGAGCCTCGGAATAGTTGTTGAAGATGGTAACGATTGACACTTCTTCAACAGGAGCAGCAGGAACAATAGTCTTTTCGAACAAAATCTCTCTACTATCTATCAGGTTTTGGATGCCTGACTTCAACAGAGAACAACCAGCAGGGGAAGCAACACATAGAGGGCAGCTTTCGCTACATCCCGGAAATAAACCGGCTAGCAACAGATTCCTCTTGACCATCAGCAACGGAGTAGCAACATCATCCACCGAAGCTACATACAAATCCTCCTCCACAGCATTCACTCCATGCTGGGGCATGGGAGCAGTTACAACATTCGGCCTCTCGGGCGCCTCAAACTGTATCTCCTTTGCATCAATGAGGTCTTGAACCTTATTCCTTAGGGCCCAACAGTCATCTGTGTTATGCCCCGGGCTATCAGAGTGATAAGCACAGTGAGCATTTGGATTGAACTTGGGGGATGCAGTATTGGGAAACTTTGGAGCCTCCTTGACAGTCACTAAATTGGTGGATAGCAACTGTGGCAGGATCTGTGATAAGGTCATGCTTAACCGGGTAAACTCCCTCCGGGGTCTTTCAAACTTTTGAGGATTAGTTGGCCGAGGAGTGGCAGCAGGTTTGGCAATCATTACCGCACTGACAGATTGGCGGTGTTCAGGTCGCTCTGTTCTCCGGGAGCTATATACAGCACTAGCCTCCTTTTTGAAGGGTTTCTTCTCAGTACTGGAGGAGGCAACTTTCTGTATCTTCCCCGATTTTATACCGGCCTCGATCCTTTCACCAGTCAGGATCAGATCAGTAAACCCAGCAGAGGAATTACCAATGAGATGATTGAAAAATGGACCAGATAGGGTCCCCAAGAACATATCTACCAGCTCCCGATCCGTCAATGGTGGCTGCACCCTGCCAGCCAGGTCTCTCCATTTCTGAGCGTACTCCTTAAAACCTTCACCCGACCCTAGCGACATACCCTGGAGCTGGGTACGCGTAGGAGCGAGGTCGGCATTATACTGATACTGCTTGTAAAAAGCAGTGGCCAGATCCTCCCAGTTACGAATGCTGATTCCATCCAGCTGATAGAACCAGTCGAGGTGAGTCCCTGAAAGACTCTCCTGGAAGAAGTGGATCCAAAGGTTCTTGTCTGCTGTGTAAGGCTGGATCTTCCTTACATAAGAACGGAGGTGCATCTTGGGACAGGACGCCCCATCATACTTCACGAAGGCAGGTGTTTTGAACTTGTGTGGGATCACCACCCCAGTAGATAACCCCAAGTCTCCGAAATCCAATCCAGGCACCCGCTGAACTTCCATAGCCTTTAATTTGTCTTCCAGCTGTTTGTACCGGTCTTCAGCAGGAGGGTACTGCTCATCGTTGAAGTCTGTTTCAGTATCAGAGCCCACAGGAGTAGTGACCTCCCTTTCTTGGTGACTACCTTCCGTCACAGATGGAGGAGTCCTTTCAGCTTCAACCAAAGTGTTCCCGAGTCTGCGCCCAGTGTTAAATAGCACAGTCCTCCTCTTCTTCTTAGTCTTCTTCAGAAGCATGGTCTTCAACTCTTGTTGACCCTGAGCCAAGCCCTTGATCAGCTCCTGAAATTGGGCGTTTTGCGCCTGAAACTGGACGTTCTGCGCCTGAAGAGCCTTGATAGATGCCTCAGTTGATGATTCAGGATTCATGATGCTGAAATAAACAGCGAAGAACAGTAAACAACCTGAAAAGAAGAGTACCTATGATGCACATGATGAATGATATGTGTTTATGCGATGCATTCAAGAGTTCGAAAATTCAAATTTGTTGTAGACCAAAAGGAACGCACGTTATTATTAAGAAAATCATTGTTTAATACATCAAAGCCTCATGGGCAAAAGTACAAAAAGATCAAATCAATCCCAAAATATGTTGCGCATCTTCTTTGGAGCTATGTAAGTGTTGAGGTTCCTTTCCTCGTGCAACAGGCGGGTGAGCTCCAAGACCTTCCTTTCACTGGCATGCAAACTAGTCTCAAGAGAATTCCGCTCTTCCTTAAGCTGGATCCAACTCTTCTGCATCTCTTCCCAGGATGTGGGCATATCAGGGTGCTGAATAACATGAGACACCTCTCCTTCCAAGGCAGGCTCTTTGATTACTGGAAGCATGTGAGGATAAGGCATTACTAACTTCTGAGAGCGGGCTCGTACCCACTTGAGGTAAGGCTCCAAAGGGATGGAGTTCCTGTACCCCAGTGTCTTGATGTCTATCCTACTAGGCATCCTCCAAGCTCTGATAAATCTCTGGCGAAGTCCTTGAGTATCGTTGTCGAAGTCAAAAACTATGTCAGGAATCAACATGTCATGAGGACCATCCCTCCGAGCATAACCAAATTGTCTCCAAGCCAGGCATGGACTATACGTAATACCCCCTCTGATTCCAAGTAAAGGAACATTAGGATACTCCCCGCAGCGATCAATGATAGTGACATCTTCTCTGGACCTAGGGCACCAATGTATATCTGCATGTGTAAGAGTCATCAACCGTTGTGACCATCCCAAACCCCGCTCATTCTTCAGGACTGATTGTGGAAGGTGCGAAATAAACCACTTTCCCAGGAGAGGAGTGCAACACATAAGGACACCTCTTTTTCTCATGGTTCGAGTGTAACATGAGTGAAGGAGGTCCCCCAGCAACGTAGGTATAGGATTCCTGGACATAAAGATCTGGACAGCATTGATATCAACAAGCTGGTCTGGGTTAGGGAACAACACCAAACCATAAACAAGGAGGGCCACAACCTCTTCAAAAGCTTGCAAGTCAAGGGAGTTCCAACATTCATAGGCCTTTTCAAACAGAAACCTGGCTAAGAACCCTTTAATACCACTTCTGACTTCCCAATGTCCCTTGAGGTCAGATGACTGTAGGTGCAAGGCTTTAGCAATCTTTTCAAGCTTAGGTTCCTTTTCTGTACCGTTGAAGGGTAGCTGATCAAGGATAGGGATCTTCAGGAGTCGGGAGAACTCCTCCAATGTAGGTACCAACTGATAGTCCAAGAAGGTGAAACAGTGATGCAGAGGGTCAAAGAATTGGAACAGGACCTTCATCATATCTTCCTCAATGTTGGTATTGACCAAGCTGATGAGACTTCCATGCCTTTCACTGAATGAAGAGTTCTCGGGAATCCTGGATATAAGCTCCTTAAGCTGAGGAGGGATCCTTACAAGACTAATTGGAATTGTCTTTCTACGAACAGTTTCCATGTCCTACAAAACAAGAACAAAGATGAAAATTCGAACCCCTGAAATGGTTAGTCAATGCGTATGATGCTGGATGATGTCATGATGCTATGATTAAACACACCACAGATATTTACAAAGACAAACATGTAAGGCACACAAGGCACACAAGACAGGCCCTTAAGGTTTAAGGCCAGCATGGGGTCTGGGTGGTACCCTCTTGAAGTTGGTGAGCTCAACCTGTCCTAATCAAAGTAACCGGGTTCTAAGGTTCCCAATATCACGGGACTGCTTTCATTGTTCATCGTTTCGATTTAGCCACTGAACTGGCGACCGAAATATTCCAGGAAAGCAACCCTCAATTGAGTGTAGTATCGAGTATCAACCAACCTCGGACTGCACCAAAGTCAGTTATCTCACTACCCTAAAGAGGCCAAGATAGTTCAATTAAGGTTCCTAAGGTCTGTTGATGCTTCATGACACCACATGGAGGCCCCGTACTCTCCTTGACTGACTCAAGGGTTACCGGTACACACCAAAGTGCCACATCAACGTAGCAGACTGTTTCAACCATGTCGGTATACCCCGCACAGTTCCCTCACAGCCTTGTTGCTACTTTCTAAAAGGGTATCCCCCAGATCCGGGTTAGGATCTATAGAACTCCCAAGACAGTCCCACAATAATAAAGCAAACAAGGAAAGCAATTGAAAACACAATGAACTTAGTCCTAAGGTACACCTCACTTTAAGTTAATTCCCCAGCAGAGTCGCCAGTTCTGTGATCGGTGGATCTGGAACTGACTGTTTAACGCTGGTTCGCGAAATGTCGCGGTAAGCAAGAGTCGCCACCGTCTTTTATTTTCTCCAAATGGAAAGGACAAAAGCACAGAAAAATTCCTTTAAAGAGATTGCTCTCGGTTCGGGAGGTAGGTTATAGAAAGGGAAGGTGTTAGCACCCTTTCTATCCATGGTCATCCATGGGCTCTTAGGTACTTGCTCAATGTGTTTTCAAAAATGTTTGCTTGCTTTTCAATGTGGGTTTCAAAAATATTCTTTGAAAAGTTTCAGTTCAACTCGTACGTCAGAGTGTTTGAAAAGTTCGTTTTGAAAGTTTTTTGAAAGTGTTGGTGTGAAAAGATTTTAGTTTGTTTTGAAATTAGAGCAAGTACCCTTGAGAACCTACCTACCCTAAGGAATTCGTCTGTGTAAATGTCCTTGAAAGTAGTGCCATCCCACCATTGAGAGGTAGGTAGAACCACTGTTGGAGGTGTTCGGGTCAATTCGAGTTTAGGGACATGGTGATCACCAGAGCAATAGGAAGACACCTTAGAAGCTACCCTCATGCCAGGTTCCCGGATCATGAGGACTTACTAAGACGTCCTCTACTCGACGATCACCTTTCGAGGGGCAAGGCAACAGTGAAGCGTCCCCTAGGGGTGGTGTGTGAATTGTGTGGCATTTTCAGTTTATTGTTTGTCTTGTCATGCATTGGTGATCTAACGATTCGATTTTATTTTTGGGCATTCATTCTTTCATGTTATTGTTTAACAGTTAAAAGTGCGGGAATTTAAAGTGCGGAAAAGATAAAAGTCCTACGCTATTACAAAGGGCGCGGGTCTACAACGCCAAATTAATCCAGACCCGATTTAAGATAAATTGCAGAAAAGAAATGTCTAATAGCTATTACATGGCTTTGGTACAAGTACATTATATTCACAAAAGAAATAAATGAAACGCGCAAAAAAAAGAAAATAATCAAATGCGAGGGCGTTGAACCCTTTAAAGGAATTAAAAATAATTAAGTTATCTAAAATTAAAATTAAATGAAAAATGGTATTTTTGTGTTTTTTAGATTTAAAAGAAAAAAGAAAAATTAATTAAAATTAAAATGCTAAACCCTAGTTCTAATGTTTTTTTAAGTTTTTATTATGAAAATATTGACTTTTAACCTAATTTAACTCTAAATTAATTTATGTACAATTTTTAATTTATGAAAATAAATAAATAATATTATTATTCTGAAAAAAAAGGAAAATTAAAAAAAGAAAATAAAAAGTTATTAAACCTAAATTCTATTTTTTGGATTTTTATTAAAAGAATTAAATTTGAAAACCTAATTAAAACTAAATAATTACAAACATTTATTTAAAAAATGATTAAAATAAAAATTATATTCTTTATTTGGTCTTTTCTGATTTTTGAAGGTTTTTATATTATTTATGTGAAAATAATTAATTAAATAAATAGCAAATAAAAGGAATAAAAAAGAAAAATTAAAGAAAGAATAAAAAATAATAAGGCAAACCAGGGGGGGGGGAGACCCCAAAATTGTGAGGTGCAGGCCTGGAAGATTAAGGCCCATTTGCTTGAATTCATTGACTTTTCTAAGCCACGTGCACGCCTGTTGACTTGTCCTCATGGTATTCCCTAGCACACAACCCTTGATCTGATCCCACTAAGTGACGTGGCTGGCCTGATCTGGTGAGTACACGGTAGTCCATAACGCCAGCGCTGCATAAGAACCTGTATTGAAAAATAATAAGGGAAATTGCATAGACCTGGGACTTGAACCCAGGTCATGAGGGTTATAAGCGCGTCCACCTGCCAGCTGAGCTATTCAATTTCAATTAACATAATATAATGAACAAATAATAAAAGGTAAAATCAAAGCGTAATGAATAGCACGCGCGAAATTTCAAATTAGCTAATCACATGCTGCCAACGCATCGTCCCCTTCGCGTGCTCTGTAACAAAACATATAAGGCAACGTTTTTGAAGCGTAGCATTAGGCAAGCTATAAAAAAATAGCGAATAGCTCAGCTTCAAACATAAATTAGGCGCGATGGTTGGGATTTGTTCGTCTCTAGGCGCTGAGTTCAACCATGGTACTCCTGAGCCCTAATTTTTCCTTTATGCAAAATCCCCAATTTAAGAAAACTGTAACCCTAGGATTCTCGCATGGCAAGTTCATATATATGGCACAAAAATGAAATCAAACGCAATGGTTAGCTCAGAAACATCATCATGAATATGAATACCTAAACAAAAATGCAAGAATATGCTTGAATCGTGCTATATGATTTCAGAATTTTTGAGATGCAGTTTTACTTAGGGATACCAGTTCAGGGAGTTTTGAAAGATGTTTGGAATTGGGATGCGTTCAGAATTTGTCCAGGATGCTAATGGAAAAAGAATTGAGGCTTAAAACTTAGTCCAACTTTGATTTCAGATTTGAATTATATCACTAATTTTTCAAAGTTCCAATCAGCTTTTGAGCGAGCCTTTTGCTGTGCTATGGTTAGGGTTTGACTCAGTGCATTTGAGGGAAGAGAACTGGCTTGCTATTTGGCCTTAATTCATGCCCATGAAGGAATTAGTCCTAGGGTTCTTTCCATTAACCATGTTTCCTTCTTTTTAGCCAAGACCTAGACCTAGTGTGAAACTTAACCCTAGCCTGAGTTTTTGAGTTGGCCCATGATACAAGGAAATTGTTCAAGTTCACATGACACTATTCCATTGGTTTTTGAATTTTATTTGAATTTTCAAAGATTTAAAATGAATTAAATTATTAAAAATTAAATAAAATAGAAAAATCAATATTTGGTCTTGAAATTAACCATGGGACACGTGTGTGGCATGACAAGGATGAACCAAGTGGAAAAAATGGGGCCCTTTTGTCAAAAATTGGATTTTCAAGGATAGTTGACTTGTGCCATTTCACAAAAATTTCCCAACTTCTACAAGGCATAACTTACTCAATTTTTAAGCTTTTCACATGTTCTTGGACATTTTGGAAAGGTATTTGAGTCCTTTAACAAATGCCTTTGGTCCCATGTCATTTTGATTTACCAATCTCAAGTTATGGCCTTTGACTTAAAGTCCCTTTTTGTTGACTTTTGAAAATGACCTATAATGTTGAAATTGATAACTTTTTGTGAGAGCATTTCTTGGACTTGAAGTATGAAGATGAGTTGTAGGAAATGTCTTTCTCTTCAAAATGAGCTTTGGATGGAATTTTTCTGATAATCCATGTGAAAGTTATGCCCTGGTCAATTTCAGTTGACTTTTTCAGCTGTCCAAATATAGCAATTTTTGCATCTTTGATGATTTCTGAGCCAAATTTTGAGAATCATGATCAAGCATTGATCAAATGATGTTTGTGGCTTCAAAATGATATGTTGACCAAAAATTTGAACTTTTGACTGTCAAATGACCATTTTGCCCCTACAGTTGACTGTAGTGCAATTTAGGGTTTTGACTGTGCAATCTTGAGCTGAATGCCTTGAAACTTGATATGAGGGTGCTTGACCATGTTTATAAGCATATGAGATTTGATTGAGCCTTTGAAAACTTCCTTTTCTTGATCAGACTCAAAACCCTAATTTTGACTGTATGGGAGACTGTTGTACTGCACAACCCTTGGGGAATTTTGTAGCTTGGCTTGGCAATTTCTTGAGGAATATGGGAGGGAAAATTTTGGGGTATAACAACCGGCTCTAGTTTATTGCAGTTCATGCCGACAGTCTCATGGGTTTGGTAAACCCAGATGGTGAGATCTATAGAGGTTTATCTAGGTTAGTCGACGTAGCCCATGGAGGGTCTATGTAGATCTATTTTATTTTGGTTGTATAATATGTATTTTGTGACAAACAAACATCTTATTTATTGCATAATTTTTTGGTGAAACCCTAGAACAGTACAACAAACATAAAACAGTACAACAAACATAAAATAATACAACAAACATAAACCAAAAACAACTAAACAAGAAAACCTAGGCATTTCCGGATGATTCTGGATGTTTCATACACTTCATTATATTGTAGACGGATCTTCGGATCTACGCATCCAACTCGATCAGACGTTTAGTTATCCTAGAGCGAAATAATTTCCACATGGCTTTCACATCTTCATCATTCTTCAACTCGATTAGGTTGCATTTCACCCTTCCATTTGTATCAATCCAGTCCTCTCGAAACTCTACCTTTGTCACTCTTCTGTTATCGGAATCAGACAACAAATTATTCAACGTTTCTTTCAAAGTCGCAAAGGATTCGGAGCCATATGGAAACTTGAATCCAACATGAGGATTGTTGTCGTTGTAATACACTTCTGCCTTAATCAAAAATTGAGGAAGAGATATTTTTTGAGTTGTATTTTCTCTATAACAAATACCCCTATTTATACAAATGGTGATGCATTCTAGACCACACAAATGTATCGGTGCAATCATAATCATCCAAATATGTCGGCAAAATCTCAGTCGTTCAAAAAACCATATTTTTAATACTATTGAAAATTTCAATTTAATTGAAATTTCTGATATACCAGAAATTGTAATTATACTACGGAAAATTTACGGTACCGGAAATTTCGTAGAAGGTACCGAAAATTTGGGTGGTACCGGAAATTTCAATTCTTCTATTGAAAATTTTGTCCAAAAATTATAGAATTTTTTACCAACATACACTCTTTTTAGCAACTAAATCCCAATATACCATCTCATACATTCATTAATCCCAATCTACCCTCTTTTCAAACAAAATGTTTTTTTGCCACAACTCATCCGCCAATACAATGGGCGGATGAGTGTATTTTTTCTTGATTCTGCATCTGTATTGGGCGGATGCTTTTAAAAATAGAGAGGGTCCGCCCATTAGATGGGCGGATGTGTGCAAATGTGATTTTTTTTATTCTCTAAATTAAATTCATATAATTAAATAATATACATTATAATTAAACAAAATACACTTTAATTAAACAAAATATACTATAAATAAATAAAAATTTAACTAAAGGACATAAATTAATTTTTTTCATTTTAACATATATAATTCCAAGACACATCTACTATCGATTTTGACCGGGTCGCGTCAATCATTGGTGAGTTCCACAAGCAGGTGCTCGTCTAGTACATTGGCCTGTTCTGTGATTTCCTTCTTCATTTTGTGGTTGAGTTGAAGTTGAAGGTCCCGCGTCACACCCGCCCATTAAAAATTCCTCAATCATGTCCTCATTGGTAAAGTCTGTCTCGGCTGCACTGCCATAACTTAATCTGGTTCCCTCCCAATTCCAATTTGGTATGGGATTAGAAGACATTGGGCTATTTATTGAGGGTTGGTAACAATCTTGGGAGGTAAATTGTTTTGGTCGGGGAATAGGCATTTGTTGTTGGGGTGTCTGATAGTTGGGATTATGTGGGGTTTGTTGGGTGCCCCATTGGGTGGGGTTAGATGAAGGGTTTTGTTGATGGTATTGTTGGCTTGGGGTAAAAGGTGGTTGTGTTAGGAAGAAAGGTTGTTGCGTAAAAGATGGTTGTGTTGGGAAGAAAGGTTCTTGGTTGCTCATGAATGGTTGTTGGGTGTAAGTGCTTGATGATGGTCTGGTATGTTGGACGTTTGAAGATGTTGGCAAATTACGAGGGTCATATAAGAAGTTGTTTGGTGACAGATACAAATTTATAACAGACTTATACCATTCCATGTATTCCTTACTTGGTTTACATTCTTCTGACATGACATCTCCTTGTAAGACTTTATTTTCGCGGTTATGCCATTGACGACGCTCCTATTTGTAACAATCTTTCCAATTGTTATATGCCCATTGGTCGTTCACCACACTTTTGTGATACTCCTCCATGCACTGTGGAGCATCCGGTATGCCTTGCTTAATGCCAAATTGTAGTTTTAACCGATCAGAATGGTGCATTTCAACAGTAGTAAAACAGATGATAAATGTTTTCGCACTCCACACGTGACTATCGGTCGGATCGGTATCATCAAGTCCCAGATAGGGCCTCCATGTAAACTGTTAAAAAAATCAGTTATTAGTTTAACGAACTATATAAAATATGTAATACTTAAAATATGGTTAAGAATATTACATCAGATTCTTCGAAATGATCGATGAAAGTCCGATAGCCAGGTGCACAATAATGAGGATTCTTTTCGTAATTCATCCCATAGGCAGACCATCTAAAAAAATGTAATACTTAAATATTGTTCACATAATAAATAAGTTTAAGACAAAGGAGTAGTTACAACTTACTTGGTTGTGTACAGAAAGTGAAAAGGATTACGATTCCTAAGCGCTAGATTCGGCATCCTGGACCATCCCCAAGCTTGTATTAGTGTTGAACAACCAGCAAAATTATGAACATCTTTTTTGGCGCATCTACAAAGGTTTTTGTATAGATACGATAAAACTGCTGATCCCCAACTGTATCTACCTATTTTATTAAAGTCAGCTAGTAATGGTAAATACATTAGATGTATTGTGTTACCATTCGTGTCAGGAAATAATAAACAAGCGAATAACAATAAAATATAAATTCTAGTTTTTTTATGAATTTGTTCTATGGGGGAATCTTGGTTCAATTCAAATGCATCATATATTTCCCGGAGCCAAGTAATTTTAACGAATTGTCCCTTCCTAGTTGTTTCGGGAAATTCTTCACCCAAGAGTTCTTGAGTTATGGAGTAGTCAACATTTGTTCTCCCATTCACTGCCAAACCGTTTACACGTAAACCCATCAACATGTGGACATCTTCAAGGGTGACTGTGGATTCACCGGTAGAAAAATGGAATGTGTGTGTCTCCGGACGCCATCTTTCACATAAAGAGAGAATAAATTTCCTATCCACCCCATATGATGTTATGTTGAGAACGTGCCCAAAGCCCGCTTGCATCAGATTGAGTATGATGTAAATTTTGAAAAAACGAATAGTATTTATAGAGAAAAAATGTAGGGTTTTATTCAAAAAATTTAATGGAAACCATAAAATGGTTGGGAGTAATTACTTTGCATGCATGCTGTGTACGTAAACTGTGCTGCATGCATAGCTTTACAGAGTCCTCCTACTCAATGGGCGGAACCATTTGCATTTTCTGACACGCCGCAGATACAATGGGCGGACATGTTACTTTTGGTCTGCCATCCGCGCATTTAATGGGTGGAAGCGTGCAATTAGGCCTGCCAATGTCGCAGGAGCAATGGGCGGAGCCTATAGGAACATCAATGCTTCCGCCTTCCCATTGGGCGGAACCCTTTCACAAATTAATGGCACCGCTTCTGCAATGGGCGGATGAGTTAATGTTATCAGTTTGACCACTAAATTCAATTCTTCCCGCGTTTATTTATTACAATATATTTACTAAACACAAAATATATTTTATTTAAATATACTTCTACCTCCTACTTTTTTTCATCAAGCCAACCCATTTCAAAAACAAATTTCTCCTACAATTCAGATCTTATTCACTAACAAATCAACATGTCTCAAATACCTCAATATGTAGTGGATGCTCATTACAATAGAGAGATCCTTATCTCTGATGAAATGGGCATTATATTCAAAAATATCGATATATGCCGGTTCAAATTAAGTAGAAATGCGAAGTTTGAATATTTGAGGGAGAGCATACAAACAAGGATGCAATCTGGAGCTATCTCACAAATTATATATCGAAATGCTGTTAATTTTGGTGTGAACCAGGTGAAATATGTTCCACTGAAAATCCGAGATGATGATGATGTGGAAATGATGTTTTACAACCATGAATTATCTGGGTTACATGCGATAGATTTATACATAAAATTTCAACTTTCTCAACAATCTCAAATCTCACAAGTGGCCAATCCCAATGATGCTGAGCCCGTGTCTATAATTCCCGAGGAAGTCGTTATCGAAGATGACAAAGAAGAGGAGACTGAGTCACAAGCTGATGATTTGTTCACTACTTTATTTGAAGACGATGGACGTGACGAGGCGGATGCAATCAACGAAACTGAACAACACATTCCACTTGAGAATGTCTATTGTCCACCCGCCCACATGACCACTCTGGAAATAGCTGGAGACAAATCATCCTTTCAATGGCCCAAAAATCCTCGTCTTCCGCTGGAGGATGACATAGCTGTTGGGAACCAGTTCAAAAACAAATCTGACTGTGTCTTTGCGATATCCAGGTACCATATGAAACATGTCGTTGATTTCAGGGTTACATGTTCTGACACGAAGAGATATAAAATTTGTTGTAAGCGTAGTGGTTGCAACTTTCGTCTAGTGGCATCCTATAGGAAAATGAGCGACCTATGGGAGATAGGAATCATGGAGCCCCCACATAATTGTTCAACGACCATCTTTAATCAGGATCATCAACAACTAAGCTCTCGACTGATGAGTGAACGATTAATGCCTCTTGTTGAAAAGGATCCCTCTATCAAGGTGAGTGTATGTATTAACGAAATTGTTTCTTTTTTCAAATACACTCCATCTTACAAGAAAGCATGGATTTCTAGAAACAAAGCAATCGAACAAGTGTTTGGTAATTGGGAAAAGTCATACAATGAACTTCCAAATTACTTGTTGGCCCTTAAGAAGTTTGTTCCAGGCACTGTAGTAGAAATGCAAACACTACCGGTATATACAGATGATGGGACTATTATTGTTGGGAAACAAATCTTCCACCGACTATTTTGGGCTTTCCAACCATGCATACGTGGCTTTGCATATTGCAAGCCTTTACTACAGATTGATGGTACCTGGTTATATGGAAGGTACAAAGGTACACTACTAATGGCTGTAGCACAAGATGGAAACAACAATATTTTCCCAGTTGCCTTTGCCTTAGTGGAAGGTGAGACGGCGGATGGTTGGGGTTTCTTTCTAAAAAACTTGAGAATGCATGTAGCTCCTCAACCTGGCTTGTGTTTGATTTCTGACCGACATGCATCTATCGAAAGCGCTTATAACAATCCTGAAAATGGTTGGAATAACACTACATCTGTCCATGTGTATTGTATCAGGCATATTGTGCAAAATTTTATGAAAAATATCAAGGACCGTATCCTCCAGAAAAAAATAATCAACGTGGGTAAGTACCTTTTATGCAAACATTACATGCTCGTTGATAGTATACCATTATATTAACCAATATTTTTTTTAACATGTAGGGTATGCGCTGAACCAACCAACATTTAAATATTATCATAATGAAATTGGGATGGCTAATGGTGATGCTTTGAGGTGGATAGACAAAATTCCCGTTGAAAAATGGACGAGGGCATTTGACGAGGGTCGTCGTTGGGGGAACATGACAACAAACCTTGTCGAGTCACTAAATTCCGTATTTAAAGGCACTCGTAATCTCCCCATCACATCGTTAGTAAGTGCAACATACTATAGGATGGGAACACTCTTTGCTGAAAGGGGTGTAAAGTGGACTGCAGTTTTGAATTCTGGACAAACATTTACAGAACGGTGCGTGAAGGTGATGAAAGAAGAGACGTCTAAATCCGCCACACATCAGGTAAGCATTTTTTACTATAATAATAACACTTTCAGTGTGAAAGAGACAATTAACCACGGTGAGGGGAAGCCATTGGGGCGTTACAAGGTCAACCTAATGGAAGGATGGTGTGACTGCGGAAAGTTTCAAGCATACCGTGTTCCTTGTTCACATGTTATCGCTGCATGTTCTGTGGTGCGTTAAGACGCATTTCTTCTGTTGTCTGGCGTTTACAAGGTGGCGAACTTATTTGGGGTTTACAGCACGAGCTTTCCAGTTCTACCATACGATGATTATTGGCCCACTTATGAGGGAGATCAAATTTGCCATAATCCAGTTATGCGGAGGAACAAGAAAGGTCGTCCCGTGAGCACCCGTATTACAACAGAAATGGACGCATATGATAAGTTGGAGAGAAAATGCACATTGTGTCGTCTTCCAGGTCACAACCGAACGCGATGTCCCAATGTAGGAACTAGTAATAATTAGTTATTCATTTTGTTATCAATCTGCAAAGTTGTATGTATAATGACGCCGAGTTATTATGTTTCATTTCACTAATACTTCTGCATTTAATATAAATAACACTTCAAAAAAATAACACATAAATTAAAATACTGAGACGAATAGTAGAACTTAGCAACAGCATTAAACGTAAACAACATCAACATGTTCAAACAAGGACATAACCATTTCTAGGATATTACAATCAGCAACACAATATCTTTTTGTTGAAGCATCATCATAAGAACACATGCGTCATTGTGAACAAGTCTCCAAGAACGAGTGGATCCATTTAAGCCAGGCACCGTAACTAACCTCTCTATTTTCCGAATCTTTTCACCTTGGGCAATTTCTCCCCTAACCATCCCTCCAAGTGCCTATGCAGATGCTCAAATGTCTGCGTGTTCAACAATTTGATCTTCATCGGAGGCTTTACCGGAGAAAAAATAAGTTCTGCGTCTCTTTTCATATATGGAAACATTGAAAACTCCCCGGATGTTGAAGACATTTTTAAGATACAACTAAAGAAAAATAATTTAAGTGTAGCTAGGATCATTCAACATCAACGATATTTATAGTTCACAGCAAAAATTTTAAATTAATAAAATAATAAAACCCTTTGCCCATTATAGTGGCGGAGCCGTACATAAATAATAAAATTACGAAAGCTTCCGCCCATTGTACTGGCGGAACCGTACTTAAATAATAAAATAATAAAATGAATAAAACCCTCCGTCCATTGCAGGGGCGGAGCCGCACTGCCATAATAAAATAACAAGACCCTTTCTATGATTAATATTTTAACATTGATTTCTTATTTAATAGAAAATTTAATTTATTTTTAAAATTACATTAAAAATTTTTTTATTTGTATATTAATATTTTAATATTTTAATAATTTCATTAAAATGACTTAAATTTGAATATTTCAAATTCATTTTATACAAATATATTGATTTCTTATTTAATAATAATTTTAATTTATTTTTAAAATTACATTAAAATAAATTTTATTTGTATATTAATATTTTAATAATTTCATTAAAATGACTTAAATTTGAATATTTCAAATTCATTTTATACAAATATATTGATTTCTTATTTAATAATAATTTTAATTTATTTTTAAAATTAAATTAAAATAAACTTTATTTATATATTAATATTTTAATATTTTAATAATTTCATTAAAATGACTTAAATTTGAATATTTCAAAGTCATTTTATAAAAATATATTGTTTTTTTATTTAACAGCAATTTTAATTTATTTATAAAAAAAAACGTTACTCACACAGCTCCGCCAATGCAATGGACGGAAGCTGTGTAATTTTAAGACCATCCGCCCATCCATTGGGCGGAGCCTCCTAATATCAAATTTTTTTTTTTAAAAGGTGGTATAGTGGAAATATTGGTTGAAATGTGTGGTATATTGGAACTTAGTTGTTAAAAGGGGTGTATGTTGGTAAAAAATTCAAAATTATATTCAACTCAACCAAAAATAAAGTGGAATAAAATAATTGCGGGGTGTCTTCTCGAAAAGTCGTCATAACGCTTTTCTAAATGTTGGTATCACTTTATACAGTATAGGCAATCTCTGTCAAAAATTTGCCAAAGATGTGGCCTTTACTGAATCAAAGACATACTCATTATACCTTGTCCTTTACTGATGCACAGACCAGACAGAGACACTTGGATCTAATTTTCAAAACATAAATTTAATGTTCTTCTACCCTTTCTTTATTTACCTAGCTGACTTGGGCATTCTTCATCACGGACTAACCTGTACCTACACCTCAAGAAGTTTCCTCTATTATTCATTCCTCAACCTCCTGTCATATTGAGTTAGCTCACCCAGTTATATCTAAAGATCAAGTGGTCAATCTTTTGAATGCAATGCCTTATATTCTGTTTTACTTTAATTTCCATGAAGCAGGAATACTACATTTGAAACTCATCTCATCATGAAATGATTCAAATGTCACGAAAAATTATTCAAAGGATAAAAAATCAATATATTTCTTTTATAATACAATATACATACTAAACAACTATATTCCCTCACTATATCATCCCTATGTTTAGGGGTACAAGATGACAACATCGTTTATAATTTACCCGACTCACATTCCCTTGTAGACCCAATATCCACAAAATATTCACCCATAACAGGTGAAATATTAATTTAAAAGTATAAATGAATAAAAAAAAACCATTCAGCTACTTGCAAACTAGTTGGGAATTCGATCATCTGCAACTAGAAAAAGAATCCAATACAAAATATGCACTCCAACAATTACAGATATTTGAACAACATTTGGTGGGGGAGATGAGAAATCCCCAAAGGCTGTATTTCATCATTCATATATACGCTAGGGAACCACGGTCAAGGTCAGGCTGTGGTCGACCACGAGTAGGAGTTGGTGGCCTCTGAATATTAAGCTCCTATAATAAGAACAAACAAAATATAAGTCTATATACGTTTCACCACTCAGCAAATGTATTTTTCAGTTATTGTTAAACATGGTACAGAGAAGCAAGCTTACCTGCATCCATGTCTCGTCCATGACACGCTCAGGAGATGACTCTGGTGACTGAAGAGGAGGTGGTATAGGATGAATTAATTTTGGAACCACAACCAAACCCCTGCCAACCACCAGTATAGCTCCCGCATTGTTTGCAGTTCCTAAATAACACATCCGAAATAAGATTGAAATGCTACCCCATACAAAAGAGAGTGATGATGAGAAATCGTGCTTACCACAATAGTTAGTTGCAGAAAAAAGTGTGATTAGTTGTCCCTGGGCAAATCGCTCAAAACCGTCCATCACACACTCATGGGCCCTTATGATGAGCTGTAATTTATTTTTCTTACAGAACTCAGTGACACGGTCAGGCTGCATAAAATAAGAAAGTTAACCGGTCAAATTTGAATTTAAATAGCAAGAACGAAAAGACATGTGTGGCTACTAAGTAATATTCTATTCTACAAAATGTTGTCAAGAAGACAAAAGATATGAACTTTGAATTACATTCAGAAACAACTATGGATAGTGGCATGTAAAATTGTGTATTAATCGTAGATTTGAACTTCTATGCCGTAACTCTTAGATCATGTAGAGCCGACCAAAAAATTTCAATTTATTTTTTCACTTTTTTCCTTTTTGGTTCACAACAACTTTTATTTATATCACTACATATAACCGTGGGTGGGCATGAAGAGGATGAGAAAGATTAGTGGACCTTTTCAAATAACTAAGAACCTAAATAATTTGAGAGAACGTGCCTAATAGCATGAAAGACTCATTTTTACAATGAGTGATAGCGTACTTACCCCGAAAGTGACGAGCCCTGGCCCTCTAGCATTTGGTCTCAAACCCTCCACACTATCATTTTCTGTGGGATCAGACCTTCAAATGTACAGATGCTATAAGACAAATGGAAAGCAAACATAGCATAGCTAAAAAGAAAAAAGAAGAAAGATGAAAGGAGGATACCATAAAAGATCCATTAAAATAATAGATCCTGCATCCATTGTTATGGGCCTTTCAATCTTCTCTATTTGTTCTACTGAATGGATAGATCTTCCAATGCCACCATGCATACATATAATTTTCTTTTCAATAAGAGCAGCGAGTGGGAGATGGTTAAAAAGTTGATTGAATCTTGTCCACGCCCATATGCCGTCATTTTCACCCTACAGGCACCTAGTTAGTTGCAGAATTGAATCTAAAAACTCAATCAAAACAAGTATGTCTTCGCCTTTACCATTCGTTCAATGCACTCTATACGAAAACCAAATAATGCATTTATGTCAGCAGCTTCATGATTTCCACGTATCAAGTGAACATTGTCGGGATATTCAATCTGGACAATCACAAGAACACCAGTAAAAGTCAATTATAACGACAATGAAGGCCAAATACAAAAGTACCAGGCATCTTTTTATAGCTAAAAGTATCTTGCCTTAAGAGCAAGTAGCAAGGTAATGGTTTCCAAGCTGTGCTGTCCTCGATCAACATAATCTCCTAAAAACAGGTAGTCAATATACCTGAAACATAAAATTTTAACTTATAAAAAAAATTATCATTTTAAGTAGCATAGCAGGAGAATAATGCATTCAACAAATTCTCAAACATTAACTAGAATAAATGTGTTATTCACACAGCAAACTGAAACAAACCAAGGATGCATTTGGATTGGCTTATGAACAACTTATTTTAACTTATCTATTGACATAGGCACTTGTTAGATAGTAGTTTATCCAAATTCACCTTAAGTGATGAATTAAACAATCGAGTTAAGAAACGGATTGCACATATTAACTTAACCCATAACATCACCCTGCATGTTTTACGGAAAATCGCAATAAATTACGAGTAAACATTTCTACAAATGGTTTTTGGATGGCAACATTTTTTGACATGTTGTAGAGTTCAGAAGCAACAAACCATTTAGAAGAGGTGCATGCTGAAATCCACATTTCAAAGAAAGGGAATATTTTTAGAGCCAGTCAAATAGTGTTTAACTGTATTTTAAAGGTTGAAATTGAAACCCTAAGTGCACAATAACATCCTCCAGGGCCTCAAGCGTATCTAACGTAAAGTTTCTTGATGTATCTGTCAAATATGTTTGGGTCTCAACTCCAAAAACTAGCTCGAAGGGTGAGGTTGTCCTTACATATTTATACAATCAACAGCACGGGAGCCTAAGTAATGTGGGACTTCAACCAAACTCCAACAACACAACTATCAACTTCAACAGTATCTATAAGATGTACCAACAAATACTCTTAAGAATCTGATGAATTGCTTTCCAAGGAGTTGTTAATTGAAAAAAAGATGGATGGTTGACATTTTACAATTTGATAGACTAAGACTAAAATGTTCGATCTAAATTCTAATTGACGCACAGGAATAAAAATCCATGATTAGATAGTGTGACTGAAATAGAGAAGGGCTGATTAGTACTATAAGCTATTTTGGCACAAGGAATGTTAATCTACCCATGTATACATGTAACAGACTTACGTGATGTCTCCTGCGGTTGAAGGAAATCCATATTCATCAAATAGCCGCATCAAATCACCAAACTGACCATGAAGATCACCAAATACTTTGACAGGAGCTTTCAGCTGAAGAACAGTTGGTTCATGCATAAATATTTGCTCAGCAGCATAGCAAAGCTCACCCACTTCATAAGAATCCAAGAAGAACCGCCTATTAGCAGGTGCTTTCCAGTTGCGAGGCCTGAGCAAATTTGAAATTATCTGGCAAGAAGAGAATGACAATACGTGATTAACTGATATACCAATATGATATGATAATTAAATGGGTAGACGCGTTAAGTTCAAACAATATAAAGGAAGAAGAATGGGCATCAGATAATGCTTGCCTTTTTATGTAAACCCTGAGGGGATTTCTGCCTGGTGATCTTTTTTGTAGGAAATGGCGAATCACTATTTATGGGAAGCATGCGTCTGCTTTCATTTTCAAATTGATCGAGTGACAATTGTCTCACCATTCCACCAAGGTTACCTATAGCCTCTTTAGCAACTACAACCTGCAATAAAATTATATTAGTTTGCATCCTTCAGAGAATTTCCATCAGTAATAAGCAAGGATTCCAAGCACATACAGCTCTAGGATGAAGGTGAACATCTCCCTCTGTGTCACTTCCATCTGCAACGGTGTCTGCAGCATGTGAGTTGTCATCTGACACAAATGTTTCATCAGCAGGACTACTTGAAATAGCTTGCACAGATTGCCAGACAGCACTAGCTGCCTCAGCTTCAGCAGCTGATGCCTCCCTCAGTTTCTCCAGAGAATATTTGTCCAAGCTGGTAAAATCACACATCAAATTGTCATAAAATTTAAATAGTCCGTGCACAAGAATGATAAGCTAGAAGTGTCGAGCTTCTGAAAAAGAAAAACAAATAACATACCCTCCGCCACCAAATGTTGGGGTTTCTGGTCCACCATCCGAACTTGGTGTTTCTCCGTTATAATTTAAGTTAGACTGATTAAGTTTGGGACTATCAAAAGGTGAACCTGATGGCGAATTTTCAGCCACTAAGAAATCACCCAGTAGTGTATCTGCATAGGTTAACATGGTGTCATCATAATTGGTGAACAGACAAAACAAATTAGAAATATCTATGGCTACCAGTTTAAGAAGAATGAAAATATCAATTTATCATGACATATCCAGTCCAGAATAAAAATTAGAAAACAAAACCTTCTAACAGGCCTTCTAATTCCAGCTAGCTACCTGTTAGAATGTAACACATTTCTCTAAGTGCGTTGTATCACTAAATTTCCATTACCAGCAACTTTTTTCCATCTCACTCAAATCCATTCTCTATGACCGATTTCCTCAACAGCTGTCTCCCACTAGTTTTATTCACCTACCATATCATGGCTATTAGGCTTCTATATCGGGTCTAACTTATCTTTACAAAACTGGCTTGTAAGGTGGGGGTGTCAAACTTTATGAACTCATTTAAGACCTTACCTTTATCCCATGTGGGATTTGAATTTTTTTCAAATACACCTCACACACAACACTATTGGGCTTGATGCATAGATATAACCAATTATGGCCTGAATCGATATGCTTTGATACCATATTAGATTTTTCTACTGGGTCTAACTCATCCTTACGAAATCGGCTTATAAGCTGAGGGGTGTCATTCTTGATAAACTCATTTCAGGCTTTATCTTTATCCTATGTGGGACTTGGAATTTTTCCCAATAATAGTCATTCCAGGAAACGAGTTTGTTGGATTTTCATCACATTGACAGAACACTCCAATGGATATAAATGTCATAATATTGGGTTAGGAGGAGCCACTAAAAAGATCCTAGCAGATACAGATGTCTTGAGTCTTGCTACAAATACAAGCATACAACAACAACGAACCTTATCCAATTAAGTGGGATTGGCTAAATAGACCAAATTCCGTCATAATATTCTATCCAAGACAATGTTCCTATCCAATTTGTTAATCTCGAGATCTTTCTTAATAGTTTCTCTTATAGTTTTTCTAGGTCCTCCTCTACCTATATTTGTTTGACACCTCTTCATCTGATCCACCCTCCTTACAACAGAATCTACCGGTCTTCTCTCTACATGTCCAAACCACCTAAGTATATTTTCCACCGGTTTTTCTACTATAGATGTTACCCCAACACTCTCTCTAATATTGTGATTAATATTATCACGTCTAGTCTTCTCTCTACAATTACACTATTAGTTTTTTAAAAGGGTACCAAATCATTTTTCAGTATGACATATGATACCCTATTTGGTGATGGCTCGCCGTCAGAGATATAATAGGAAAACAAAGTTTCCTGCTATGATATAGAAATTAATAGATGTATGATTGGACATGGATATGAAAATGAACTGGACACATTTGCCTCAATTTAATTAAAACAAAGGACATAACTTGACATGGGGGATCCTGTATAATTCTTGCCAGGAGGGTACACAGAACTAGAGTCCCATGCAGCTGCCAATAAACCAATCAATGCTAATGGATTTAATAAAAAGTACAAATCAGTACATTGATATGACAGACTGGCTGACGGCATTTATCTCATGTAATACAGAGTTATTTTATTCTTATCAGCCTAACTGCTCTTGTAACAATATCTTGCATTTATTTGGCTTTCATGAAGGAAAAAAAAAATCTTAATCCCTTATTACTATCATTACAACTTCATCACTAATAATGCAAGTACTCACCTCCTCTAAGACCACCATGAATATAGACTCGAACACCAACAGCTGCTGCTGCATGGCGACAACGTCGCATAAGCTCCAGAGAAGGGTCATAATCATGACCTTTGTTTGAGCGTGACGAGGACACTATGCCATTTCGATCCAACCAAACCCCAGCAGCAGTGTCCAATACTGTATAAATAAATAATAGTCACGAAAGAACACGCGTGGAGGAAATAAATAAGATGGCATGGCAAGAAAAGCAGACGATAAAAAAAATTGGTAATGTATTGTAAACACAAGTTACCTGCAATGGATGCTTCACCTTCCACAGCTCGCCCACCCCTAAGAACACCTCCTGTAACATGTAACCGTGCACCAACAAAAACCTGATAAAATGAATGACATATTCAATCAAAAAACAATCTTCAAAGGTATTATAGCTAGAAAACATCTCACAATATCATGACTATAGCTTAAAATAAGGTGATAGCTCGGTGTAAGAGGCAAAGAGCTTTGCATTGTAACCACAAAGGCTGGAATTCAAATCTTCTCTGGAACAGTTGTAAAATGGTTGATATTGTCACTTTAATTAATGATAATTTGCCCATCCCAATTTTTTTTAAATAAAAGAGTGTCAAATATGATCTCTTTAGAATAGTTTCAGTATTACTTATATTTCATGATTTGTCTACTATACCATTTAAAAACAAACGACTAAATTAGCCAAGATCAATTCACATCATTATAAAATTAAAACCCTCACCAGTTTTAATTCAGAAATCTTGTTATGGTTTAGAACCGAGAACTTAGCTAGAACTTGTTGTGGGAAATAGCATTAAATAAGAAACATAGAAATCCACTGAAATACTTTTAAAATTTCAGATTGTCTGCTCCCATACATGAAAATATTGAAGATAGAACAAGAAAACTATATTGATCATTCACCTGTTGAAGAGAGAAATAGTACAATAAATGGTATAGGAGCAATATAGTTATATTTTTAACACAGTATTTCTTTCCCAAATTCAAATCTATGTTGATCCTTACTATCTCTCTGTTGTCTCCTTTAGTCCTATTTAATGTTTATAATCACAATTAGCTTAGCCTGCTAGATGAAAATGAGATAAATGCCTTAAAATCTTTAACTTGGAAAGGAGAGCCAAGGTTGTCAACCTTAACAGTCAATGTGATTTCATGGAGCTTTTGTAGGCTCGACTCTTTGTGAGTTTACTTAATTTATAATATATATTGCATCATATTGTCATAAATGTAATGACGGTTCAACTTTCCAATTCCATAAGCATGATGGTAAAAACCTCAATAAAAGCATAGATTTGATATAAGAATGGATTTATTTCATGCAGGGCAGACACCGCTTTATTCGCGGAAAGAAGGCATTGGGAAAGCACCAAGCAGTAGGAGCAAGGATAAGGAAGAAAAGTGGAGGGAGATTATCTAGTGCAACAACACAGGGATAAGTTTGTGCAGTGCAGCGGTGCTTCAAAAGTGAACTGGAATATTGGATAGCCAAATAGTTAGTGTTTGCTAGAGGCCGCCGCACAATCACCAGAAAGCAGTGAACAGCTGAGTGGGTCTTCACTCTTAGGGTGGAAACCAATGTTATCAAGATCAATTCCTACCTTGATCGGAAGGGAGATAGCAAAATCATTAAAAAAATGTAGGAACAAGACATAAGTTCCTACCAAAACGAAAAAGAAATAAAATACTAATATATATTAAACAAACATTTAAAAATAGTTGATTTAGAGAAACTAGAAAACTAATATTTATTTTAAGTTAATTGATTTTATTAAAAAAATATTTTTATTTATTAATTATGGTGATGGAATATTTGAAATTAATCCATAATTATTAACTTAATCTATTATTGGGCCTTCATGGATAACTCGGCACTCGGCCCAAACCAAATTTTAAGCAAAATAGTAAACAAATAATTAGAAAATAAACAGAAAAAACTACAAAAGGGCCCTT
Organism: Vicia faba; assembly: GCA_948472305.1. Lineage (NCBI taxonomy): Eukaryota > Viridiplantae > Streptophyta > Magnoliopsida > Fabales > Fabaceae > Vicia > Vicia faba. Next base: position 647,027,684 of record OX451738.1, read on the forward strand.
TCAGCTTCAGAATAGGGCTTGCTGACAGCATGATAAGATTGAGGCCGATGATAAAAACATCAGAGTGGAGAATGGAGAAAGTGTGACGGTGATGTAGATATGCTGTAGCAGCCGCACGATGTAGCTGGAACCATACCAACTTGATGACACTACGGAGGGTAGTTAAAGGAGAAAGAAGCATGGCGATGCAGATGCTTCGCTCAGCAGCCGGGCTGCATTTATGGAGATTAAGTTACACGGCCCATCTAGAAATGGCTTTTTTAGAGATTACACGATCTCGCCAATTTAAAATGTGATTTTGCATGCAATCCAACCCGTACAAGGGAGGAAAGATTATAATCATGGATCTGACAATTCAGATCACAATCTTGACAACAAAGGTGGGAATGATCGCAAGGAAGTATCGAGAGGTAACCAAAATGAGAAGACTTCGGTGAAAGTTGAAAAGCTGTCATTTAGCGTTTTTCTAGGCGTGACTTTTTTTTTGTATAGAACTTGCTCACTCGAGCATAAACTCATAGTTTTGTTTGGGTTTGAGAGTCCACAAGAGTTCAGCAGAGTTTACTCAACAACGAGATTGTCTATGGAACTCGATTTTCGTACCTAGAACTGAAAACCCATAAATGAAAACCCGGACGAGTAAACAAACTAACTCGCGAGTTTGCCAACGATGGTGTGTGTACGAAAGATAGCTTTAAGTGGGGCCACACAGTGAAATTTAATGTTTTTAACCATTAGATGGAAATACAATTAATTCTTACAACTGACATATGTGATTTTATTAAAAAGCTAAATGAGTTTAATCTTGACATCTATGCCATGCATGCATGAATGAATGGTTAAAAATAAAGAACCAAATCACGTCACTTTTTTAAGAAATAACTTAGAGAGATACTGGATCCTAGTGATGAAAGAAATATAGAAGAAATTTGCTGTTGAAATCTCCCACTTACCGATGCATGTTGATACCTAGGTGAAGGGGAAACTCCAGGTGCAAGAGTCCATTCCCACTGGCCATTCCTATGCATGAGCAGTCCATAGGCGTCTGCTAGTGGCTGCAAGGAAAAAAACACAATAAATGTTACTCCCTCCGTTTCAAAATGAGTGTCGTTTAAGATTTTTACACACAGATGAAGGAATGCAATGATAGTGTCATAAAATACTGCACTTTTACGAAATTAACCTTAATAATGTATTGGAATTAGTGTACTGAGTAATAATTAAAGGACACAATTGGAAAAATAGTAATCATTTCTACATTGAAAAGTGAGAATGACATTCATTTTAAAACATCTTTTTTCTCTAAAACGACACTCATTTTGAAACGGAGGGAGTATTATATTTCATCAAATAGGCCTCAAATGCAAGATTCAGAACAAAATGACATCACGAAGTATTCTTTTCCTCTTCAACAAAATTGCTTATTACTCAGCATACTACAAATTAATTAGAATGGGGTGTTATAATCCAAGCATGAAATATTACCACAGCATCTTTTCTAAAAGCAACAGAATACGATTATATAATAAAAGAGATTATATAATAAAAGAGTATGATAAGACTTACAGTTCCTGAAGAGTCTCTTCCACCACAGAGTAAAAACATTCCATCTGAGCGGGCACTAGCAGTTGCATACCTATAAATTGAGGTAGAGTAATGTAAAACTCTAATATACTTATATAATTGAAAAGTGAAGACACTTAAGGGTTCACTTGCCAAAAGGCTAGACAGACTTACATTCTAGCAGAAGGCCTGTCACCTTCTGGGTTCAGCTTCTGCCATGCATATGGCTTCTGAGCCGTATCTAAAGCCCAAGCATCAGATACAACTCGTTTTCCTACCACATAAATAAAATAAAAAACTATCTGTCATATATCACAAGACAACATAATATTTCTTTACAATAGTGTACTAAGACATGCATTCTATAACCAGACAAATCACAAAAATAAGCTGTGTATGAGTATACAGAGAAAACAACTTCGAGAAATTCCACTAATTTAACAGTGTTTATTTGAAAACATTGAATCAAAACGAAATGCTAGTATTATGCCTTAGCACTGGAGTAAAAAAAAAGTCAAACTACAAACAACAAATTGTTACAGGATCGTGTCAAGAGTTATGACTATTCTATAGTTTTCTACCAACTTTCAATCTATTGAAGTTTGGCCAAACCTGGATCCAAATGGAAATTGTATTCAAGACATTCACAAGTTAAGTTTATTGATCATGTATTGCTTAACCATTTAGCCTACTCATGAATTATTTTTCCATGAAAGCAAGCCATGGTGCAACAGTAAGATTGTTGCCTTGTGACCTGGAGGTCACGCGTTCAAATCCTGAAACTGCCTCTCCGCTTGGCACAGGTAAGCATGCATACATCTTGGCTCCCCTGACCCCACTTGACTAGAGCCTTGAGAAGTGGGTCGCAATATATCTAGTCTTCACAACAACTTGTGGCCTTTTGTATAACTGTTTGGATGCAATTGTGCATGTTCCAAGACAACAAATGTAAAAGTAAAAACTGATGGAGTGTGGTTAATCATCAGTATTGTCTATGGCAGATGGCGATCCATCGCGGAGAGCAAAAATCCTGCCATATTGGACGCTATGCGATGCCGTTATAGCAGATGATTGGGGAAAAACCCGGAATATCAGTGAGTGCAAAAACCACCACGTGTCATAGCGCCGCAATTGCGGATATTTGATACGCTTGGGATGTTTTTGCGATAGTCAAACATGCATTTAATCATTTACCACGGTTTCATTAAAAAATGCGGGAAAAAACAACCAGTTCAGAATTTCTCTCACCATCATTTCCGCTGACGGTAACAAGATATCTCTGAGCAACCAAGTCCATTACATGGCCGTAGCGAGGCCCCGGTCCCTGCCCTTGTACAACGACTCTACAATTAAAATAATTGTAATATTGAATAACGCCACAGTTTTATCAAAATTCTATAAGTAGGAAAAAGAAAACCTAGTTCAGTTACAAGCAAGCTCACCTGTGCCATTTGTATTTATCATTGGTCAAGTCGAGCACATAAAGATCATCGGTGGAATGTCCGGCAGGACCTATCCCCCCCTAGCAGAGCAGAACCAATCAAACAGATGTGTTAAATCATAACACCATATCAAAACAAATCAAACAAGTAAAAGAGAATCTTAGCATAATTAAATCCCACAATCACCTGAAAAACAACCATGGTGCCAACTGTGGCAGCAGCATGAGCAGCCCGAGGAGAGGGCGGGTCTCCAGCCGGTTTAATCCTAAACACCAAAACAGCAAACAGCCAAACACAATTACTTAAGCAGCAATCCAATCAATCAATCAATCAATCAATCAACATCAATCAAGTTCTTACAACAACAACAACAACAACAACAAAAATGAACATTATATGAACTGAATTTGAAAGAGTCGAGAATTAAACCGATCAAAATCAATCAACCAACCTAGTCCATTTCTTTGTGTCAACGTCATACGAATGAACCGAATTCGTAACTCCAGCTAATCCTACAAAATAAAACCAAACAGAGAAAACACGTTTGAAGCAACAATCAAGATTAAAAAAAAAAAAACAGAAACGAAGCTAGAAGATTATTACTAATGCCAGGAGCAGAAGTGGATCCTCCTTCAATGGCAGTTGCACCACCAAACAGAATCAAGCGCGGACCATGCGACTTAGTAGCAGCCACAGCAGTGAGAGTATGTCCACAGCGAGGACCAGGCGCATCTTCATCAGTATCCCAAAAACTTTCTATAGGACTATAAGTTGGAGCAGGATGTAGCCACGGTTTCGAACCCATCATTCACAGTAGAAATCGGATGGATGAAAACAAACAACAACCCTAGCTTCAGCAATGGTCGTGGGCCCGGAGTATCTCCGGACCCGCTAGATCAGAAGTAAGTAGAGAAATTCTGTTATATTGAATTCTTGAGAATTGGAAGAGAAGAGACTGTATGGCGTAAAGAGAAGAGGTTTTTTCTCTCTTGGTGTTGGAATTTAGATGATAGAGATTTTGAGGAGTTTTTATTATCAAAGACTAGTAACAGAGAAAGCACCGAGTTTAATTTATGTGAATTGAATTGAACAAAAGAAAGTGGGAATAGAAAAGAACAAAAAAGGGAACCTAGCTTTTAGCCACCATTTTTCCGATGGCCCGCGCGAGTCAAAACCACTGTTACAGGTTGTCATGAAACGGGAAAATCACCTGCTGGTTATAAATGCAAAACCACTGCCAAATCGTATACTGCCACGTAGTACTATACTTAGTTTTGTATTTGCGCCTTCTTTCTTTCCATTTTGGTTTTGCCGGGTTTTAAGTTAATTGTTTGAAAAAGACTTCACCTCGTAGATTTCTTAACCTGGTCAAGTTCATGTCATCAATCATGTATAGTGTGTTTAACTGGTATACTCATTGGATTCATGTTTTTGTAATCGACTGGTATCAGAAAATAAGGGGAGATTCTTGGGTTGGGTCCATAATGGAGACAGTATCTAAGATAATGTGAGCTTGGAGTGTTTATTATACATAAATTTTATAATTAAAAATATATACTTGGAAAATGGTGTATTGAAAAAAAAAATCTTGCGGTTCATTATATTTTTTATATAATACTTAAAAAGATGGTGTAAAATTCCAAATTTATATACCATTAAGATTAGAATTTTACCTTCTACTACTCTTTTTTGTTGGTTTGTTGTTTAGATTTCATGTTTACTATTTTAATTTAATTATTAATTTTAGAATTTTTATAATTATATTTTTTTAGTAGTTGAAAGCTAATTTATCAAATAATAACTAGATTTTGTAACAAGGAATATTATCATCTCTAAATTCTTATATTCTTATAAGATTGCATTTATCATATAATTTATTTATGAACGGGATTCATTCTTTAATCAGAAATTTGAGATCTAGAATAAATAATTTATTTTTTAGTTAATTATGTTTGTCTTAATTATTTACTCTTTGTCATTGAAGATAGATTACATCTTTTATTAACTAATAACACTTCTCTTAATTAACATTCATAAAATATTAAATATATAAATATTATTTTATTTATTCATTTAAATAATTATTTTGGATTTTCAAAAAGGCTCCTCTCTTTGTCTATTATAATATAAAAAAATAATTGTTCAGTGTCTAATTTATAGTTTAGTAATTATATCATTAGTTATTTTATAGTTTATTTAAGTAGTTTAAAACTTGTTTAATAAAAAATGTGTTTAATAAGCAAATTTATTTTATTTATTTATAATTTTTTTTAAATATTGTTTTTAATAAGTTTTATATTATACACATGTTTTTGCACCTTCGTGGGGAAAATATATTGTATATTAGTTATATCCTCACACAAGAAATAACATGATAAAATTAAGAGAACTGACATTTAACCAGTATTGTTTTATATCACCATACTAACACATGATTACATTATGTAAACTATGTTCTTGGTGCAATGTCAAATATTTTAAAAAATAATTAAAATTTTATATTTTATTTTAATAAATGCTTTTTTAAAATCAAAAGGTGATTATATCTTTTAACAATATACTTTAAAAATATTAAATATAATTTATTTAAAGATTAAATAAATATAAACATTTATGTCTTAAAGATAGGAGATCACTAAAAAAATGCAAGATATTTTAAACAATTAAGTTGGGAAAAAAGGAGAAGTTTTTGAAAAATCAAGTTGTAAAAGATAAAGAGAAAGAAAATAATATGCTTTGACAAAATAAAAATAAAAATAAAATAAATAAATTAAATGTTAAAGTATACAAATATAAGATAGTAACAAAAAAGAAAGTGTTGTAAAGTAGAAATAAAAGAAAGGAGATTTTTTGAAAAACAAAAGTGATATGTCAAAAAAAATTGCATTCTTATTTTTAGGCTTTTTGAATCTAAAGAAAAACCAATATTTTATGTAGGTTAGCCGCGTTACAACAAAAGAAAATATTTTAGTGATTCATAATTGATAATATATTTTATGGTACTTTTTAAGATGAAATGTAAAATATTTCTATAGTTTATGCATTGTCTAGCAATGAGAAAAAGATTAACCTTTTTGAGAGATGATTAATGAGAATATGATTCTAATGACAAATTAACTATTAATCTAGACATGTTTTGAAATATGATTTTGGTAAAGAAAATTTTTAATCTTTATGCTATGACTTAATGATAATTATGATGTTGACTATGAAGTTCCATTGTGAATAAAATCCTATCATAAAATGATGTTTTTTTCAAAAGTTATTCATCAAATGAGTTTAACTTCTCATGAAACATGCATTTTGAATTTTTTTTCTGAACCATTTGAATGGATTTTATTTGAGGACAAACAAAAGAATAAATTGAAGAGAATTGATAAGTGCAAAAAAATACGTTAAATTTATAAATATTTATTAACTTATTTTACAAGAAATAAATGGATTTTTTTTTGTTTTATCAATGGAAAATGATAAAACACATTTTTGGCTATTTTAATTGCTTATTCAAAACATGTAAAAAGGATTAAGAAATTATCAAAGCAACACAATTGTAAGAACAAGATTTGGTTCTACAATATTATCTTTGAGTTTGATGATAACAAATGAGTATGATTGTATGAACAATTTTGTTGTACTAATGTTTGTTATTGTTGAGTACTTAACAAATAGGTTATGTTTCCGATGGATGGTGTGGCCAAGACATTAGAAGAGAATTAATTCCACTTTTATGCTACATAAGTTCTGCTGAACAGTAGCAAGACACTCTAGAAGGCTCTGAAGTGTAAGCCCTGATATCTGTCTAAAGGAAACAGTCAGAAGATCTGAAGACAGAAGTTGTTACTTACGTCCAGATGCTGAAAACTCAAGCTTTTAATGACAACATGTTCTAAGGAAATAGTCAGAAGATCTGAAGACAAAAGTTGTCACTTAAGTCCAAATGTTGAAGACTCACGTTCCTAAAAGACAGTGTGTTTGAAAGAAACAAAGTTAGTAGATCTGAAGACAAAGTTTCTATTGAAGTCCATATGCTAAAAACATAGTTTCTAAAAGACAAGTTATTTTAAAGAAGACAAAGTTAAAAGATCTGAAGACAACGTTTCTAACTGAAGTCTAGATGCTGAAGACTTTGTGTTTCTAATAACAAGGTTCTAAAGACATGGATTCTTAAAGAACCAAGTGCTAAAGATTTTAAAGACAGAAGGTCTGAAGATTCCAAAGACTTGAAGTTCTAAAGGTCCAAGGTTATCTACAACGGGTTCTCACGACCAAGTGCTGAAGACTCTAAAGATGCAGTTCTGAAGACTTTGAACACTTGAAGTTCTGAAAACCTTATGTTATATTCTGACTTCTAACCTCATGCTCGCAGAAGCCTCTAGAGTGTAGAATGAAAGAATATAACGGTAACATGATACAATAGTACACAGTACGAAAAAGCTTTATGTCATTACCTCTCCACTAACTTGAAGTGTGGAAGAGATAAGGACGTAGCAGTACTATTTATAATGACTCTTTTTCAAATAGTCAACGCCTCTATTTTGCTTGGTTATATAAGAAAAGAATCGTATGTTTAAACATGTTGGTTGGTTGTTTGCTAAAAGCTGCAAGTTGCAAGTCGTAAGTTGTTGATGTTCAATATTAAAAAAGGACGTTGTCATTTTTTGAACACAACCAAAGAATCTATCAACCACTATAACAACAAGGAAAACAAGTGTTGTCAAAATGATTCTTCCATCACATTGATACTGATTACAATGAAATCATAGATTCACAATGTTCTTAATTTCATATGATGCATAAAGCTTGCTAAGCCGCATAAGATAACAAAGATGATCATGAAAGCTTCAGTTACAAATCCACAACATGAATGTTGTGCTCTAAAGTGATCATTGAAGAAATTAGAACAAGGGTTGTTGTCCATAATATTATAAAGTTAATCTAGATAAAGAAGTTCTTCTCTTTACTACATCAAGATCAACAAAGCTTTCAAAAGCTTATGAAGAAGAAGACTTCAGTAACTCAAGTGCTTTGGGTTGTTGTTTGTGAAGAAGCTAATTGAAAAAAAGAATACCACACCTTGAAGCTACAATAAAATGTAATATTTTTAGTGTGTATTAGGTTTTTCTGATGTACTTAATTCTGTTTACATCCAGCTTGTGTATAAGCATTATTATTGTAAACAAATGTAAATCAAACAGTTATTTGATGGTTTCTTGAGAGACTCGGTTGAGTCAAAATTCTCAAGAAGACTTTGGATGCAACCATCGTAGATGAAATCCTGGTAGTGGATTTTATTGGGTCAATGATAGTCATATCTCAAGGGGGGCTGAGTGAAGGCCAACCTTTTGAGATCACTTATGGGTATTATTGGAAGGAAATCCTGGTAAGAGATTATAATGAATCAGATTCTATTGGGTTAATGAACTCTATATCCAGTCTGGATCCTTGAACGCATCATTAGATGTTAGTCATTGGAGGTTTCCCGTGTGATTGTTATAGTAGATTAAGTCCTGGAGATCAAGACAAAATCACCTCGTAAGGGTGGACTGGACTAGCTTGTGGGTTTCTCAAGTGAACTAGGATATATCGTGTGTTCTTTACTTTTGCTTATGCTTAGATTTTATATTTTTTGAACTTAATTAGAAGCATTACTTAGAAGTAGCAATCAGAAGCATTGTTCAACGAATAATACTTAAAAGCAAAAGTTTTACAAGAAAATAAAAACTCAATTCAAATCCACCACCTTTCTTGTGTTTTTTTCACACCTTCAACAATGACCAAGCCAAAGTATTTTCCCAACAAATCATTGTTTGCTAAGTCAAGAGCACGGGCGCGCTTAGCGAGCAAGGGTGTCAACCTCACTAAGTCAGGAACACAAGCATGCTTAGCGAGCAAATGTGGTTCATGACTTTAGTACTAACTTACTTCAAGGTGGAGGAAGAGTTTGGTGGTTAAGCCAGTGTGGACGATGCACTTAGCAAGTTAAGGAAACAAGGCAAGTTGCAAGTGAGATGACATTTTATAGTCCAGAAGAAAGTAGGTGTGTTAAACGAGCCTAGACTGTGCGCTTAACGAGCCTACCATTTCAAACCCTATAAACATTGGTGTCAAGCAATTCAATTAAGATATATAAGTATATTTTAGGTAGTTCATAGAGAAATTAGGTTCTCACCATACATCACAACAAAAGAGAATAAGAGAGAAATATTTATGGATAAAAATTTTGTCTGAGGAATCATCGACAAATGTTGTTCAACTTCTTTCTTCTAGGGCTTAATTGTAAAGATACGATGAGTAAGTGTAACTAATATTTTCTTTTGTTGAGGTTAGATGTAGTTGTTTTATTATTTATGTATTTATAATGGCCATGGTATTCTATGTAATTCTTTTTAAGTTTTAATATTGATATATTCTTCATTTTTAATTCTTATTATGTATTAGCTACCTAAATACTTTTTTTATGGTATGACTTGATATTCAAAAAAGTATCGATCATTACTAGATCCAAATATTTTATCTATATAATACTAAAGTCTATTCATTAGATTCAATATTTATTTTAACTATTAAAACTTAATGTTGGTGTATTGATCAATAAGCCGAGAGATCGTGTACTAGGTAGGTAGGTAATAGGAGAGTTCTTTCAATATTGTGATATGACTAGATTTCTATGTGTTTTAGGGTTATGTTTAAATAAATAGAGTTTGTATTGAACATTATATTTATAGGAGTTGGAGCCTCTACTCTAATTGGATTTAGGCCTCTAATATGGTCAATACAATTGATAGCACGTCTCTTATGATGTGTGGTGTAAAATTCCTAGTTTCATATCGTTAAGATTGGGTTTTTACTTTCCATTACTCTTATTTTTTGTCAATTTGCATTTAGATTTCTTGTTTGTTATTTTAATTTAGTTATTAACTTTAGAATTTCTATAATTGTATTGTTTTAGTTCTTGAAAACAAATTTATCAAGTAATAACTAGATTTTGCAACAATGAACATTATCATCTCTAAATTCTTATAAGAGTTGCATTTATCATTTAATTTATTTGCGAACGAGATTCATTGTTTTAAAAATGGAATTTGAGATCTAGAAGAATTAAGTGACTATTTAGTGAATTATGTTTATCTTAATTATTTACTCTTATCATTGGTGGTAGATTACATCTTCCATTAACTAGTAACGCTTATTACTAAATATCTTAACACTTATAATCAACTAGCAGTAAACCATTTTGCATGTTAGTCAACACTTTTCTTTCCATTTCATCTTCTCACTCGTGAAACCATTTTTTTCTTTTCTAATTGCATGGAAAAAAAATTGTAATATTCTGGTATAATTATCGACTAATTAACTCGCTAATAAATTATTAGTGTGATTAATTAGAAAATTAATTATATTAATTTTCACTAATTAGAGTCTTTTATCAGAGTTGGACCAATTTAGTGGAAATGGGTAATTGGGTCATTTCACCTCTAAAATAAAGTGGGACTAGTGATACTTTTTTCCTCATAGTTGCCTTGCCTAAAATCATATTTGGAAGAGAAAGAAAGGAAGGGTGAAATACGTGAAAGGAGATGAAGATAGAAAGTGGGAGCAATAGCAACCTCAAGCTTCATCTTCATTGCATGCATCAAGACCTTTGATTTCCTTACCTTCCCAAGTTGCTTCTGATCATGTGAGTCCTTAGTTAGGACTTGGAAAATTTAGGGGATTCTAGGGTTGCTTATCAATAGGGATTTGGGTTGTGAGTTATGTAAGAATAAAATTTAGTTATGCATCTGATCTTTAGTTTTGATGATAACATTACATGGGTGATTAAATAATAATTTAGTACCTAATGGTTTGTTTAGTGTGTAGCTTTTGCTATCAGGTTATGACTCTGAACATTTGACGCGTGACATCATCATATTATGGACTCAACACACTGAGAGATACAAGTGCGTCATTCATAGCTTAGAATTCTTCTAAAACAACGATTCTAATAAACGTTAATTTTAAAGCCTTTGACTGTGACTCTGATGTTAGAGCTTCTGAAGAGCTCTCAAGATCTGAAGATTTCAAGCTTTCTTGTTCCAAGTTCTAAAGATTCTGAAGACAAGGTTTTGTTGAATGAGTTCTGAAGATTCTGAAGACCAACACTTTTGAAGACTCTAAAGACAATATTATGTTGAATAAGTTCTGAAGACTCTAAAAAAATGTTCTAAAGACAAAATATTAAAGACCAAGTGCTGAAGACTCTGACGACAAGGTTCTGCTGAAAAAGTTTTGAAGACTTAGGTTTTGAAGATTCAAGTTTTGATCCTTCTAAGCATGCTTCATCATCAATAATATGAAGTCTCTAAATATTAGAAGATAAGATCAAAATTGGTTTGCGTAAGGAAATAATATAAGGTACAAATATTCCCACTACCTTGATATAGTGGCGCAAGGACATTACTATGGTACTATATTGTCGACCACTCTCTCGCTGACCATTGTGAACAAACAAGCTGGATTTTAGTATTCTCATTATACCATTCAACAAATTTCTTTTCAGCTATAAAAGAAAGACTTGGAAGAATTGGAAAACAACTTTCTTCTCTACAAAACATACGTTGAAATGATGCTAAAACACTCTGACAATTTTTCATTGTATAGTTTTGTAATAGCAAGGAACTTTTGTTTGCTAACTTGCTTCTAACACTTTTGTGTTAATTGTATTTCACTTTGTGTAATCTACTTTCAAGAAGCAATTATCTAAATACATAATCTTGTATTTCAACAGTGAGTTGATAGTTCCTTGAGAGACTATGGTTTAGTCATGATTCTCAAGAAGACATTGACAATTTATCTTGGTGGTTGTAAAAGTTTACGGGTAGTCTCTATTTGGTTCTACAATATGTTTGGTTATAGTTGATTAAGTCCTTATTGAGAAGGCAAAACACCTTGGCAGGTGAACTGGATTAACTTAGTTAACAGTGAACCAGGATAAAAATAATTGTGTTTATTTATTTGTATTCTTGTGTTAGCTTTGCTGTTTGAGTTTCAAAAAGCTTTTATTTCTTGAAACCCAATTTACCCCCCCCCCCCCCCCCCCCAATTTCTTATGTTTCTTGCATCTTCAGTTGACATCATAGCTCTGGTTTTGATATTGATTATTATCCAACATTTAACCGTGTCAGATAAAGATCCAGATTTTTCGTGTGAAACACTATGGCTATTCCACCACCACCAATTGCACATGTTCTTAATGACAGAGATAACTACAATGTTAAACCTCTCATCTTTGATGGTGAGAGATTTGATTATTGGAAAGATATACTAGAAAGTTTCTTTCTAGGTTATGGTGTTAATCTTTGGGATATGGTAGTTAATGGCTACAAACATTCTATAAATGCTAGTGGAAATAAAATTGAGAGAAGATCTATGAACGAGTAAAAAAAGAAAGATTATAAGAATCATCATAAATCAAGAACTATTTTACTAAATATGATTTCTTATACTGAGTATGAAAAATAAAAAATAGAGATTCTGCCAAGTCTATATTTTATTCTTTGAAAATGACTCACGAGGGTAACGCTCAAGTTAAGTAGACCAAGGCGCTGGCCTTGATTCGGAAATTTGAAGCCTTTAAGATGGAGGAAGATGAAATGTTTGAGACTATGTTCTCAAGGTTTCAAACTCTTGTTGAAGGACTTAAGATTCTGAAAAAAGGATATTCTACTTCAGATCACATGAAGAAGATTATCAGAAGCTTGCCGTCTAAATGAAGGCATGTGGTGACTGCACTCAAACTTGCTAAAGATCTGAACACCACTTCTCTAGAATAACTGGTGAGTTCTTTGAGAAGATATGCGATTGAGATAGAACAAGATGAACATTAGAAGAAAGGTAAATATGTAGCTCTTAAATCTATCAGAAGATCTGAGAAGACTAAAGCTCTTCAAGCTGAAGAGAAGTAAGAATCTGAAGAAGATTCAGATAAAGATGAAGATGAGTTATTGCTTATTTCCAGAAGGGTCAACAAACTTTAGAAGAGGAAGCAAGGTAACAAGTTCAGAGGAGTCATAATGACAGGTGGTCATTGTTGTACCCCAATTTTTCTCCCTAAGATTCCTCTATCATCTTATACCATCACAATGCAACAAGATCACACACTAGGTTTTTGGGTACTTCTTCTACTTCATCCTATCTTTAGGTCTGCTCTTGAGGGATCATCAATCACCTTGAATTGTGTATCTTGTACATATATCCTTTTTACTAACATCAAAATATGTATATATGTCTCTTTGAATGTCATATTGTAGGTAATGGCACAATTGCATGTATCTTACCATCTCCTAGCACAGATGACCAAAACTAGGGTTTGGAATTTAATCAGGAAATCTATGACTTTTTGGGAAATACTTGATTCCATGCTTCTCTACATGTTCACGAGTATCTATGATTGGAAGTTTGATCATCAATTTTGGTTTGGAAAGATTCAATTGACAAAAAGGGGTAAATTGGTCATTTTGTTAGAAGTCAACCAAAGTCAACTGTTGACCAAGGAGACTTTTGGTCAACTATGAATTAAATGTTCCTATTTTCACATTTCATGGTCAATGGTGGCATAAAATCAATAGGAAGTGTGAATTAGAGATAACTTGTCAATGAAGTTATTCGAAATTTTGGGATTTTTTTCCAAGTGTTCATAGTGCTGAACTTTGATTAATCATAACTTTCTCAATTTTTATTGAAAATGTATAAAATTTACATGCTTGGAAAGATGCTACAAAATTCTTCAACTTTGTATTAGAGGCCTCAAGTCCAAAAAGTGAAAGGAGAAAAATTTATGGAGCTTCGAAATTTCTAGACACTTAGTGAAACTTTTAAATATGTACAAAGATCTGATTCCTTCATGGCTAATTTTAAATGTTCATTTGGGCTCAAATCAAAAAGTTGGCAACATCAAAGTTGGAGTTTGAGGTGTCCTCTTCATTTTTTTATTCAATAATCATCTTAAATGGTCAAGTGTAGAAGGAGATATAATGCTTAGGATTTGGAGCTTTAACTTGTCATCTTGCCCAGCCACAAAGCATGTCACGCACGCACCAGACTAAGCGTTTCATTAAACAGTTCATGGGCATGCCTTCACCACCTTTTTTCTCTTTGAATTATTCATTATTTTGAAAAGTTTTCAACATGAAAGATTTAGATACATGTGTGAGGTACAATTTTGCTTCAGGAAGTTTTTCAAAATAACTCATACTTTTTAAGATATAATCATGGGAAGAGGGTACCATGATATTGAATTTCTTCCCAGCATACAAGGCATGTCGCGTGCATGGTCTGCCAAGCCAGACCTAGCATTTCATCAAACAGTGCATGAGTATGCATTCATGATCAATTTTCTCCATGATTAAAGATTTGTTTGGAGTTGTGTTGAACTTCAAAGTTGTTGCCCTCTCTCCTAACTTTCCAACAAGCCCAAAATCATCCTTTTTGGTCCATTGAGGTATGAGTTACAATTATTTAAAGTTGGGTGTTTTAATTGTCAAAAATGGCAAGTAACTTGGAGATATTTGTGACATGTTCATGGTCAGTTGCAAGGAGGCATTTTCGAACTTGATTTCAAGGAGCTTCCAGGTTTCAAATTTTGTTTGCTTCAACATGAAATTTGTTGACCTTAGTACCATCTTTATAAGAAGTCAACTGGTGGTTCAAATAATCAATAAATGAGAGAGATATCCATTGGAGAATATGACTGATCATTAAGGTTTTCATGCAGTTGTTTGAGGGTAGTGCACAACAGGCCTCAATGCTGCATCATCACCTTTGTTCTTTGCCGAAAAAGGCCAGACAAAATGCATTATTATGCATGCACATGCTTCCCTCATGTTTGCCCAAAATATAAAAATTATTCCCACCCATTTCCCCCCATGTTCTAGCTCACTCCTCATGCGTGTCACACTCAACTCTCACCCTCTTATTATCTCCAAAACGCATCAGATTCACCCTCATTTACACACAAAATGCATGATTGATTTGATCACATTTTTTATCAAGCTTGTTCAACAAACTGTGATTAACCACGATTAGTTCTTAAACTCACTCCAACGATTATAAAAGAGAGCCCCCTCTCCTCATTTCAGATTATCCTAATAGAAGCAGAAATTTCCTCTCTTTCTCTCCATCAAATTGCTCTCAAATCCTTGCAAGGTTCCAAAATTTCTTTAAAGAGCTTTTGTTTCTTCGTCACTATCTCTTCTTCTCCAAGCTTTCTCAAGTAATTTTCTGAGTTTTTATTATCTCCTTGCTCAATTTGAAGAGTCAGTGGAACTTCTCCACTAGGTAAATTATCCAAACTCCATTGGTCCGAATCCGAGCTTGCATCTCCATTTCCAGTTTCTTTTATTTGTTAAATTCATGTTCATTGCATTCTTAGCTGGCCAAACGATAGGTTTGATGTATAAATTTGAGTGAATCCGAGCTTGCTTGATGTTCTGAACATTTGTGAAAATTGATAATTAGTGAACTCGTGGTTTGTTTTTCTGTGTGAATTCCCATTCGTTTAATGTAATTCTTGATGTCACGTTGTAGATCTCCATGAGATCTACAACTTTGCTTCAGATCTTATCCATTTTTATGCAGAAATGAGTAAGCTATATGGATCTGAAGTTCACTATAAGAACATGATTTTAGGATTTTTCTGGTTATTTCAAATGAAGGAGAAGACACGTGATTGGTCTATTTGAATCCATGGGCCCCACTTCTACGCGCCATCACCATTATTATATTTGTTTAAATTTTGTTTTAATATTTTCCCTCTATTATTTCTATTAAGTTCTTGATTTTATTAAAAATAGTTTTAATCATCAAAAAATTATTTAAAAAAATATGTCATGAATCCTCAGAGAGTATATTATTTTTCTATATTTTTTATTTTAATTTTCGAAAATCAGGGACATGAAAATTAATTTGATTGGTTAAATGTGTTTTTGTTGTAAATATTTTTGCACTTTTAGAATTTTGATTTTATTTTTAATTTTCTATCCATTTTAAAAATATTCAAAAATATACTTACTTATCCTTAGAACTTTCTTGAAATTTAGGGGGTCTTACACCAATTTTATTTGAATTTTAGATTAAGTAGATTAATTTTGAACTTAATTTCTCCTTTTTTAGGGTTTTGGTTGATCATTCACATTGATTGCTTGAAAATTCTAACTACCTATGCTTATAAAATCAGAAATAAATGTGTTTAGAGTGCTTGTACAAGTTAAGGTTATAAAGATCATTTTCCTTGAATTTTAAAATTTGATTTAATAATTTTTACAAATTGTTTTTCAAAAACACCTCTAGTTTAAGCACTTTGCTAGCTAGTTTCAAAGTTTGCATTTTTAAATCGAGTCCCCGCCTCAATCCAAGAACTCTAAACCCCATTTCTGACTTTTATAGATCTTTAGTAAGTTAGGGTTTAATTATCATGATTTTTACAATCCATTTTCCTTTTTTAACCTAATTTTGACTTAGGATTTTATTTAGGGTTTTGCTTTTGATCAAAGTCTGTGATTGAGAACTTTTGTACATAATTCTTGGCATGGCATGTGATACTGACTTAGGGTTTATTTTGGGACAAATTCTTCCACCTCATTGAATCTTGGGTGTTGATAGGATGAAAAACCAAATCCACCGAGATGGATGAATGATGTTGATGATATTTGAAACCCTAATTTCATCTAACACATCCCCTCCTCCTTTATCTTATCCATTTCTCACTTGTACTATATGTTGTTGGAGAATGATCTATATATCATTTCTCTAAACATACGGTACATAGATTGCTACTGACCGACCTCAAAATAGGTACGACTTCTACATAAGTCCACTTACGATTGCTTAACATAGCGCTAAATTTTGTCCCAATTCGAGAAATGATCATTTGTGGCCCAAACATGTGTTTGCAAGCCCAAGTATGTTTAATTTGAAACCTTTGATCCAATAACTATGAGATTCATTGTTAGGAGGCTTTGGTCTTATCAATACTCTAATGAATCTTTATAAACTTTGGTCTAAGTGAATCACTTAAACATCGTTAATCATTTATTGCCGCCTCGAGATTTTTAAATGAATGATATACTTGACAAAAAGCAATTGAAACTTGTTATTGAGAGGCTTTGATTTTATCAATATTCTAACGAGTTTTCAAATTCAAGTTTCAAGATGGTCATTCAACTAACCTCTAATCTCTAACTCATTAACATTTGACTTTTGTCTTTATGTTGTTACTTTACGCCTTTACTTTTACGTACCATTTATTTTAGAATTTACATTTCATGCTACTTTCATCTTTGCTCATTTGAGCTTTTATTTTCTTTTTGAAAATGCCTAATAACCAACTTGAACTATAAAAAACTTTAATGTTACTTGGACTATTTTGTTACTATCCTTGGCATTTTAGAGTTATGGACTTCTTGGACTTAGGATTAGAGACCTTGACCTATCTTGAGACCTTGGTGACTTCTGTTGTTATTTTGTCTAGAGTTCTTGGGGCTTTACCCCCAAGACATTGGGTTGATTTTCTTTGTGTGCAGGTTATTCTGATTATATGCTTTGTATGTGATTGAGAATTCATCTGTATACAACCGTTATTCTGCCCAATTTTTATGAAGACTTAATGCATTTGAAGCTTGGTATTCTTAAGAGGTTTAATATCTTTACTTGTTTGGTTTCAATCCAAAGGATGGGAAATCTACATTGACTCATTGTGTCAAGTGTTGGCTTCTTGTTGGTTAGATGGTTCTTTTCCATATCTTTTACCTTATGCTTTAGGATAGTCCCTTCATCTCATCCTATCTTCTTTAATTTCAAAAATATTCTCCCTCCTTTTCAAAACCATTCTTGTTTTCCAAACTTGAATCGCTTTCACAATAAACTTGGACTTAGGTCCATGCATTTTCAAAATATTTTCTTAATCAAACTTTAAACAACTTAATGATACTTTGACATTTTTTGTGAGAAGACTAAAAGTCAATCAATCTCATTCAAACCATTTTGCCATTTTGTCTTTTTACTTAAGCTTTTCTCAAAATATTAGACTCTTGTCAATCCTTGTAGTGATGCGAGCTATTAACTTCTACGATATATAGTGAAGTGATATATTTTCCACCTGGGTGTTGAGCGAGGCTTTGTTGATTTTAAAATTCAAGCCATATTCTCCACTTTGAGATTATGCAAATTCTCCTTTCTCATAATCGTGGGTGGTAAGTATGTTCTTCCACTCGGATAAGACGATGATGTCTCGTCTCTTAAAATTAACCAACACACTTGTGTTTTAAAATTTTTAAAGGTGAACTACGAGTACCCTGATCCCCTATTGCACGGAAGGTGATACATAGGCATTAAAGTTTCGCAACAGCGTCAGGTGCAAAAATTGTATAAAATACTTCTTTTCTCACCCCATAGTCTATTTTTGTATACAACTCTTATAGCCAAAATACACAGATTTTCAAAGAGGTTCCTGCGGAGTACTGTAGATGTTTAGGGTGCTAATACTTTCCCTTTGCATAACCAACCCCCGAACTTAGATTCTCTCCCCTTCTTTTTTGGGTTATTTGCTCTTTTCCCATTTCTTTAGAAACAATAAAGCGTGGTGGCGATTTTTATTTGATCTGTGCGAGTTAAGTCAATCTGATGGCTTAGTATCAACATTTCTACCGCTACAGAAAAATGGAGACTTTATTGGGGAAAGATAAACCTATTGTTGGTACATCCCTAAGTGGGTTGAGCTTATCTTTATTTATCTGTGTATGTGTTATTGTTTGTTGTATATTATATGTTGTATATATGTTTGTCTGGATTTTCCTGGTTTTCAGGGTGCTTGGTGATTTATCATAAGTCCTCTACCCGAACTTGGGAAAACTTAAGATAGAACAGGTGGTATAGTCATGTTAACTTTGAGGGAGTAATCCAAAAAAATGAGGCATGAGATCCCCTATTCAGTGGAGGCCCCTTTGACTGTAGTGTCGTTTACCGAGTAATTAGGAAGACGTGCTGCTTTCGACCTGGGAGTCTGCTGAAACTGAGGACCGTAGAATCTTTAACCCATCTTGGCCTTTTAGGTGTAGTGCGAAAGCTATGACAGATTAATCCGGAAATGGTTGTCATGTGATACTATGCTCGGACGAGTTTTTCCTGAGAATATTGCTAATTACCGAGTCAATCAGGACGGTAATATCCGAAGGAAGGATGTAGACTTTGGGAACCTTTTAGAACCTTGTTTGACAAGTGATAAACTTTTAGATCATACCTTGTGGGTAGTACCTTTAACCTCATGCTCAGGATGTCGAACCTATGAATCCCCCATGTTTGTGATCTTGTGTGTGATTGTTGCATCATGCATTCATGCACCCATGAGCATCCTTTAAAACATTTTGTTTTAAGGGACTTAAAGTTGACTCTTTGTGAATATCTCAGGTATTTTTTGACCATGGATTCTGGAAAAAGAAAGACTCGGAAGTATAGTTTCAAGGATCCTTAGATAAACAATTTGATGAGTCTGATTCCCGAGATCGAGAGTTCTACAAATTTTCAGAGGAAGTATGGGTCCATCGTGTCTCTTATAAATCTTAGGATGAAGGAGGGTATTCTATCAACTTTGGTCCAGTTCTATAATCCGATGTATCAATATTTTACTTTACTTGATTATTAGTTGATGCCTACATAGGAGGAGTATTCTTATCTATTGGATATACCTGTTACTGATCGTGTTCCTTTCACCGGTTTGGAGGGGGAGCCAAAGTCTCATGAGATTGTTGCTATGGTCCATTTAGGGAAGTATGAGATCGAGGCCCACATGACTACCAAAGGAGGAATCATAGGCTTACCCACTTAGTGTTTATTAGAGAAATCTCGTTACTTTGCTAGGATGAAGAGTATGGTTGGTTTTGAGGCCATCTTTGCTCTACTTGCTTATGGGTTATTCTTATTTTCTAATGTCAACAAATTTTTGGATATCAATGCCATCAAGATCTTTTTGATTGGGAATCCAGTCCCTACATTATTAGGAAATTCTTATTACTATATTCATCTTCAAGATTCTTATCATGGAGGGATCATTTGTTGCATGCCTTTGTTGTGATAGTGGTTTATTTCTCACTTACCTCAATCCGATGCTTTCTGGGATGTCAAGAAGGAACCTCGTTGGGCTCCTAAGATTATGGACCTCACTCATTTAGATATTTTTTGGTATCATCAGACTTAATGTGATATGGAGATTGTCAATAGTTGTGTTAGTTTCCCCAATGTACCTCTTCTTGGTACAAAGGGAGGAATTAACTACAATCTTGTTGTTGCACGACGACAACTTGGATATCTGATAAGAGATAAGCTAAATAGTATTCATCTGAGTGGTTTCTTCCTTAAAGAGGGAGAAAATCATAAGTAACATAAGGAGGAGATTGCAAAGGCTTGGTGTCATATTCATAGGAAGAGTAAAAAGGACTTGGGGCCTAGAGTAGTTATTTCTTTGGAGCCTTATCTCTGGTGGGTACAGGAAAGGGTCATTCAGTTGAAGATGCCGTATTCCCGTGAAGAACCTATGCCTGATATGTTTGTGAAGACCGTTCCTCCCCTATTAGATGATGTGGAAGAGCTTCAGATTTCCCTAGTCGGGATGCAATAGGAAAATGAGGCTTGGAAGAATAAGTGTCAGACTTTAGAGGTGTCCTACCGAGAAGATCTGAAGGAGAAGGATGACCTAATTGAGATTCTTGAGAGTCGTGTTTTAGAGATTATGGAGAGGCAAGGGGATTTATTTTCCTCTAGAGCTCAGTCGGGACCTAGTGATTGGAAAGAGGTTGCCGACAAGTATGTAGAAGAGAAAAAGCAGTTGAAGGCTCAGATTACAAGACTCACGGGAAAGCGTCAGTGTAAGGAATGATCGTCACCAGCTTTGCTTTTTTAAGATATTAGATTTTATATTATCTTGTACTTGGGATTATTGAAACTTGTACTAAAAAGTTGTAATCTATTTTGAAGTTATTATAATGAGATTTTCAGTATTTCAAATGTGTTAGTACTTTAATATTTACAAAATTGTCTATAATTCTTTGAGTCCCTTGAAATATTAATAACAATAAATAAATCATGTGAATTAAATATCATGCATCATCTTGTACATATTTCTTACATTTCTGTTCATACCCGGGTGTCTTATTGTATTTCTCTACTTCATTCAGAAGCAAGTTGTCTCACCAGTACAATACTCGGGCTAATTCTAGGAAGAAAATGGAAAATCTTGAACAAGAGAATCGCGAGATGAGCGAAGAAGTTAATTCTTTGAAGGCCTATATGGCCAATATGACTGCTTTGATGGAATCATTAGTGGCTGCTTAGAATCAGCCATCACTTGCTCAGCCTCAACAGACAACGGTTACTTCCGAAGCTCCGACAGTTCCCATTTCTGTTACTCCAGTTACTGTTGTTCAGAATCGTATGCCTCATGGTTATCCGTGGGGAATGCCAAAGAACTTCATGCCAGAATGTTACAATCTTGATACTCAATTTTCTCCATTTTCTAAAACTGTTGTTGTTTATGCACCTCCGGTAGTGCATGTTACTCATATGGCTAGGAAAGAGTTCCATTATACTGCGCCTCCTTCGGTGAATGCTATGCCATTCACTAATGATGAAGTTCACCGTCCTGCTACTCCAACGAGTGAAAGTATGGGTTTCTATGACTATTTGGATGACTTTCAAGACTAGCTTAATGAGATGCAGAAGGAAGTAAAGGCCCTTCGGGGAAAATAATTGTTTAGACAGAACGTCAGTGAGCTCTGGCTAGTTCCTAATATGAAGGTGCCAGTGAAGTTTAAAGTGTCGGAATTTGAGAGGTACAAGGGAAACTCTTGTCCTTGTGACCAACTTGTGATGTATATCAGGAAAATGTCTACCCACACTGATGATCAGCGTTTTCTCATTCATTTCTTCCAAGATAGTTTAACTGGTACTACTCTGAAGTGGTATATGAGTCTAGACAATAGTAGTATCTGTATCTTCAATGATCTAGGGGAAGCCTTTATCAAGCAATACAGGTAAAATATGTTCATGGCGCCTGACCGTGACCAGTTAAGGGCAATGGCTCAGAGAGACAAGGAGTCGTTCAAATAATATGCACAAAGATGGTGCGAGATAGCTGCCCAGGTGGTTCCACCTATGGGAGAATAAGAAATCACCAAGGTCTTCTTGAAAACCCTTGGATCATTTTATTATGAAAGGATGGTCGCCAGTGCACCGAGTGATTTTACCAAAACGATAAACATGAGTTTTCGTTTGGAAGAGGATGTTAGAGAAGGGTGCTTGACTAAAGATGAAGGGATAAAGAAGTCGTCATACGGTTTCTCCTGAAAGAAAGAAAGTGAGATGAATGCTATTATCGGGGAAAGAAAGATTAGGCCACCTAGAAGACATCAATGATATCAACAATAAGTTTCTTCAGTGACTCCTGTCGTCAATGTAGCTCCAACCACTGTTGCTTATCAAAGACCATCTCCTCAGGGGAATCAAGGGAAAAGTCAGAAGAGAGAGGATTTTGACTCTATTCCAATGAGCTATGTAGAGTTATTTCTAGCTTTGATTAAGAAGAAGTTGGTTCAGACTAGGCCACCCCCTGCTATACCATCACATTTGCCTTGGTATTATAAGGCAGACCAGACGTGTGTTTTTCATCAAGGAGCACAAGGGCACAACATCGAGAACTGTTATCCTTTGAAATCTGAAGTACAAAATATGGTGAAATCTGGCCTCTTATCCTTTAAATATGTTGGCCCTAACATGAAATATAATCCTCTGCCAAAGCATGGAGGAGAAAATGATGTAAATATGGTTACCGATTGTCTAGGGGACTTCCATATTTTTGATATCAACCTGGTTAGAGGAGACTTGGTAAAGATGCATGCTAACCTCTGTGAGTTTAGTTACTATACGCATGACCATGCTGGTTGTGGTATTTGCAGTATAGATATACATGGGTGTGATAAGATAAAAGTTGATCTTTAGGAAATGATGGACGAATGCCTCATTCATATAATTAGGCCTAAGGTATAGTACGAGGAAGATGTGAATATGGTTTACAGATGTCCCAGTGAACTCCGGATTTTTGACATGAATCATATGAATGATAATTTAGTGCAGTTGCACGCTACCTTATGTCACATAGATGGTCAAGAAGAACACCATTATGGGTCTTGCCAGATCTATTTTAGAGATTATTGTGGTTGTTCCATTGTGAGAAGGGGTATTCAGTTGTTATTAGATAATGGTACTATCAAAGTTTCAGGAGATAGAGATGATTACAATGGGATTAATGCGATTTAAGATTGTTTGGTTGAGACTGTGTCAAATGATGAGTATGCTTCTGTAGATGAGTTATTTTCCTCAGATGAAGATATGTTTTCCAGCAATGATTCTGTGGTATCCAAGTATTCTGAAGAAGGGGTGAATGTTATTGTGCCTTGTTTCAGCGTTCCCTCTCCTATAGAGATTGAGTACTATAACAAGCTAATTATTGCTCCAGAGGTGATTTGCTTACCGGGTCCTGCTCCTTACGAATGAGACAAAGTTGTACCCTATAAATACTATGCTACAATACTAGAGGATGGTGTGGAAGTTCCCATACAACCTTTGTCTGATGTCAAGAATATTGCTGAAGCCAGCCGAGTAACCCGCATTGGCTGTGTTTTCGCACCTCTCATTCGAGGGAATGTTAGTGCTGATAAGAAGATTGTTGAAAGTGTTGAACCTAAGAAAGCAGTAGGGGAATCTAGCGGTGCTAGTCTAGAAAAAGATGTGGATGATATATTAAATATTATTAAGATGAGCGACTACAGGATTGTAGATCAATTGTCGCAGACACCATCAAAGATATCTATTCTAGCCTTGCTGATGAACTCTTCTTCCCACAGGGAATCTTTGATGAGAGTATTGGATCAATCTTTTGTGGAAAGTGATATGCTGTTGGACCAATTCAGTAGTGTGGTAGGGAATATTACATCCCGTAATAACCTGAGTTTCTGTGATGACGAATTGCATGACAAAGGAATGAATCATAATCTGGATCTCCATATCTCTATGAACTGTAAGAATGATTCATTATCAAATGTGCTAATTGACAATGGGCCCACTTTAAATGTCATACCGAGGAGAACGCTTATAAAGCTGAAGTACCAAGGAACTCCCATGTGCCCAAGTGGCATAATTGTGAAATCTTTTGATGGATCAAGGAAGTCTATCATCAGGGAAGTAGATTTGCCTATTCATATAGGCCCGCACTTATTTCAGTGTAGTTTCCAAGTTATGGATATTGTTCCCGCTTACAGTTATTTACTGGGACGACCATGGACCCACGAGGCAAGGGTTGTCACTTCAACTTTGCACCAAAAGTTGAAGTTTGTTCGTGAAGGAAAGGTGGTCATCATAAATGGAGAACATGCATTGTTAATATATCATTTATCCTCTTTCATTATTGTGGAAGCAGATGAAGTTGTTGTTGGAACTCAGTTCCAAGCTTTATCCATTGATAATGTAAGGGAGAATGAGAATTCTATGGCTTCATTTAAGGATGCTCAACAGGTAGTGCGTAATGGCCCTAGTAAAGTATGGGGGCAGATTGTTGATCCACCGGTGAATAAGAATAGAGTTGGTTTGGGATTTTCTGTGAAGAATAATAAAGGTGAGAATATGAAGCCGAAGTCTGCTTTTAGAAAATATCAAGACATTTTTCACAGTGGAGGTTACCTTCATCCAACTGTTCCTAGGATTAATGCTATTCTGGAAGGTGAAGAAGAGCAAGAGATGCCGAACTATGTGACGCATGGAGTCAGAGTCCAAAACTGGATCACTATTAATGTTCCCTCTTGCATTCATATTTCAAAGTAATTTGTTTTTTGTTAATCTTTTCAAAAATCTTTCACTCTGCCCAAGGTGAAAGTTGATATTGTATGGGCATATTTTTTTGCTTTGACCTTTAAAATTAATAATAAAAGTTGTCTTTGATTCCCAAATTGTGTCTTTATTTTCTGCTTTTTCTTGGAAAATGGTAAAAAAAACCTTTAATAATTGTAATTGAATCTACATAATCATTTGCTATATGTGTCAGTTTCTAAAAGCAATCATAAATCATATGTGCAGATTAATTAAAAAACCTGTTGAATACAATGACTCTGCACCCTATCCTAACTTTGAATATTATGCGTATATGGCAGAAGAAGAAGAATATGATGAAATTCCAGAAGAGGTTTCATGATTGCTTGAGCGCAAGGAAAGTGCCATTCAGCCATATAAAGAGTCGTCAGAGACAATCAATTTAGGTTCAGAGGAAGATCCAAAAGAAGTCAAGATTGGAGCATTGCTGCATCCTGACATGAAGAGCAGGTTGGTTGAATTGTTAAAAGAGTACATGGATATCTTTTCTTGGTCTTATCAAGACATGTCTGGTTTGGATACTGATATTGTAGAACATCATTTGTTGCTAAAGCCAGAGTGCCCACCAATCAAGCAGAAATTGCGAAGAACTCACCCTGATATGGCAGTAAAAATTAAGGAAGAAGTTTTAAAGTAGATTAATGCCGGTTTTCTTGTGACATCAGTGTACCCTCAGTGGATTGTCAATATTGTACTAGTACCAAAGAAATACAGAAAAGTTCGCATGTGCGTTGATTATAGGGATTTAAATAAAGCTAGTCCAAAAGATGATTTTCCATTACCGCATATTGATATGTTGGTTGATAGCACCGAAAAATTCAAAATATTCTCGTTCATGGACGTATTTTCTGGATATAATCAAATTAGAATGGCTCATGAGGACATGGAAAAAACAACGTTTATCACACCCTGGGGAACATTCTGTTACAGAGTGATGCCCTCAGGGTTGAAGATCGCTGGTGCAACGTACCAGAGGGCTATGACAAGCCTATTTCATGATCTGATGCACAAGGAAATTGAGGTATATGTTGATTATACCATACTTAAGAAGGGAATATAAAATATTTATTGAAATTGTTTAAGCATTTAAGGAAGTATCATCTCTGTTCGAATCCAAATAAATGCACCTTTGGTGTTAGGTTAGGGAAATTGTTAGGTTTCATTGTCAGCCAAAAAGGAATTGAAGTTAATCCTGATAAAGTCAAAGCAATTCAAGAAATGACTACTCCAGGGACTTAAAAGCAAGTCAGAGGCTTCCTTGGGCGGTTGAATTACATTTCCAGATTTATTTCCCATATGACCGCGACGTGTGAATCGATCTTTAAGTTGTTAAAGAAAGATCAAGGTTGTGTATGGACAAATGATTTCCAGAAGGCATTTGAAAGTATTAAAGAGTATCTACTTGAACCTCCTATCTTGCTCCCGACTATTGAAGGAAGACCATTGATCATGTATCTGACATTGTTAGATAATTCTATGGGCTGTATTTTGGGACAACAAGATAAAACAGGGAAGAAGGAATATGCCATTTATTATCTCAGCAAGAAGTTTACTGACTGTGAGTCGTGGCATTCTATGTTGGAAAAGACATGTTGTGCTATAGCCTGGGTGGAAAAGCAGTTGCAGTAATATATGTTGAATCATACTACTTGGTTGATTTCCAAAATGGATCCAATTAAGTATATTTTTGAAAAGCCTGCTCTCACTGGGAGAATTACTCGTTGGCAGATGTTGTTGTCTGAATATTATATTGAATACCGTACTCAGAAGGCTATAAAAAGTAGTATGTTGGCAGATTATCTTACTCACCAACCGGTTGATGATTATCAGTCGATTAAATATGATTTCCCTGATGAGGATATGATGTTTTTGAAGGTGAAAGATTGTGATGAACCTTTACCTGGGGAAGGTCCTGATCCTGAATCCTGGCAGGGTATGATATTTGATGGAGTTGTGAATGCTTATAGGAAAGGAATTGTTGTTGTGATTATCACTCCTCATGGATCACATATTCCTTTTACTTCAAGGCTAAAATTTGATTGTACCAATAATATGACAGAGTATGAGGCTTGTATCATGGGTCTCGAGGAGGCCGTTGATCTCATAATCAAAATTCTGGATGTATATGGCGATTCAACTTTGGTAGTAAATCAGATTAAAGGAGAATGAGATACTCGTCACCCTGGATTGATTCTTGTTGTACCCCAAAATTTCCCCTCCCATATTTCTCAAAACATTGCAAGAAAAATCTCCAAATGGCTCAAGGTAGCTCAAGAGTTGGTCAGACAAGCTATCTCCTAAGGCAGTCTACCCCAAATTAGGGTTTTGTGTTGCACCAAGATCCTTAAGTAAAAATGAACTCAAGTTCTCACCAATGTCCTAATATTTTCTCAAGATCATCCATGTCAAGTTTCAAGCCTTGCAGAGGAAGTTTGCTCAATCAATTGCTCAAAGGTTCAAAAATCGACTGTGCTAGGGCAAAAGTCAACTGTGAACCAAATACAGTCAAACTTCAAGATTTTTTTGTCAACATTCTAATTTTTAAGGATATTTAATCATTTGATTAAGGGTTTCTCATGATTCATCAAGGATTGCTCAAAATTCATCAGGATTCAAAAGTTGCTAAATTAGGGTTTTGCAGGAAAAGTCGACTAAACTTTGACAAAGCATAACTTTCTCATAATTTATGATAAATGACCCATCCAAAGCTCATTTTGAAGAGGATGCAATTCCATACAATCCATATTCATACCCCAAGTTCAAAAAATGCACTCACAAGAAGTTATGAATTTGGACATTATAGGTCATTTTGAAAAGTCAACAAAAACAATTTTTTTGTCAAAGCTTCTAACTTGAGCATGGAATATAAAATTGAGATGATACCAAAAGGGTTGGTTATAAAACATCTTAATCTTTCTAAAAAGTCCAAGAACACCTCCAAAAGTTCAAAATTCAAGAAGTTATGCATTGTTGAAGTTGGACGTTTTTGCAAAATTGCCAAAAGTCAACTATCCCCAAAACTTCAAATTTTGCCAAATGGGCCCATTGTTTTTCACTTGTTTTGAGTTTTCGCTATTGCCCACGTGCTCTAGCTTTGACCATGTGTCCATATCTCATTTTTACTATTTAATTTGATTTTTATTTGAATTAATTTATTTTAAATCAAATAAAATCACATAAAGTCTAAGGCATTGATAACACATGATTTTTTGGTTATTTCAGGATCCAAATACAGCTATCATGGAAATTGAATTAGTATCAAGGTCTTTATGCACAAGAATATATGATTTGGATCAAGTTTGGAAAGGTTTTAATGGAATATCAAATCAAATATGCAATCATCAATATGGAGAGATTTGGACCAAGTTTTTCACCCTAATCCAATGCACCATACATAAGCAAGCAGAGGGCTCGAAAATAAGGGTTAGAGAGCATTGGTAGAGGCAGAACCAAAGTTGAAAAATCACAAAAAAGCTTGAGATCGAAATCAAGGTTGGAGGCATTTTCAAGGCCTGAGACGTATCCCAATCGCTTCCTGGCAACGCACACAAGCCATCCCAATCCAAACCAGGCATTCTCAGGCCCTTATACGCGCTGTAAGTCCTTCGTAAATCCGCCCCTTTCTTGAATTCGGTTTGAGTTATTCTAGCATCCACTGAGTAAACTAATTGCATATTTTGATTCATTGTGTCATTTGCAGTCTTTTGGTATCATTTAATTTCATTTATCTAACCTGTATTGCAAACCACCATAGTTAGGGTTTCTTGGATCTTTTTGGGGTTTTCTGTTTCAGGAAAAATTGGGCCATATGAAGGACATGGTTGTGATCAGGAGGTCATGACGAATTCAACCATGTTCTTGGATTGTGTTTACATAGCCTGAGGACGATTTTAGGAAGAAGTTGTGCATTTAGCTGCGAATAAAAATCCACAGGTAACGTTTACAACGATGGAGGTCAGGGATGAACTCGTGTCATCCATCCATTGGCCGATTCAAATATTACGCGCCTTTTTTTTATTTTTTCTGGCATTTGATTTATTTTCTCATATTATTATTAATACGTATTAGTATGACAAACAAAGCAACATGGCATGGTGGCAAGTGTTTGGTGTATTTCCCTTCAGGACCTGGGTTCGAATCCCAGGTCCCCCTCTTTCTCAATATTATTCCTTTTCAGGTTTTCCAGTGCGCATGCCAATCTGCATTCCACCATACTCCCTCACTATCCAAGCGCCAGATGGCCAAAGGGCCAGATCTGGTGGCCAAGCGTTGAAGGTCCACCAAAGTGTTGATCAACGCGTGTGTACCAGATTCCAAAGGTCAAACGGACCAGCTGCTAATGGGCCAAGAAATTGCTTCCAACACCCTCCAAATCAGGCCCACTTCCTCCTTTCTTTTATATTTTTTTCATTTTTTATTTAATTGTTTTATTTTATTTTAATTAGTTACCAACCAATCATAATTTTTCCTTTTTATCAAAAAATCATCAAAAAAAATGTTTTTATCCAATAAATTTCAGAATTCTTTTTTTAATAAATACTAATTAATTAATTTAGGTTTTTAACTCTAGGAAATTTTAATTTATTTTTGTAAATATTTAAAATTAATTAGACTTAATTAGGTTTTAACTACTAATTTAATTATCTTATTTTTCTTTCTTAAAATAATAAAAACTCAAAAAATATGTCATTTATTATTTTTCATCAATTAATTTATTTTATAATTAATTTAGTAATTAACTTAGGATTTAATTTCTTTTCTTAAAATAAAAATCACAAAAAAAAACATTTTCTTTTAAAGGGTCAAAACCCTAATTTTGCCTCCGAGTTAATTTCGCGCCGCGCTTTATTTTCTTTATCTAATTAATGTATCTGCTTCCGGTATGTAATAGTTAATTAGGACATTTTATTTATTTTATCGCTTTATTTTATTTTCAAAGGATTGCTTTTGGCGATGTAAATACCCGACGCCTTGTAATTTAATTTCCGCACTTTAAATTCTGCTAATTATAATTGCTAGATGTTTGATAAATAGGGTTTGCATGACAAGGCTGAATGTTTAATCTTAAAATCAAATTAGATCACCCTTAACATGTGCAAAGATAAAAATAAAACTGAAAATGACACACTCGCACATGCGCGTTCTTAGGGTACACCCCACTTGGTTGCCTTCGTACACGGTCATTGAGTATAGGTCGTTTTAGAGGTCGTCCTCTTGTCTAAAAGATCATAGTTGCCTCGGATATTGTTGCCTCAAAAAATGATCTAAGACATTAGGGTTACCGCTAAGGCGTCCTAACATTGCTTTAGTGACCGTATGTCCCTCATTCGAATTGACCCTTAAACTCCAACGACGGTGCTACCTACTCACTAATAGTGGGATATCATTGTCTAAAGGAAATTAGCATAGAACGATTCTTTTTTTGAGTAGGTAGATAGTTCTTGGATACTTGCTCATCCAAAACAAAACAAATTTTTCACATTTACACTCCTTTTCAAACAAAGTTTTCAAAACACTTCATTACACTCTTGAGGACAAAAGCAAGAGTTAAATCGAAGTTAAAAAAAAAAACTTTTCAAAACCCACAAGCACAAAGAAAACATTTTGAAAAATTATGAGCAAGTACCTAAGAGCCCGTAGATAACTACGGATAGAAAGGGTGCTAATACCTTCCCTTTCTATAATCTACCCCCCGAACCCGAGAAAAATCTCGAAAAAGGAATTTTTCTGTGCTTTTTTCCTTTCCTTGTTGGATAAAATAAAAGTCGGTGGCGACTCTTGCTTACCGCGACATTTTCCGAATACAAACGCAAAATGCAAAGCAGCATTCCAAAAACAGTCAGTTCTTCCCACCGTATCACAGAACTGGCGACTCTACTGGGGAAACTTTTATAAGTGGGGTGTACCTTAGGAATAGTTTATCATCATGTTTTCAATTGCTTGATTTGTATGCTTTATCTTTGTGGGTTTGAATCGGAGTTACTATAGATCCTAACCCGGATCTGGGGGATACCCTTTAGGTAAGTAGCAATAAACTGTGAGGGAACTGTACGGCATAGACCGATACGGTTGAAGCAGTAGCTACGTTGGTGTGGCACTTTAGTTTGTACCGATATCCCTTGTGGCGCAACGAGGAGAATATGGGTCTGCTAAGGAGTCATTAAGCACCAACTGACCTTAGAACCTATAATTGACCAAATTGGCCATAGAACAGTAGCAGTATGCTACACTCATTGAGACCAAACTCTCGCGATGATTCCGGCCGCAAGAAAAGGTTGCCAAACTGGAATTATGACCGATCGAGGGTGGTCAGTGATATTGAGATCCCCTAGAACCCGGTTACTATTTCTAGGACAGGTTGAACCAACTAAACTGAAAGAGGGTAATACCTAAAATCCTTGCCAGCCTAAAATCTAAGACCTATCTGTGTGACTTGTTTGCCCTTACCATGTTTTCTATCTGTGAATACTTGTGGTGTGTTTCTATCATGACATCATGACATTGCATGCATATTGCATTGGACTAACCTATTTCAAAGACAGAGGGGATTCATCTTTGTTCTGTTTTGTAGGTCATGGCCTCTATGCGTAGAAACACTATTCGCATCAGCTTTGTACAGATTCCTACTCAGCTTAGAGATTTGGTTGCAAAGGTTCCAGATACTTCCTCCTTTATCAGAAGACATGGTCACCTCCTTGGTTTGGTCACTTATAGGATGGATGAGCAGATGTTGAGTGTCTTGTTCCAGTTCTTTGATCTATTGTACCACTGCTTCACTTTCCCGGACTATCAGTTGGTCCCTACCTTGGAAGAGTTCTCTGATCTACTTGGTATTTCTATTCTAGAGCAGACGTCGTTTACAGGTTGGGAGAAAGTCCTTAGGCCGGAAGAGATTGCTTCAGTCCTCCATCTGACAAAGGCTGAAGTAACGTCTAACTGGGAGACTAGAAGTGGGACAAAGGGCTTCTTGGCTAAGTTCTTGGTTGATCGGGCTAATCAGTTTTGGGACAGTATAGACTTTCAGGCATTTGAAGACATTCTGGCTCTTCTCATTTATGGTTTGGTGTTGTTTCCTAACTCAGGTTCCTTTGTTAACGTGAATGCGGTGAAGATCTTCATTTCCTGTAATCCGGTGCCCACTCTCTTTGGTGACATTCTGCACTCTCTTTATGCCCGTACTGCTCGGAAACGGGGAACCCTTATGTGTTGTGCGCCATTGCTGGCGAGGTGGTTTATTTCTCACTTCCCAAAATCTGTTTTGAAGAACAAGGAAGGCATGGGTTGGGCCTACGGAATTATGTCCTCGCTCACACTGACATTATCTAGAGCACTAAAGACATGGAAGACGTATCTATTATTGATCGCTGTGGGGAATACCCCAATGTTCCACTACTTGGAATTTGAGGAGGGATCACCTATAATCCTTGTCTGGCCTTACGTCAGTTTGGGCGAGCTAGGAGGGAAGAACCTCATGAGTTGCTAATGTCGAGCATTGTCTTTGACTTCCAAGGGGATAGTGACGAGCATCGCCGCAGGTTCATATGAGCTTGGGATAGGGTACACCGGCCTGATCCACATGAGTTATGGATGAAGACCTCTCTTCCGATGGAACCGTATCTCCGATGGGTTCGAATTCGTGCCTAAAAGATGGGAATGCCGTACGAAGCTGTCTTACCGCTAATTGTTGAGAATGATGATGAAGGAGGGGTTCCTCATACTGTCCTACACCCGTACATGCCAACTGACATTGGGGAATTAAAGAGGTCTTGGATGCAACTAAGAGAAGAGCGGGATACTTACAGAGAAAAGTATCACGAGCAGGAGCGGAAGATTCTAAAGCTTACAAGGTAGCTGGAGAATGAGAAGGTCCTCAACGACTATGTCAGCACCAAAGGGAAACGACCATGGGAGCGCTGATGTCTTTTGATTATTTCTAGTTTTGATTTACTTTCCAGTTTTTCTTTCTTGTAATGCCTTAAGGGCATTTGTCAAACATTGTTTCAGATTTATCTAATAAAAGCGTGTTTCATTTTCGTTTACGAATTTGAATCTCTCGACGTCGTTGAAATCATATCATATGCATTTCATTCCATGCACCTCATCACGGGTACCCTTATAGGTTTTCTCATCTTCTTCGTTGTTTATTTCAGCACATCATGTCTGCTAAAACATCAACTGATCAAGCTATCAAGGCTCTACAAGCTCAAAACGCTCAGTTCTAGGAAATGTTCATGAATTTGGCTAAGGGTCAGCAAGATCTGAAGACCCTTATCTTGAAGGATAAGAAGAAGAAGAAGAAGAAGACGGTCCTCCCTAACATGGGTCTCAAATTCGGGAATAATTTGAGGGATGTTGATTTATCTCACTCATCTGGAGGGGGAGAAAACCAAGAAGAAAGGAGGGTTCCTAGCCCTGTGGTATCTGACAACGAGACTGACTTCGATGAAGACTAGTATCCTCCGGCTGAGGATAGATATAAATAGCTTGAAGACCGGCTAAGTGCGATGGAGGTCCAGAAAGTCCCTGGTCTGGACTTTGGAGATTTGGGTTTGTCATCTGGGGTGGTGATTCCCCACAAGTTTAAAGCACCAATCTTTGCTAAATACGACGGGGTCTCCTGCCCAAAGCTACACCTCTGTTCGTATGTTAGAAAGATCCAGCCATACACTGTTGATAAGAACCTCTGGATCCACTTCTTTCAAGATAGTCTTTTAGGGACTCAACTTGAATGATTTTACTAGCTGGAAGGAGATAGTATCCGTAATTAGGAAGACCTTGCTGCTGCTTTTTACAAGCAGTACCAATACAATTCCGACCTCTCTCCCACACGTACCCAACTTCAGGGTATGTCTTTGGGTGCGAGCGAAGGTTTCAAAGACTATGCTCAGAAATGGAGGGACATTGCTGGAAGAGTACAACCCCCGCTAGCTGACAGGGAGTTAGTGGATATGTTTTTGGGGACCTTGTCTGGTCCGTATTTCAACCATCTGATTGGAAGTTCATCGTCCGGGTTTACTGAGCTGATTATAATCGGGGAAAGAATTGAGGCTGGTATCAAGAGCGGTAAGATACAGAAGGGTGCTTTGTCAAGCACAAAAAAGAAGCCTTTTAAGAAGGAATCCAACGCTGTTTACAGTTTAAAGAGCCATAATCGACCTGGACGCTGCGAAGCAGTCAATGCAGTTGTTATATCAAGACCTGATGTTGCTCCACAACGCAACAATCAACCAAGGGCCGAGAGGCCGCAAAGACAATTCACTCAGCTTCACATGACCCTGTCTCAGATTCTTCCGCAGTTATTAAAGACTAACTTGGTGATTCCAAAGGAAGCCCCGAAGAATCCCAATACAACATCACCGATGTACAACCCGAACGCCCGATGTGCTTTTCATTCTGACAGCCCGGGGCATGATACGAATGATTGTTGGGTATTGAAGAATAAGGTACAGGACTTGATTGATGCGAAAGAGATTGAGTTCGAAGCGCTAGAAAGGCCTAATGTTGTGACTGATCCTATGCCCAAGCATGGAGTGAATGCTGTAGATGAAGACTCATTTGTGGTTTCTATGAAAGACATTGTTACTCCATTGATGACTGTGAAGAAGAACCTTCTGTTAGCCGGTTTATTTTCGGGTTGTGACGAAAATTGCCATCTGTGTGCCGTCCTACCTACTGGTTTCCATCTTTTGAAGTCAGGTGTCCAACGCATGATGGATAATAAAGAAATTATGTTTGAGAAGATTGTTGTTCCTTTGGTTCTTGTTGAAGAAGTTGCTATAATCACCATTTTCGACAATTCTTCCAAGGCTTCCTCGAGAAAGCCTGTTAGAATTACATATGTTCCTAGAATCTCTCCCTTGATCATCACTATTCCTGGGCCTATCCCCTATACATCAGATAAAGTTGTCCCGTGGCACTACGGGGCTGACGTATATTATCACGGAGTTAAGAAAGACTTGAGTGCTTAAGAGGCTGATACTAACGTCAGCAATATTGTTGGACCTGCCAAAGTCACCCGCATCAGAAGACTTTTCTCCCTCGAGATCTCTCCACCAACTGTTCGGAAGTCTGTTGTTATTATACCTGCCAGTACATCTGCTACTATCCCTGCTCAAGTTCCAATTTGTACCCCTGTTGCCGAGTCAGCTGACACTCGGGGCAAAGGGACCACCGGTGAGACTGCCCGGACGGAGGCACCGAAGAAAATTACTGTTGAGGCCTCTAGACAAGAGATAGAGGAAATTTTAAAGATCATAAAGAAAAGTGATTACAATGTAGTCGAACAGCTGGGGCATACCCCGTCGAAGATCTCTATGTTTTCCTTATTGTTGTGTTCAGAGGCCCATGCTAAGGCTCTGATTGCTTTCTTGAAGACTGCGCACGTGCCGCAGGAGACATCAACTGATCAATTTAAAGATTGCGTGGCTAGTCTGACAGCAGATAATGGGTTGGGTTTCTCCGATGCAGACTTGACTGCTAAGGGGAAGAATCACAATGACGCCCTGCATGTCTCCATTGAATGTAGGGGCACTACTCTAGCTCATGTATTGGTGGATACTGGGTCCTCGTTGAACGTTTTGCCTAATAAAGCACTAGACCGGTTAGACTGTGAAGGGTTGGAGCTGAAGCCAAGTAACATCGTAGTTAGGGCCTTTGATGGGTCCAAGAGGATGGTACATGGAGAAGTGGATATTCCAGTGAAGGTTGGTTCTCAGATTTTCGCATCTATATTTTATGTGATGGACATTCGGCCATCTTATTCTTGTTTGCTGGGTTGCCTGTGGATCTACAAAGCTGGGGAAATGACTTCTACGCTTCACCAAATGCTGAAATACCCAGTCAAAGGGAAAATTCTTACGGTACGAGGGGAAGAGGAGTACATGGTGAGCCACCTCAACTCTTTCCGGTATGTGGAGATGGACGGGGAGTTTATTGAGACCCTGTTTCAACATTTTGAAGAAGTACCCCAGACGTTGGCATTAACTGAAATCGTTATTGAAGATCCTCCAATGAAGATGGCTTCCCTAAAGGATGCCCGGGCTGTTGTTGAGAAAGGTGGGTGTGCAAATTAGGGCCAACTCCCTGACTTTTCACATAAGACTAACAAGTTTGGTTTGGGTTTCACTGCAGAAGCTCAAAGGGATGTACGACGTGCCCGGATCGGAGGACCTCCATTGTTTATTAGCAATTCAGGAATAAATTCCATTGAAGACGATGTTGAAGAATCTGAGTTTGACAGTTGGATCTACCCAACTACTGATGGCGGACTAAGCAACTGGACAGCAAAGGACTTCGTCCCAATTTCTTTTATTACCCAATAATGAGACTTTTGTTTTGAATTTGTAACAGACAATTTTTAAACTCTATGGCCTAGTGTCTTACCCAAGGCACTGTGGTTTTGTTTGTGAGGGCTTGATATTTGTCATTTCCATATATCATTAATAAAAGAATTGGACGTTTCTTGCATTTCAAATTTTGCGCTCCTTGTTTTTCTTTTATTACATATTGCAAAACAGCTATTTTACACACACTCACATATACAGGTCTGAATCCACTCTGGACCCCACTGATAACGACTCTGCTATTGCTGGTTATGACTTTGAAAGTCCAATCAACTTAGCTGAAGACAAAGGTGAAGATGATTGCGAATTGCCTGGGGAACTTGCTAGATTGTTACTTCAGGAAGAGAGGGCCATACAACCACATGAAGAGCCAGTGAAAACAGTGAATCTGGGTACAGAGATAGACAAGAAAGAGGTCAAGATCGGTGCAAATCTGGAGTCTAGGGTTAAGCAACGGCTAATTCAGACGCTGCGTGACTACGTTGAGATCTTTGTCTGGTCTTATGAAGATATGCCTGGGTTGGATACCGATATTGTGGTTCACCGATTGCCTACCAAGGAAGATTGTCCTCCAGTGAAACAGAAAGTCCGCCGAATGCGCCCAGAGATGTCTGAGAAAATCAAGGCTGAGGTTATGAAACAGTTTAACACCAGTTTTCTAGCAGTTACTTCTTACCCGCAGTGGGTTGCCAACGTGGTTCCGGTGTCGAAGAAGGATGGTAAGGTTCAGATGTGTGTGGATTATAGGGATCTGAACAGGGCGAGTCCCAAGGATGATTCCCTCTACCTCATATCGACGTTCTGGTTGACAACACTGCATAGCATAAGGTCTTCTCCTTTATGGATGGTTTCTCCGGTTACAATCAGATTAAAATGGCTCCCAGATATATGGAGAAGACAACCTTTGTTACCCAATGGGGTACCTTTTGCTACAAGGTCATGCCTTTTGGATTGAAAAATGATGGGGCGACGTATCAGCGCGCCATGGTCGCTTTGTTCCATGACATGATCCATCATGAGATTGAGGTATACATCGACGACATGATTGCAAGATCCCAGACCGAGGAAGAACATCTTAACCATCTTCAGAAGCTATTTGACAGGTTGAAGTTGTACAGGCTGAGGTTAAACCCGAACAAGTGCACCTTCGGGGTGAGGTCTAGTAAGCTGTTGGGTTTCATTGTAAGTGATAAAGGTATTCAAGTGGATCCTGCAAAGGTGAAGGCTATACAGGAAATGCCAGCTCCCTGAACAGAAAAAGAAGTCAGAGGCTTTCTGGGACGTCTGAACTACATTGCCCGATTCATCTCGCACCTGACTGCTACTTGTGAGCCAATATTCAAGTTACTGAAGAAAGATCAAGTGGTAAGATGGAACGATGAATGTCAGGCCGCTTTCAAAAGAATCAAAGAATATCTCCAAGAGCCACCCATTCTGATGCCTCTAGTTGAAGGGAGACCTTTGATCTTATACTTGACAGTACTCGACAATTCGATGGGGTGTGTGTTGGGACAGCATGACGAGTCTGGCCGAAAAGAGCATGCTATTTACTACCTAAGCAAAAAGTTTACCGACTGCGAGACCCGATACTCGTTGCTTGAGAAAACTTGCTGCGCTTTGGCATGGGCTGCTCGCCGGCTGAGACAGTATGTGCTGACTCACACTACTCTGTTGATATCAAAGATGGATCCAATCAAGTATATCTTTGAAAAGCCTGCCTTGTCCGGAAGAATAGCAAGATGGCAGATGATTTTGACTGAGTACGACATCCGATATACGACCCAAAAGGAAATTATGGGAAGTGTGTTGGCATATCATTTGGCACATCAGACAGTGGACGATTACCAGTCTATGAAATTTGAATTCCCGGATGAGAATATTATGTTAGTGACAGACTGTGAAACACCTGGACCAGATGAAGGACCTGAGGAGGGATCCCGATGGTCTATGTACTTTGATGGAGCTTCAAACACTTTGGGTAATGGCATTGGCTCCGTGATCATATCTCCTAAAGGCTCTCATACTCCATTCACTGGCCGACTATGTTTCAACTGCACCAACAACATGGCGGAGTATGAAGCGTGCATCATGGGTCTTCGAGCAGCAATTGACCTAAGGATTAAGTTCTTGAGTGTCTTAGGAGATTCCACTCTCGTGATCAGTCAGATCAAAGGCGGGTGGGATATGAAACACCCAAATCTTATTCCTTACAAGGAGTATGTGTTGACATTGCTTCCATAATTCGAGGAGATAACTTTTGAACACTTCCCTGGAGAGGGGAATCAGTTGGCGGACGCGTTAGCTACGATGTCTTCTATGTTCAAAGTCAATTGGGACAACGAGTTTCCCCAGATTACCATTGAAAGGTTGGACGAACCTGCACATTATTGTGACATTGAGATTGAAGAGGTAGCAGATAAACCCTGGTTTCACAAGGTGAAGAGGTATCTTGAGGCTCAGGAATACCCCGAGGGCGCGTCTGTTAATGATAAAAAGTTTATGAGGAGGTTCGCGGCGAAGTTCTTCATCAGTAATGACATCCTTTACAAGTGTAACCATGATTCAACCTTATTGCGTTGTGTGGATAAGAACGAAGCAGAAAGGATTATGGTAGAGTTACATGAAGGTACTTTCGGAACCCATTCCAGTGGACACTCCATGGCAAAGAAAATCCTTCGGGCATGATATTATTGGTCCACAATAGAAGTCGACCGTTATCAGCATTCTCGGACCTATCACAAGTGCCAAGTCTATGCTGATAAGGTGCACATACCTCCAATATCTCTGAACGTCTTGACGACTCCATGGCCTTTTGCAATGTGGGGCATCGACATGATCAGCGAGATCAGACCTACGGCATCCAATGGGCATCGTTTCATCCTGGTAGCTATTGATTACTTCACAAAGTGGGTTGAAGCAGCTTCCTTTGCTACTGTAACCAAGAATGTCGTGGCACGGTTTATTCGGCACAATCTGATCTGTCGATATGGTATACCAGAGAGGATCATTACAGACAATGGTACAAATCTCAACAATAAGATGATCACTGAGCTCTGCAAGCAGTTCAAGATACAACATCACAACTCTTCTTCCTACCGGCCGAAGATGAATGGGGCTGTAGAAGCGACTAATAAAAACATTAAGAAGATTGTGCAGAAGATGACGGTGACATACAAAGATTGGCACGAGATGTTAACTTTTGCTCTTCATGGGTACCGTACCTCAGCGCAAACGTTAACATGGGCAACACCCTATTCCTTGGTATATGGCATGGAAGCAGTTTTGCCCATTGAAGTTCAGATACCCTCTCTTCGAATTATGAAGGATGCAAGTTTGAGCGAAGATGACTGGATTCAGACCCGGCTTGATCAACTAAACTTAATTGACGAGAAGAGACTTACTGCTATTTGTCATGGTCAGACGTATCAAAAGAGGATGATCAAGGCATTTAACAAGAAAGTTAGACGACAAGAGTATCAAGTTGGGGACCTGGTTATCAAGCGCATCATACTACCTCAAGGTGATCCCAGGGGCAAATGGACCCCTACTTACGAATGGCCATTTGTGGTTAAGAACATTTTCTCAGGAGGAGCTATGATTCTAACCACCATGGATGGTAACGACCTTCCTCACCCCGTCAATGCAGACATAGTGAAAAAGTACTACGCATGATCAAAGACTCGCTAGGTTGACTGGCCTAGACAAAAATAAGGGCTTCCCGGCGAACCAAAAGGGTTCGGGCAAAAATAAGGGATGAAAATGAAAAAAATCTGTACAACTGGCAAGTCAAAAACCTAAAAAAGCGGCTTGGGCAAAAAAGGGTATCCCGGTGGACTGAAAACCTGAAAGGGCGGTCCAGGCAAAAATTAGGGATCAAAGCGTAACACTATGTCTCATTGGATCACCTTGCAACCAGACTTCGGTATTGACTATCAAGCTTGGACGACACTAATCAATCAGATCCACCTTCAACCAAGTAGCAAAGTGATGAGATGCTCGAGGACATAAGGACAATAACAGAGTTGGAACCCAGTGGGATTATTCACATAGCTGTTTTCTTTGTATTTTCACAAATTGTGTAAATTCTATTGTTCGACGGCGTTCTCTTACTAGGACGTCAGCCTCTTGTACAAAAACGTCTACTTAACTTCAAAATCAATACAATTCATTTTCAAAGAAAATTCAAACTATTTTTTTCCTTTATCTGTTTTATTTTGCAAAGAACGTCCAATGTTCATTTTTGATATATGCATTTGACATTAATTGCTGCTCATAAATATTTACATGCGAAACAAAAGACAATTACTGGTAATATCAGAAACAGGGGCAAATGAGAAATGTCCAAACTATACAGTTGCTCTGTCCATCAAGTACCAAGGTAGATTTAGCTGAAGAATATGGCTAAGGTGCATTCACTCCCCGCAGAATAAGAAAAGACAATGATGTTAGCTGTCCCGAACAGGACACAAATCTCCCCAGCTGAGACTCACAACTGCGAGTGAATCAGTAATAGTCTCCCCATGCAGAGTTTATCTATCATAAGCATTGAAAAGTGTCATCATCCCCGGCGAAGTATAAAATATCCCCAGTGGAATTTGGAAAGTTTCCCCAGCGCAGTCTGAAAAAGCTCCCTAGTAGAATTTTGAGGATCATCCCCAATAGACTCTGGCAGATTGTCCCCCAATAGAGTTGGAAAGAATCATCCCCAGTAGACTCTGGAAGATTATCCCCAGTAGAGCCTAAAAGGTTATCCCCAGTAAGGTCACTATTGAAAAAATCATCCCCAGCGGAGTTCATTCCTTTCACAAGAAGAAACTTCAATCCCTAACAGGATTCAGTATCACCAGCAATAGTAATCCATCCCTAGCGAAATTTATCAGTTGAATCCTCTACAGATCATATCTTCCCCACAGAGTAATCTTCTCATCAGTATATTCCCCAACGGAGTCATCTTCTCCTACAGGTTTATTCTCACAATCATCTTCGTTCTCCATCCCTAGCGGAAACAAAGAATTCAATTCTTTTCTCCAGCAGCTATCCGGGATTTATTTTCCCCAGCTAAAAACATTACATTTCCATACATCATGACACGTGCATATACGCATCATACAACACAATCTCATTTATTTTGAGAACATCATTGCCTGATACATATCATATATTACATACAACTAACCTTTACCTTTCAGGAAAGATACGATTAAATTCTCACCAAATCAAAAGCTATGAAGCTTTTACAAAGTCGAATTACTGACAAGTTCTTAAATCTCAACAGAATTTTTCTTAGTTGAATTACAGATAAGTTCCTAAATCTCGACAAAGTTCCTCCGTCGAATTACAGACGAGTTCCTAAATCTCAGCAGATTTTTCTCAGTTGAATTACGAGCGAGTTCTTAAATCTCGATGAAGATGTTTCCCAAAGTCGAATTACTGACAAGTTCTTAAATCTCAACAGAGTTTTCCTCAGTTGAATTACAGACAAGGTCCTAAATCTTGACAAAGTTCCTCCGTCGAATTACAGACGAGTTCCTAAATCTCAGCAGAGTTTTCTCAGTTAAATTACGGGAAAGTTCTTAAATCTCGGTGAAGATGTTTCCCTCAGTCGAATTACTGACAAGTTCTTAAATCTCAACAGATTTTTTCTCAGTTGAATTACAGACAAGGTCCTAAATCTCGACAAAGTTCCTCCGTTGAATTACAGACGAGTTCCTAAATCTCATCAGAGTTTTCTCAGTTGAATTACGGGCGAGTTCTTAAATCTCGGTGAATATGTTTCCCTCAGTCGAATTACTGACAAGTTCTTAAATCTCAACAAAGTTTTTCTCAGTTGAATTACAAACAAGGTCCTAAATCTCGACAAAGTTCCTCCGTTGAAGTACAGACAAGTTCCTAAATCTCAGCAGAGGAGTTTTCTCAGTTGAATTACAGACAAGTTCTTAAATCTCGACAAAGATGTTTGCCCTAGTTGAATTACGAACAAGTTCCTAAATCTCAACAAAGACCAGACTTCCCCAGCAGAATCTTCCACAACAGCAGGTATGCAAGCTTTCGCTAAGGAATCTCTTAGGCGATTGACACTCCTTCAGATGGCATCTTTAAGCCCATCTCCTCGTCACCAATCTCCAAATGGCATCTGTAATCCCATTCCCGATCACAAGGCTGATACCACTTCATGCGAGTGCAAATTTCTGGGCACTCTAGTGTTCAATCATCTTCCACCTTCGGATCACGAAAGGCATAAAAGCCAATCTACATCCTCAGGTTTAAGAAGATTGAACAGGGGCAGCTGTTGTACCCCGAAATTTGCCCTCCCATATTTCTCAAAACATTGCAAGAAAAATCTCCAAATGGCTCAAGGTAGCTCAAGAGTTGGTCAGACAAGCTATCTCCTAAGGCAGTCTACCCCAAATTAGGGTTTTGTGTTACACCAAGATCCTTGAGTCCAAATGACCTCAAGTGCTCACCAATGTCCTATTATTTTCTCAAGATCATCCATGTCAAGTTTCAAGCCTTGCAGAGGAAGTTTGCTCAGTCAATTGCTCAAAGGTCCAAAAATCGACTGTGCTGGGGCAAAAGTCAACTGTGACCCAAATACAGTCAAAATTCAAGATTTTTTGTCAACATTCTCATTTTTAAGGATATTTCATCATTTTATCAAGGGTTGATCATGATTCATCAAGGATTGCTCAAAATTCATCAAGATTCAAAATTTGCTAAATTAGGGTTTTGTAGGAAAAGTCAACTCAACTTTGACCAAGCATAACTTTCTCATACTTTATGAGAAATGACCCATACAAATCTAATTTTGAAGAGGATTAAATTCCCTACAATCCATCTTCATACCCCAAGTTCAAAAAATGCACTCACAAGAAGTTATGAATTTGGACATTATAGGTCATTTTGAAAAGTCAACAAAAACACTTTTTTTGTCAAAGCTTCTAACTTGAGCATGGAATATCAAATTGAGATGATACCAAAAAGGTTGGTTATAGGACATCTCAAGATTTCTAAAAAGTCCAAGAACACCGCCAAAAGTTCAAAATTGAAGAAGTTATGCATTGTTGAAGTTGGACCTTTTTGCAAAATCGCCAAAAGTCAACTATCCCCAAAACTTCAAATTTTGCCAAATAGGCCCATTCTTTTTCACTTGTTTTGAGTTTTACCTATTGCCCACGTGCTCTAGCTTTGGCCATGTGTCCATATCTCATTTTTACTATTTAATTTGATTTTTATTTGAATTAATTTATTTTAAATCAAATAAAATCACATAAAGTCTAAGGCATTGATAACACATGATTTTTTGGTTATTTCAGGATCCAAATACAACTATCATGGCAATTGAATTCGTATCAAGGTCTTTATGCACAAGAATATATGATTTGGATCAAGTTTGGAAAGGTTTTAATGGAAGATCAAATCAAATATGCAATCATCAATATGGAGAGATTTGGACCAAGTTTTTCACCCTAATCCAATGCACCATACATAAGCAAACAGAGGGCACGAAAATAAGGGTTAGAGAGCATTGGTAGAGGCAGAACCAAAGTTGAAAAAATCACAAAAAAGCTTTATATCGAAATCAAGGTTGGAGGAATTTTCAAGGCTTGAGACGTATCCCAATCGCTTCCTGACAACACACACAAGCTATCCCAATCCAAACCAGGCATTCTCAGGCCGTTATACGCGCTGTAAGTCCTTCATAAATCCGCCCCTTTCTTGAATTCAATTTGAGTTATTCTGGCATCCACTGAGTAAACTAATTGCATATTTTGATTCATCGTGTCATTTGCAGTCTTTTGGTATCATTTAATTTCATTTATCTAACCTGTATTGCAAACCACCATAGTTAGGGTTTCTTGGATCTTTTTTGGGTTTTCTGTTTCAGAAAAAATTGGGCCATATGAAGGACATGGTTGTGATAAGGAGGTCATGACGTATTCAACCATGTTCTTGGATTGTGTTTACATAGCCTGAGGACGATTTTAGGAAGAAGTTGTGCATTTAGCTGCGGATAAAAATCCGCAGGTAACATTTATAGTGATGGAGGTCAGGGATGAACTCGTGTCATCCATCCATTGGCCGGTTCA
The DNA here is from genome assembly GCA_948472305.1 of Vicia faba. Taxonomy (NCBI): domain Eukaryota; kingdom Viridiplantae; phylum Streptophyta; class Magnoliopsida; order Fabales; family Fabaceae; genus Vicia; species Vicia faba. Next base: position 647,072,063 of record OX451738.1, read on the forward strand.
AATATTACGCGCCTTTTTTATTTTTTCTGGCATTTGATTTGTTTTCTTATATTATTATTAATACCTATTAGTATGACAAACAAAGCAACATGGCGTGGTGGCAAGCGTTTGGTTTATTTCCCTTCAGGACCTGGGTTCGAATCCCAGGTCCCCCTCTTTCTCAATATTATTCCTTTTTAGGTTTTCCAATGTACATGCCAATCTGCAGTCCACCATACTCCCTCACTATCCAAGCGCCAGATGGCCAAAGGGCCAGATCTGGTGGCCAAGCGTTGAAGGTCCACCAAAGTGCTGGTCAACGCGTGTGTACCAGATTCCAAAGGTCAAACAAACCAGATGCTAATGGGCCAAGAAATTGATTCCAACACCCTCCAAATCAGGCCCACTTCCTCCTTTCTCTTATATTTTTTTCATTTTTATTTAATTGTTTTATTTTATTTTAATCAATTACCAACCAATCATAATTTTTCCTTTTTATCAAAAAATCATCAAAAAAATGTTTTTATCCAATAAATTTCAGAATTCTTTTTTTAATAAATACTAACTAATTAATTTAGGTTTTTAATTCTAGGAAACTTTAATTTATTTTTGTAAATATTTAAAATTAATTAGACTTAATTAGGTTTTAACTACTAATTTAATTATCTTATTTTTCTTTCTTAAAATAATAAAAACTTAAAAAATATGTCATTTATTATTTTTCATCAATTAATTTATTTTATAATTAATTTAGTAATTAACTTAGGATTTAATTTCTTTTCTTAAAATAAAAATCACAAAAAAATCATTTTCTTTTAAAGGGTCAAAACCCTAATTTTGCCTCCGAGTTAATTTCGCATCGCGCTTTATTTTCTTTATCCCATTAATGTATCTGCTTCCGGTATGTAATAGTTAATTAGGACATTTTATTTATTTTACCGATTTATTTTATTTTCAAAGGGTTGCTTTTGGCGATGTAAATAGACGCCTTGTAATTTAATTACCGCACTTTAAATTCTGCTAATTATAATTGTTAGATGTTTGATAAATAGGGTTTGCATGACAAGACTGAATATTTAATCTTAAAATCAAATTAGATCACCCTTAACATGTGCAAAGATAAAAATAAAACTGAAAACGACACACTCGCACATGCACACTCTTAGGGTACACCCCACTTGGTTGCCTTTGTACACGGTCATTGAGTATAGGTCGTTTTAGAGGTCGTCCTCTTGTCTAAAAGATCATAGTTGCCTCGAAACGGTTGCCTCAGATATTGTTGCCTCAAACAAATTATCTAAGACATTAGGGTTACCGCTAAGGCGTCCTAACATTGCTTTAGTGACCGTATGTCCCTCATTCGAATTGACCCTCAAACTCCAACGACGGTGCTACCTACTCACTAATAGTGGGATAGCATTGTGTAAAGGAAATTAGCATAAAACGATTCTTTTTTCGAGTAGGTAGATAGTTCTTGGATACTTGCTCATCCAAAACAAAACAAAATTTTCACATTTACACTCCTTTTCAAACAAAGTTTTCAAAACACTTCATTACACTCTTGAGGACAGAAGCATGAGTTAAATCGAAGTTAAAAACAAAAACTTTTCAAAACCCACAATCACAAAGAAAACATTTTGAAAAATGATGAGCAAGTACCTAAGAGCCCGTAGATAACTACGGATAAAAAGGGTGCTAATACCTTCCCTTTCTATAATCTACCCCCCGAACCCGAGAAAAATCTCGAAAAAGGAATTTTTCTGTGCTTTTTTCCTTTCCTTGTTAGATAAAATAAAAGTCGGTGGCGACTCTTTCTTACCGCGACATTTTGCGAATACAAACGCAAAACATAAACCAACATTCCAAAAACAGTCAATTCTTCCCACCGCATCACAATTCCTTGCAAAGACTATGCTAGAAGATTATTACCCTTCTTTAATAAAGTTGAATTCCATCATATTCCCCGAGATGAAAATCAGATGGCGGATGCTTTGGCCACTTTGACTTCTATGTATCAAGCAAATACTTGGAACGATGTGCCTCGTATCATAGTGCAACATCTGGATATGCCAACTTATGTGTTTGCAGCAGAGGAAATGTCAGATGAAAGACCTTTGTATTATGATATCAAGCATTTTGTCCAAACTCAGGAATACCCGAATGGTGCATCAAACAAAGATAGAAAAACATTGAGAAGGTTGGCATGCATCTTTTTCCTCAATGAAGATGTGTTATACAAAAGAAATTATGATATGGTCTTGCTCAAATGCGTGGATAGACACGAAGAAGACATGTTGATACATGAAATCCATGAAGGTTCCTTTGGTACCTATGCCAATGGACATTTGATGGCAAAGAAGATGCTTAGGGCAGGTTATTATTGGGTGACAATGGAATCTGACTGTTACAAATTTGTAAAGAATTGCCATAAATTCCAGATTTATGCTGACAAAATTCATGTGCCTCCGACACTTTTTAATGTTATTTCTTGCCTATGGCCTTTCTCTACATGAGGTATTGACATGATTAGAATGATTGAATCCAAGGCATCGAATGGACATCATTTTATCTTGGTGGAAATTGACTACTTCACCAAATGGGTGGGAGCAGCTTCATATCCTAATGTTACTAAGCAGGTGGTAGTACGCTTCATCAAGAATAATCTCATATGTCGGTATGGTGTACCAAGCATGATTATCACCAACAACGGCTCGAATCTGAATAACAAGATGATGACAAAACTTTCTGAAGAATTTAAGATTGTCCACCATAATTCATCTCCCTACAGGCCAAAGATAAATGGGGCTGTTGGAGCTTCTAATAAAAACATCAAGAATGTTATCCAGAAAATGGTTGTTACTTATAAAGATTGGCATGAGATGCTCCTTTTTGCTTTGCATGGGTATCAAACATTAGTCCGCACTTCAACAGGGGCAACCCCGTTCTCTATTATTTATGGAATAGAAGCAGTGCTCCCCGTTGAGGTTGAGATTCCCTCTTTACGTGTTGTGATCGGTGGATCTGGAACTGACTGTTTAACGGTGGTTCGCGAAATGTCGCGGAAGCAAGAGTCGCCACCGTCTTTTATTTTCTCCAAATGGAAAGGACAAAAGCACAGAAAAATTCCTTATAGAGATTGCTCTCGGTTCGGGAGGTAGATTATAGAAAGGGAAGATGTTAGCACCCTTTCTATCCATGGTTATCCATGGGCTCTTAGATACTTGCTCACTTGTGTTTTCAAAAATGGTTTGTTTGCTTTTCAACTGTGGGTTTTAAAAAGTTTCTTTGAAAATTCCAGTTCGACTCTTGTATCGGTCCTCAAGAGTGTTTGAAAATTTGCTTTCGAAAGCTTTTGAAAAGGTGTCGGTGTGAAAAGTATTTTTGATTTGTTTTTGAGATTAGAGCAAGTATCTAGAGTCGTCTACCTACCCTAAGGAATTCGTCTGTGTAAATGTCCTTTAAAGTAGTGCCATCCCACCATTGAGAGGTAGGTAGCACCACCGTTGGAGGTGTTCGAGTCAATTCGAGGTTCGGGACATGGTGATCACCAGAGCAATGGGAAGACACCTTAGAAGCTACCCTCATGCCAGGTTCCCGGATCATGAGGACTTACTAAGACATCCTCTACTCGGCGATCACCTTTCGAGGCAAGGCAACAGTGAGGCGTACCCTAGGGGTGGTGTGTGATTTGTGTGTCGTTTTCATTTATTTTTGTCTTTTGTCAAAGTGATCTATGCGTTTGTTTTTATTTTATCATTCATTCTTGCATGTCATTATTAATAGTTAAAAATTGCGAGAAATATAAAGTTCCTAAACTATTACAAAGGCGCGGGTCCACATCGCCAAATTAAAATCCAGGACCCGATTTGACATAAAATAAAGAAATAAAGTAAAGTGCGAAAGATAAATATTTACACGGCTTTAGGAGAATTACATCAATATTTAAAAGAAGGAATAAATAAAATGCGCGAATTGAATTAAAATTGAAAACGAGGGCGTTGGACCCTTTTGAAGTTAAATTGAAATTAAAAATTAATTAATTATTTATTGAAATAAAAGACGTGTTTTTTTAGGTTTTTTGTATTTATGAAATAAAAAAATTAAAATTAAAATTAAAAGAAACCCTAAGTCTAAGTTATTTTTAATTATTTGAGAAAAATGTTAAAGTTTAACTTAACTTACTAAAGAATTTATGTACATGTTTATTTACAAAATAAATTAGTAATTAATAATAATAATAATAATGAGAAAATTATTTATTAAAAAAAATGATGAAAAAGTTAAAAACCCTAATTTCTACATATTTAATTTATTAAGAAAAATATTAAAGTTTTGAAACCTAAATTAATCAAATTAATTGTTTAAAGTTTATTTACAAAAATAATAATAGTAAAATTAATATTAATAAAATAAACATTTTTTTGATTTTTCTGTATTTTATATTTATTATGAAAATTATTTTATGGAATTAAAAGAAAACAATTAAAAAACAATTAAAAGAATAAAAAGGAAAAACAAATAAAAATTAAAAATTGAGCAAACCATAGGGGGTGTCTGGCCCAAGGGAAGGTTTTTTTGAAGTATTGACTCCTGAGTACCGTGGTCTGCATTCTTTGGCCATTGGATTGAGTTTCATGCATAAGTTGTTCTACTTTGGCCATTTGGCTTTTGGCTTTTGGCTTTTGGCCATTTGTGTTCTGGCCTCAACGTTCCTTAATCTTCTCAGGATGTCTGTCTCGCCACGTATTGGTGTCATGTGTAAAATGTTCTGTTTTGGCCATTTGGCTTTTGGCTTTTGGCCATTTGACTTTTGGCCTCAACGTTCCTTAATGAACCTGCATGAGATCCTGTCTAAATCTGCAGTGTTGAATCTCACGAACACATTAAATAAAATCATAAAATGCAAATAAAGCCAATATATGAAGAAATTTAATGTTCAGGCACAATATGGCATGTATGAATGATTATACCCTTTTGATCATGGAGATCAAATCAATCTTATCCTTACTGGAAAATTAGTGACCGGAATGCTTTTATGCCTTACTGGAAAATTAGGATCATAGAGATCAGGCCAGCTTTATCCTTACTGAAGAAGTAGTGAGGTGTTGGTTTGTAACTGTGATGGCTTGTTTGTAGTGAGAGAGGGATTTGTAATAAGGATTTCAAGGTTTTAGGGTTCTTGAAAGAGTTTGATATTCTAACAGTGTTGTGGCAAGGTTTTTTTTCTCTCTTCTTTTCTCCTCTTTGGTTTGTGTGAAAAGAAGTGATTATATAATGAAAATTAGGGTAAAGCAAACGGGCTTTGAATGTGCAATTGGGCCTCCAATATTCACTTGAATTCGTCACTTTCCAGGCTAAATCGCAGGGACTTAAGTGCATTTTTTGAAGTTGAAATGTGAAAACAAAATGTAGCCGACATCGAGAACTAACTCCTGTCCGAAAATCAACTCAATCGGATAAACGGTGAATTAGTTATGAATTTTTGAAGTTTCAGCTCAGACAAACTTATTTTGGGCTTCAGTGTCGACTCTGACACGTTCTTCAATAAAAAACTGGTATTGATCGGTGCATAATTTGGTCTCGACTTTTGAAGCAAAGTTGTAGATCTATGAGTCAGTAACCTTGTGTAAAAATATGAGTCCAATCCGATAAAAATTGACCGAGTTATGAATTTTCGAAGTTTCGGCCCAGATGAAATAATATTCAGCATTCAGGATTTTCAGCGTGTCACGCACTCTGAGCAAAAAACGAAGGCCTTTTGAATACCGTTTGAACTCAATACCTTCTGTGAAAATGTAGCCAACTCAATTTGTGAAATTTTGGCACCAGAACCAGCTCGATACGATGAAAATCGACCAAGTTATGATTTTCTGAACATGACGCAAATAAACTTCTGTCACAAATTTTCTGTATGAAAATACTTGATAAATCCACATTTTTGAAGACCTTACGATCGAAATTGGCTTCCAGCCGTGAGAGATGAAAACGTAGATAATGTCAAGACGGAATTTTGGCCACCAGAACGGGTTCAAAACGAGCCACGATCTTCAAGTTATGAATTTTTTAGCGCGTAAAAACTGCACTTTCAGCACACTTTTTCACCATATTTCTTCGAGAAAACTCACACATTCGGATACCTTCTTTAAAGAATTGACTCTTGAGCCGAACCTGAATTTGAGAATACGTTATCAGAGATATCTTGGCGAAAGAATACCTGAATATGACGCGCCGGGTTGGACTTGTGAATTTTTCTTGAAATGTTTTGAGAAATATGGGAGGGCAAATTTTGGGGTACAACAGTTGCCCCTGTTCAATCTTCTTAGACCTGGGGATGCAGATTGGCTGACGTGCCTTTCGTAATCCGAAGGTGGAAGATGATTGAACACTAGAGTGCCCAGAAATTTGCGCTCACATAGTAGTGTGACGGGGGAATGGGCTTATAGATGCCATTTAGAGATTGATGGATAGGATGATGGGCTTATAGATGCCATGCTAAGAGATGATGGGTAGGTGGATGGGCTTATAGATGCCATCTGAGTGTCGATCGTGTAAGAGATTCCTTAGCGAGAACTTGCGTACCTGCAAAAGAAAAATATTACCTGACCCGTTACAGGAGCTGGTCTTCAAATTCCTTGTATAGATGTGTCCTGACTGGTTACAGGAGCTGAATCTGGAGCTTCAAACGGTGATGAATGAACCAGGGATGGTTACTACCTCAACAGGAACGGTGAGAGAGCTTTGGATGATTACTACCTCAACAGGAACGCTGAGAGAATCTGGGGACGATTACTACCTCAACAGCAAACATTGAGAGAATCTTGGGCGACTTCAACCTCAACAGCAAACATTGAGAGAATCTTGGATGACTTTACTCCAACAGTAACGCTGAGCGAATCTTAGGATGATTACTACCTCCGCAGTATCGGGGAGAGAACCACAGACGACTACAACCTCAACAGCAATCATTGAGAGAATCTTGGATAACTTCAACTTCAACAGCAATCATTGAGAGAATCTTGGGCGACTTCAACCTCAACAGCAAACATTGAGAGAATCTTGGGCGACTTCAACCTCAACAGCAATCATTGAGAGAATCTTGGGCGACTTCAACCTCAACAGTAATCATTGAGAGAATCTGGGGATGATTACTACCTCCGCAGTATCGGGGAGAGAACCATAGGCGACTACAACCTCAATAGCAATCATTGAGAGAATATTGGATATCTTCTACTGAGTCTTCATCAGAAAAATCTGTTTGGGGTTGATTTAGCTGGACTAGAGAAGGCCTTGGACTGGATAAGAAACAGAAAATCTTAGGGTCGATTAACTGAACCGGTCTAGGTCTTGAAATTTTCCACTGGAATAAGTGTCAGAACGTCGCCATATATGGGTCACATCTGAACGATATCTAGAGGGAAATCTGGAAGAAGTATCAGAACGTTGCCATATCTGGGTCACATCTGAACTATATCTAGAAGGAAATCTGGAAGAAGTATCAGAACGTTGCCATATCTGGGTCACATCTGAACTATATCTAGAAGGAAATCTGGAAGAAGTATCAGAACGTTGCCATATCTGGGTCACATCTGAACTATATCTAGAAGGAAATCTGGAAGCAGTATCAGAACGTCGCCATATCTGGTTCACATCTGAACTATATCTAGAAGGAAATCTGGAAGCAGTATCAGAACGTCGCCATATCTGGGTCACATCTGAACTATATCTAGAAGGAAATCTGGAAGAAGTATCAAAACGTTGCCATATCTGGGTCACATCTGAACTATATCTAGAAGGAAATCTGGAAGCAGTATCAGAACGTCGCCATATCTGGTTCACATATGAACTATATCTAGAAGGAAATCTGGAAGCAGTATCAGAACGTCGCCATATCTGGGTCACATCTGAACTATATCTAGAAGGAAATCTGGAAGCAGTATCAGAACGTCTCCATATCTGGTTCACATCTGAACTATATCTAGAAGGAAATCTGGAAGCAGTATCAGAACGTAGCCATATCTGGGTCACATCTGAACTATATCTAGAAGGAGTCGCGATAGTTGATAGTAATCATCTTTGTATTGACCTTTCCTGAAAAGGTAAAGCATCAGTTGTATGCAAGATCATGATGCATGAACTGCGTGATTTCAGGATGTACTTAAAATTGATGAGATTCGTGTAGTATGATGCATATGCATGCTATAATGTATGAAGATGTGATGTTTATGAACATATGTTTTCATCTTAGGAAAATAAATCCTTGACGAGTGCCGGGAAGTCACTCTTGGGCTGCTGTTAGAGAATAGATTTTTGCCTCCGCTGGGGATGATAGTTGCAAGAATACCGGTAGGAGAAGATAACTCCATTGGGGAATGAACTTGGTGAATGGATTACTCTGCGGGGAGAAAAGTACTCTAACGATCTTGCTGGGGAGCAATACTCTGTGGGAAGAGGGATACTTTGCTGAAATGTTGATGGTAACTTCACTGGGGATACCATTGTTGTGTTGGAAGTGTTAATAAACTTCACTGGGGATAAGAAGACTTTGTCGAGGACGCTCTTTCCGTGGCTTTTGGCTGAGGATAACCCAGTTATATCCTGGTAAGGAAATAACTCTTTGATTACAGCCTGGAGACGCGTTCGTGCTCTGCGAGGATAAGCTTCCAGAATCTACTGGGGATAAGCTTACTGCTTGGAGAGATGGATTCCAACTTTCTTGGGGAACTAGATTGGACTCTCCTGGGGGGGTTTGAATTGTATTGGGGAAATGACTCCATTGAATGTTTGATATACCTCCGGGGAACAATCTTTAGGCCAAGACTGCCGGGGATGCTTGTTAAGAATGCATGCATACTGCTGGGGAATGCTGAGATTTGCTGGAGGATACCCAACTTCCTTAAGGCTGATTGTATAGCTTTGCTTGGGGAGAGTGCACTGACTTGTCGGCTCACTCTCTGGGGAATTAAGATATCTGGTTGTGTTCTTCAGCTGAACCTATCTTGATACCTTGGCGGACAGAGCCATTAGATTGTTTGGGCCACTCATCATTGCCCCTGTTTCTGAGGTGGGAGAAGAAGACCTGTGAGGTGCTGATAGTTGTTGATGGACAAACCTTCTTCTGGTAGGCAAGTGACAAGATGACAGGACATAGTCGTACGCTTTGATCCCTAATTTTTTCCTGGACCGCCCTTTCGGGTTTTCAGTCCACCGAGATACCCATTTTTGCCCAAGCCGCCTTTTCAGGTTTTCGACTTGCCGGGTGTACAGATTTTTTTTTCATTTCATCCCTTCATTTTGCCCGAACCCTTTTGGTTCGTCAGGAAGCCCTTATTTTTGCCTAGGCATGTCAGCCTAGCGGGTCTTTAATTTTACGTAGTATCTTTTCGACTATGTCCATGTTCTCAGAATGTAGGGAGTTGCCCCTGTTTAGAAGTGTTTTGTCATGCCACCAGAAAGTGTTTAATCAGGCAAGATTCGTTGCTGGAGTGCCCCAAGTGACTCAGGCGGAGATTTTCCCCAGGCTGTTTGGCCTTGAGAGATTCTCTGAATCTTGATTGGATTGCCCCAGATGATGGACAATGATCATGTCGTGCCCCTTGATTGGAGGTGCTTTTGTTCATTAGACATTCGTCGTGCGAACTTCTATGTTGTTCAAACAAATAGTCATATGCGAACAATGTTATATCAGAAATGCAAAGCTTATGTCTGTCTTGAAGATTTTGAAAATGCATTCTTTTTCATAAAACAAGTGAATGTTTGTAAGACGTGATGTCAACTCCGTATTTACCGTAGGCCTTAAGGAGTCAGGATACCTTTTGTAACAGTATGCTTTCGAACTAACCCATGCTTCAGCTAGGACTTTTAAGGGTTATAACGTGGCCTGGTTCATGGTTCAAGAAACAAAGGATAAATGCTCAAATTATTTGTACCCACCCGCTCTTCGTGATGTTCTCCAAACCTAAACCCAGTTGATCATACGTCAGACCTTGTTTGAGTCTTTGCTCTGATTTTCTGGTGATGATTCGGATGTTGATAACTTATTTTGAATAGGAAGTCATTCCTTTTCGTTATTGAGGGTTTGTAAGACTTCTTTCTTGTCTGTTTTTTTGTTATCCCTTTCTTTTTGCCTGAACTGTTTCCTTTTTTGGAATTACAGTCAGCGGGATGCCCCAGTTTTGTAAGCCTCCTTCATAGGTTTTGACTTATTGGGTTTTTTATTTTGAGAGATATAATGACTGCCTTTCTTTATTGGTTACTCGAAACCATCACTGTCTTCTTTTTTTTTTTTGCAAGGACCTCTTTGGTGCCATTTGTTATGCACTTGGATCAACTGAGAGAACTACCCTGCCCCAGGTTATGATTAAGGGTTTTAAATTTCGAAAAGAAAACTCCTACTTCTTTGGCTCAGAGGGGTTGACGAGGGATTATCATCCTTATAACTCCAGTGTTTAGGAATTGAAACAATGCCTGTACCTCATCAGCGGGGTCTGTTCAAAAGCATACTGTAGATCGTGGTATCGTTTTCATCATCCTCCCTCAAGAGGCTTAGAATTATTAATTAAGAGTTGATCATCAGAAAAAATATGAAAGTAATTTGCATTTAGTGAATACGAATATATTGTTTCAGAACAGACATATGCGATGCATTAATGAAATAACAATGTTTAACATGAGTAAATGTTTGAACAAAAGGAAATTGCAACTTGAACATTCGAATGAACAAAAATTTCTCAATCCTAGCCATGTTTTGGCAAGGGAGCAGTGATCACGTTGGGAGTCTCGGCGGGCTCGAACTCGATCTCTTTAGCATCGATCATGTTCTGAATCTTGTACTTCAGTGCCCAACAATCCTCAGTATCGTGCCCCGGGCTACCAGAATGGTAAGCGCACCTTGCTTCTGGGTTGTAATTTGGAGAGGAAGTCTTTGGATTTGCAGGAGGGTTGATCACCGCAATCAGGTTCATCCTTAACATGTGCTGCAAAGCTCGTGACCATGACATGTTGATGTAGGTGAATTGTCTCTTAGGCTCGTCCGACCTGTTCTGATCAACCCGTTGTTCTTGGCGAGGTTGTTGTTGGCCCTGAGAAGTAGTAGCAACTCGGAGAGGTCTATTCATTGGACCCGACTTTTGCCTTCTTGGAAGCTGTTCCATGACCTGGTCCCTGATTTGGGCTGGTTGCTTCATGCCTTGAGGAAACTGACTGATCATGGCCCTCAGCTCTCCTTGCTCCTGAACTAAACCTTGAATGAGGGCCCTTTGCCCCAGCATCTGGGTTTTCAATGTGTCTACCTCAACTTGTAGACGTTTCAGCTGTTCGTCCTTGTCATCTTCAGGACTCTTTCTGATCAGATTCCCCATGAGGAGTGTCCTCAACTCTTCCTGCCCCTTGGATAGGCTTATGAAGATCTCCTTGAACTGAGTCTCTTGAGTGTGAAGGTCCTGGTTATCTTGTTGTGAAGCCATTGCTGAAATAAACAGCGAGAAAGGTAAGTGACATGCAACAAGGATACCTGTTATGCAATGATGAGTATGTCATGCATGTAATGTTTTCAAGGACCTCGCGGGGTAAACAAGAAAATTTGTTAGTATTTGGATCCGGTAGCTTGATTGAAAGAACTTCATATTTGTTGAGAGCTTTTCTTCCAAGGGTCAAAGGCTCACCATATCAAGTGGGTCATAGCCCCTGACTTAAGTCATCAACCTTATTTTGCTTTCCAAACAACCTTGGCTAGGGGAACCTTCTTCAGGAGTCAAAGCTCACCATATCAAGTGGGTCATAGCCCCTGACAACCTTGGCTAGAGGAAAATAAATCCTCTTTGCCCCTTGCTGGGATAGTTGATTCACCATGACCTGCATCACAAGCCCTTGAGATCCTTGAAATGGGTTAGGATGTATGCAATGGTATGATGACATGATGTTATGCTATGCGTGGGGTAATGTAGGTAACCCTGTTATGAGCCCTTATTAAGGACTATAAACAAAACTTGCAAGCAAACTCAGTAAACCCTGTTAGGAGTCCCAATTAAGGACTATAAACAAAACCTGCAAGAGACTTAGTAAACCCTGTTATGAGTCCCAATTAAGGACTATAAACAAAACCTGCAAGAGACTTAGTAAACCCTGTTATGAGTCCCAATTAAGGACTATAAACAAAACCTGCAAGTAGTTCATGTGTCAGCTAACAAGCATGCAAGTAGGCAAGTACAAAGGCACACAAGTCACACAAGACAGACCCTTAAAGTTCAGGCCAGCATGAGGTCTAGGTATTACCCTCTTTCAGTTTATTGGTTCATACCTGTCCTATCAAAGTAATCGGGTTCTTAGAGGATCCCAATATCATTGACTACCCTCAATCGGTCATAACTCCAGCATCACAATCTTTTCTTACGGCCAGAACCATCACGAGAGTTTAGCCTCAATGGGCGTAGCATACTGCTACTGTTCTAATGGCCAAGTTGTGTCAATTAAGGTTCTAAGGTTGTTGGTGCTTAATGACTCCTTAGAAGACCCATATTCTCCTCGTTGCAACACAAGGGATATCGGTACAGACCAAGGTGCCACACCAACGTAGCCACTGCTTCACCCGTGTCGGTCTACGCCGGACAGGTCCCTCACAGCTTATGCTACCTAAATAGGGTATCCCCAGATCCGGGTTAGGATCTATGTAACTCCCATGCAACCCACAAATTTAAAGCAGACAAGTCAATACAATTGAAAACACAGTTATGAACTAACCCTAAGGTACACCTCACTTATAAGATTCCCCAGCAGAGTCGCCAGTTCTGTGATCGGTGGATCTGGAACTGACTGTTTAATGGTGGTTCGCGAAATGTCGCGGAAGCAAGAGTCGCCACCGTCTTTTATTTTCTCCAAATGGAAAGGACAAAAGCACAGAAAAATTCCTTATAGAGATTGCTCTCGGTTCGGGAGGTAGATTATAGAAAGGGAAGGTGTTAGCACCCTTTCTATCCATGGTTATCCATGGGCTCTTAGATACTTGCTCACTTGTGTTTTCAAAAATGGTTTGTTTGCTTTTCAACTGTGGGTTTTAAAAAGTTTCTTTGAAAATTCCAGTTCGACTCTTGTATCGGTCCTCAAGAGTGTTTGAAAATTTGCTTTCGAAAGCTTTTGAAAAGGTGTCGGTGTGAAAAGTATTTTTGATTTGTTTTTGAGATTAGAGCAAGTATCTAGAGTCGTCTACCTACCCTAAGGAATTCGTCTGTGTAAATGTCCTTTAAAGTAGTGCCATCCCACCATTGAGAGGTAGGTAGCACCACCGTTGGAGGTGTTCGAGTCAATTCGAGGTTCGGGACATGGTGATCACCAGAGCAATGGGAAGACACCTTAGAAGCTACCCTCATGCCAGGTTCCCGGATCATGAGGACTTACTAAGACATCCTCTACTCGACGATCACCTTTCGAGGCAAGGCAACAGTGAGGCGTACCCTAGGGGTGGTGTGTGATTTGTGTGTCGTTTTCATTTATTTTTGTCTTTTGTCAAAGTGATCTATGCGTTTGTTTTTATTTTATCATTCATTCTTGCATGTCATTATTAATAGTTAAAAATTGCGAGAAATATAAAGTTCCTAAACTATTACAAAGGCGCGGGTCCACATCGCCAAATTAAAATCCAGGACCCGATTTGACATAAAATAAAGAAATAAAGTAAAGTGCGAAAGATAAATATTTACACGGCTTTAGGAGAATTACATCAATATTTAAAAGAAGGAATAAATAAAATGCGCGAATTGAATTAAAATTGAAAACGAGGGCGTTGGACCCTTTTGAAGTTAAATTGAAATTAAAAATTAATTAATTATTTATTGAAATAAAAGACGTGTTTTTTTAGGTTTTTTGTATTTATGAAATAAAAAAATTAAAATTAAAATTAAAAGAAACCCTAAGTCTAAGTTATTTTTAATTATTTGAGAAAAATGTTAAAGTTTAACTTAATTTACTAAAGAATTTATGTACATGTTTATTTACAAAATAAATTAGTAATTAATAATAATAATAATGATGAGAAAATTATTTATTAAAAAAAATGATGAAAAAGTTAAAAACCCTAATTTCTACATATTTAATTTATTAAGAAAAATATTAAAGTTTTGAAACCTAAATTAATCAAATTAATTGTTTAAAGTTTATTTACAAAAATAATAATAGTAAAATTAATATTAATAAAATAAACATTTTTTTGATTTTTCTGTATTTTATATTTATTATGAAAATTATTTTATGGAATTAAAAGAAAACAATTAAAAAACAATTAAAAGAATAAAAAGGAAAAACAAATAAAAATTAAAAATTGAGCAAACCATAGGGGGTGTCTGGCCCAAGGGGAGGTTTTTTTGAAGTATTGACTCCTGAGTACCGTGGTCTGCATTCTTTGGCCATTGGATTGAGTTTCATGCATAAGTTGTTCTACTTTGGCCATTTGGCTTTTGGCTTTTGGCCATTTGTGTTCTGGCATCAACGTTCCTTAATCTTCTCAGGATGTCTGTCTCGCCACGTATTGGTGTCATGTGTAAAATGTTCTGTTTTGGCCATTTGGCTTTTGGCTTTTGGCCATTTGACTTTTGGCCTCAACGTTCCTTAATGAACCTGCATGGGATCCTATCTAAATCTGCAGTGTTGAATCTCACGAACACATTAAATAAAATCATAAAATGCAAATAAAGCCAATATATGAAGAAATTTAATGTTCAGGCACAATATGGCATGTATGAATGATTATACCCTTTTGATCATGGAGATCAAATCAATCTTATCCTTACTGGAAAATTAGTGACCGGAATGCTTTTATGCCTTACTGGAAAATTAGGATCATAGAGATCAGGCCAGCCTTATCCTTACTGAAGAAGTAGTGAAGTGTTGGTTTGTAACTGTGATGACTTGTTTGTAGTGAGAGAGGGATTTGTAATAAGGATTTCAAGGTTTTAGGGTTCTTGAAAGAGTTTGATATTCTAACAGTGTTGTGGCAAAGTTTTTTCTCTCTCTTCTTTTCTCCTCTTTGGTTTGTGTGAAAAGAAGTGATTATATAATGAAAATTAGGGTAAAGCAAATGGGCTTTGAATGTGCAATTGGGCCTCCAATATTCACTTGAATTCGTCACTTTCCAGGCTAAATCGCAGGGACTTAAGTGCATTTTTTGAAGTTGAAATGTGAAAACAAAATGTAGCCGACATCGAGAACTAACTCCTGTCCGAAAATCAACTCAATCGGATAAACGGTGAATTAGTTATGAATTTTTGAAGTTTCAGCTCAGACAAACTTATTTTGGGCTTCAGTGTCGACTCTGACACGTTCTTCAATAAAAAACTGGTATTGATCGGTGCATAATTTGGTCTCGACTTTTGAAGCAAAGTTGTAGATCTATGAGTCAGTAACCTTGTGTAAAAATATGAGTCCAATCCGATAAAAATTGACCGAGTTGTGAATTTTCGAAGTTTCGGCCCAAATGAAATAATATTCAGCATTCAGGATTTTCAGCGTGTCACGCACTCTGAGCAAAAAACGAAGGCCTTTTGAATACCGTTTGAACTCAATACCTTCTGTGAAAATGTAGCCAACTCAATTTGTGAAATTTTGGAACCGGAACCAGCTCGATACGATGAAAATCGACCAAGTTATGATTTTCTGAACATGACGCAAATAAACTTGTCACAAATTTTCTGTATGAAAATACTTGATAAATCCACATTTTTGAAGACCTTATGATCGAAATTGGCTTCCAGCCGTGAGAGATGAAAACGTAGATAATGTCAAGACGGAATTTTGGCCACCAGAACGGGTTCAAAACGAGCCACGATCTTCAAGTTATGAATTTTTTAGCGCATAAAAACTGCACTTTCAGCACACTTTTTCACCATATTTCTTCGAGAAAACTCACACATTCGGATACCTTCTTTAAAGAATTGACTCTTGAGCCGAACCTGAATTTGAGAATACGTTATCAGAGATATCTTGGCGAAAGAATACCTGAATATGACGCGCCGGGTTGGACTTGTGAATTTTTCTTGAAATGTTTTGAGAAATATGGGAGCGCAAATTTTGGGGTACAACACGTGTGATCATGGAAACCAAGTTGTTAGAGGCTGAATAGGTCCAGAACAGGTTTGACCAGTTGAATTTGATTGAAGAGAAAAGAATGACGGCTTTGTGTCATGGTCAGTTATACCAGAAGAGAATGAAGAAAGCTTTTGATAAGAAGTTCAAGCCTCATGAATTCAGAGAAGGCGGCCTTATGCTCAGAAAGGTCGTGTCTTTCAACGCTGATTCCAGGGGTAAGTGGACTCCCAATTTCGAAGGCCCATATATTGTCAAGAAAGCCTTCTCTAGAGGTGCATTGATTCTTGAGATTATGGATGGCGAGGAGTTCCCACGTCCTATAAATGCTGATGCAATTAAGAAATACTTCGCCTAAATTCATAAAAGAACAACTCACTAAGACAAAAACCCAAAAGGGCAGCTTAGGCAAAAAGACGCGTCTAGGTAGGCGAAAACCCGAAAGGGCGGTCTAGGCAAAAATTAGAGACATAAACAGAATAAATTTTCTTGGTAGGTTGAAAACCCGGGAGGGAAATCTAGGCAAAAGATAGGGATTTCTTGGCAAGTAACTGCATCAGATAAGACTTGATCATTGAAGCAACAATCTTCTCGGATCCTCACCACACTTAAACAGAAATCACTGCTCAGGAATTCAAAGTTGTTAGGGAGAATCGTGGTCATTGTGTTTCAATTTATCTTTTTCGATGTATTACCATTTTCCAAACTTTGTAATCATCTATAGGGTCTCGCCATTTGCAGACTACCATTCTATTAATAAAGTTTGAGCTTTTATCCAATTCTTTTCAATTCTTATTTTATTATGCTTACAAAGACTCCATTTATTATTCATAGTAATTTTCAAAATAAAAAGATTGAATAACAAAATTGTTTTTTGAAAAGAATTTACAAATTACTTCTTACTTTAGATTTTGTAACTCAAGGAAAACAAAAATAGTGATTTCAAGGATGAATGAACTCTGAAATTTTGGAAGTATCTATTCCCCGGGAAAGTTCTCCCAGATAATTCTTGTTGATATGTGCATGATATTCTTGTGTTTCACAAATAGTTGGAGTTGATACCAATTGATGTATGGTGCGATGATGGGTTTGTGATCCCATTTTTCCCTAGTCAAGTCTTGGTTCATTTGTTTTCCTCCAAGATGATTTTTTTTATTTCGGGTTTTGGCATGGTCTGAAGCTTCTATCCCAGATACCCAGTAAGGCCTTTACTCATATGAAGAAAGTCCCTTCTCCATTTGTATGCTGAGGTGGAATCATTTGCAAAACGCCGCCCTTTGAAGTCTTGGCATTATTGTTGTTGTTTGTTTCCCAGGCAACTAGGCAAGGGCAATATCTTTTCTAAAAAGTGTTGAAACAACTGTTAACTTTTTGGGTTTTCTCCCTCTAAGCATTGAGTTAGATTTAAAATCTCCATAATTTTGATTTCTTGATGTATTGTTTAAACTTATTAGATCCCCAAGTAAAGCTAAGATAATGTTTCTCTCTGAAAGTTATCATCTCCATGTGATTTCATAATTTCTCCCCAGGGAAGTTTGTGTAATCATTGCTCTTGGTTTTGAAAGATGTATGTTGGGCTTCTCTCGATGATGTGGTGTTGCCCTCCCTAATGAAGTTAGAATGATATCCCCAATTAATATCTGAATGACGCGGTTCCATCTGCCCTAATGAAGTCAGTATTGTAATCTCCAAAGGAAATCTAGACGTTAAAACTTTGTGTCCCCTTTGAATTTTGTGAGATATCCCTTGGTGAAGCCTGAAGGAGGATGTTATATCCTTGTATCTGTTTTGATTTATTGTTTTGGCTTGATTACTTTCGGATTGTGTTTTTTTCACAATGAAGTGAAGTTGTGGAATATGAATTTTTTTCCTCAGTTGGTGCTTACTTTCTTATAAATTTTCATCCTGGATGTGATTTAGCCAAGTGTTAACTTTACCCAAGCTTGTTTTGTCTGGTTATTCCCAGTGTTGTCTGTCCATTTTGTTGGCATATATGTAATAACATTCATACATTCATACATATATCATGCATAGCTGAATTTAACCATTCATTGCTCATTTAGAGTTATTGATGTTTTTGTTGGCATATTACCCTCTTTTGCAGAGTCATGTTGCCCTCTCTCCAATAGAGAGCCAACCTTAAGCATAAAGTGTATATTCTTTCAATTTCCCCACTGTTTATCCCTCGTGGAATTTTTTTGCTTCAACCTTCCTATTCAGTTCACTGTTTGATTAGATTTGTGTTTCCTCTTTGAGTTTAGTTCTCATCAGACACTATCTTGGTTGACTGTTTCATTCCGGTTTATTTCTGGTTTGAATAAGTGGTTCCTGGAAACATTATTATTCTGATTTCTGCATGCTTTGAGCCCTGATTTGAGAATGTGAATTTATTTTGCACGAGAAGACTTTACCTCCTCAACAGGAATATATTGGCATTTCCCCAGGAAGTCTTAATTCTTTTCCCAACAACATTATTGTAACTCCTTCTCACAATAGCAGATGGAGAGTCTCTTTATTTGAGTAGCATGTGCTTCCCCAATAAGTCTGTTAGCTCCCAGATAAGATTCATGATTTGTTACTCCAATGGATGGTAGTCTCGTCATTATGGGAGATAGTTCGTTCTTGAGATGTTTTACTCTAATGGATGGTAGTCTTGTCATTATGGGAGATAGTTCATTGTTGAGATTTGTTACTCCGATGAATGGTAATCTCGTCATTATGGGAGATAGTTTATTGTAGAGACATTTTACTCCAATGGATGGTAGTCTCGTCATTATGGGAGATAGTTTGTTATTGAGATTTGTTACTCCGATGAATGGTAGTCTCGTCGTTATGGGAGATAGTTCGTTGTTGAGATTTGTTACTCCAATGGATGGTAGTCTCGTTATTATGGGAGATAGTTCGTTGTTGAGATTTGTTTACTCCAATGGATGGTAATCTCGTCATTATGGTAGATAGTTTATTGTCGAGATTTGTTACTCCAATGGATGGTAGTCTCATCATTATTGGAGATAGTTCGTTGTTGAGATGTTTTACTCCAATGGATGGTAGTCTCGTCATTATGGGAGATAGTTTGTTGTTGAGATTTGTTACTCCGATGGATGGTAATCTCGTCATTATGGGAGATAGTTCGTTGTCAAGATGTTTTACTCCAATGGATGGTAGTCTCGTTATTATGGGAGATAGTTCGTTGTTGAGATTTATTACTCTAATTAATGGTACTCTCGTCATTATGGGAGATAATTCATTGTTGAGATTTGTTACTCCAATGGATGGTAGTCTCGTCATTATGGGAGATAGTTTATTGTTGAGATTTGTTTACTCCAACAGATGGTAATCTCGTCATTATAGGAGATAGTTCATTGTCGAGATGTTTTACTCCAATGGATGGTAGTCACGTCATTATTGGATATAGTTTGTTGTTGAGATTTGTTACTCCGATGAATGGTAGTCTCGTAATCATGGGAGATAGTTTGTTGTTGAGATGTGTTACTCCAAAGGATGGTAGTATCTTCATCGTTGTACCCCAAAATTTTCCCTCTCATTTTTACTCAACACATACTCATTGAAATTCTCAACTTGCTCAAGGATGCCCAAGGATTGATCAGACAAGTGCTCCCCTGAGACAATGAACCTCAAACTAGGGTTTCCATTTTCATCAAGATGGGTGAACTCCAAAGGTCTCAAATCTATTCCATTATCCTAATATGTTCTCAAGAACATCCATGTCAAGTCTCATGCCTTCCACAAGAAGTTTGCTCAGTCAAATGCTCAAATGCCTGAAAATCAAGTGTACTAGGTCAAACGTCAACTGTGACCCACATACAGTCAAACTTCAAGATTTTTGGTCAACATCAACATTTTGAAGTGATATACATCATTTTATAAATGGTTGATCACGATTCCTCAAGGAATGCTCCTAATTCATCAAAACTCAAAAGTTGCTAAATTATGGTTCCTATAGGAAAAGTCAACCAAACTTTGACCAGGCATAACTTTCTCATACTTTATCAGAAATTTCTCATCCAAGGCTCATTTTTAAGAGAATCCAATTCCCTACAACTCATATTCATCCCTAAAGTTCAAAAAATGCACTCATGAAAAGATATGAATTCAGACATTATAGGTCATTTCAAAAAGTCAACAAAAACACCTTTTGGGTCAAAGCTTCTTACATGAACATGGAAGATCCAATTGAGATGAAACCAAAAGGGTTGTTTAGAGGACATATTAAGATTTCTAAAAAGTCCAAGAACACCCTCTTAGGGTCAAAGTTAAGGGAGATATGCATTGTCAAAGTTGGCTATTTTTGGAAATTTGCCCAAAGTCAACAATGCCCAAAATGCATTTTTCTTCAAATGGGCCCAACTTTTTATGCTTGTATCTTGTTCCTAACATGGTCCACGACCCATAAACCCCATACATACATAATTTTCTTATTTATTTGATTTATTTTGATTTTTAATCATTTAAAATCCAAATTAAATCAAATAAATGATATAAAAATATTTTGGGATGATTTTGCATTAAAGAATGAAGATACAGGTTGTATGTTAGCAAACAAATCGTGCAAGGGTTGATTGAATTGAAAATGGCATGGTTTGGCCAATTTTGGAAACAAAGAATATGATTTGAAAATCAAATATCTTGCTCATCAATTTCCAAGATTGAATCCAAATTTGTTAACCTATTTGATTCAGATACATATAACAAAGAAGGTTGAACCCTAAGGGAGAGAGGAGACATGCGCAGCTTGTCCAAAAATTCAAACAAAGTTCCAATATTTCCAAAGGAAAATGGAGGTCAAATTTTTATTTATAGTACCATTTAAGCAATTTCAAGGCCGACAACACGTTCCTGGGCGTCTCCTAAAGCCAACGGAATCAATTGCACGCGTCAAAGCATCCATAATCGCATCTTGATACTCACAGTTTGATCACATTTTCTTCAATCTTGATTTTGCTCATTCATACATTATACATGCTATTTAGTTATATTTTCGTGTTCATAATCATCACATGAAGGTGTATGAGTAGTCCAATTTGAGTTTTAGTGCAGGAATGGGCTTATGCCATCGCTAGAGTTTGAAAGATCGAAATTGGGGTTTCCTTTTTCAGAAAAAATTGAGGGGAATTCTGGGTATTACTGGACTCATGACAAAATTCCTGATTGATCCCTAACATTGGTTTTGATTTATATTGCATGTATCATGTTTTTGAATAACGCATGGATTTAGTTATGAACCAAATTTGTCACTACAACTTATAGTGACGGAAAGCTGTTGTAGGTAAAAGGTTGGCACCTAAAACAACAGTCATGAGGAAAGAGACGATCACGTGGCTAACTCCCACTGGCTCATTTTAATTCACGCGTGTTTTCTTGGGAATAACATTTAATTTCCCTTATATTTTATTTGTTTCATTATATGTACGAATGAGTATTCCAGGGCAGTTGGTCAGGGAGCGTGTATATGAGACAAACGTCATGGGTTTGATCCCAGGCGTTTGCTTTTATATTTTTCTTGACAATTTCTTGCAGATTTAGCATATCTTCTAGCCAAGCATCCACCATGCGCTCACAAACCTCACCCATTGGATCATCCCTGATTCATATCCAATGTCCAGCAAAGCCATCCTCATAGTGGACCCCAAGGAGCAGGGAGCACTGGATCATGCGCAAGGTAGATGGGCCTATCCTTTTGGGCTTCAACAATTCAACTTCACACCCCCCAGTTTACTTCTCATATCAGGCCCATTAATCATTCTTTTTTAATTTCTTTTTTTGTTTTATTTATTTATTTAATCATTTTAAAAAAAAATCTTTTTTATTAAATCATAAAATCAAGAAAACCACAAAAATGTATAATTAGGTTTTTTTTCTTATTAAAAATTAGTATTTTTAGGAAATTAATTAATTTAATGATATTGACTTGATTGTTTTCATAATTAAAATTAATTAGACAAATTAGGTTTAATTCACAAATATTTAATTTTCTCAATAAAAAAATCAAAAAATATTTTCTTTATTTAAAGAGATTCTTTAGGATATTTACTTTATTCTCGCGCGCATTTATTTATTTTTCCAATTATTGTAACTGTTTTAAGTTTGTAATAGATTAATTAGGATTTCAATTTCTGCATCCTTTATTTGCAGTTAAATATTTGTGTATCTGCCCTAAAGCCTTGTAATAGCTAGGACTTTAATTTCTCACACTTTTTTTAATTTCCGCCACTATTAAACTACTAGATGTATGGACATTAGGATTGTATGCGAAAGATAAACCAACGATTAAAAAGGTAGATAACCCTAATTGTGCAAAGATAATTAACTGGAAAAAAAAGCACACATGCACATGCTCACTTCTAGGGTTTGCCTCACTTGGTTGCCTCGGAAATAATGGTCATGTCCCTCGAATGTAGGGATACCTTAGCAATAACCCACAATTCAAAGTCGTCATAAAGATCATAGTCCCTCATTGTCCCTCGAGTTGCCTACAAGAAATGATCTTATGATGATAGTCCCTTCGAAATGCTAAGGTGTCCTTATTTGTTGCCTTCAGTGACCATTTCGTCCCTTCGAATTTCCCTTAAAACTCCAACGATAGGGCTACCTACTCCTTAATAGTAGGATAACATTGTCTAAAGGAAACGAGGAAATGAACAGTTTTTTTTCCGAGTAGGTAGAAATCTTAAGTACTTGCTCAAAACAAACCTTTTACACAGACACTTTTCAAACAAAGTTTTCAAAAACATTTTATCACACCCTTGAGGACTGATACAAGGGTTACCATAAAGTGAAATGCTGCAATAATGCAAATTTCAAAACTTTTCAAAACACAAGTGTTGCACCCCAAAATTTACCCTCTTGATTTAGGCTTATGTTTCATCATGAACATCATATTGCATTGCATTCATACTTTGTGATGGGATCAAAGTACTTTGGTTATCTAGTCTTCCTCAAGCTTTGAAGGTTGGTTGCATTGACAAGCTGCTCAAGTAGAATCTTATTATCTAAACCTCTGGATTTTCAAGCTCAAAAGTTATTGCATATCTCAAGATATTTTATCCATCTCTTTGAATCATCAGAGGATTGAAGTTTGCGTTTGATTACAAGGGGAATCAATCTTTGGATTCACCAGTCAAATTAGGGTTTTGTTTGAGCAAGGCTATTGGCCAATGTACAAGTCTTGATTTGGGGAGCTACAACATCTCATTGCTATTTGAAAAGTCTTTGCACAAGGAATCAGTCATGATGCCCAGAGTATTTGAAGTTTTGAAGATGATTCATCAGCTTCCTAAGGTGTTGACCAAAATTAGGGTTTGAGTTTTTATCAGGATTTCTTGAGAATTTTGAAGTGGAAATTTGCACATGGCCTCTATACATTTGGAAGATCATATGTCTGAAGTTTTGATCATCAATTTTGAAGGGAAGTGTATCAATTGATTCAGAGGGGCAAAATGGTCATTTTGGTCAAAATCAGTCAAAGTCAAGGTTGACCAAGTGAATTTTTTGCCAACCATCAATTCAAGGATGTAATTTTCATATTTCAAGTCCATTTTGGTCATTGGATTAAAGATATTGAGGTTTGGGTTGAACTTGTTCTTGAAGAAACTCTAAAAGTTTCTAATTTTGGAAAATAAGGACTTAATTTCAAAAATTCATATTTTATTCACCTTTGATCAAGAAAATGCAAATGAAGTATGCTTGGAAATCTAAGAGGATGATATTTCATATCCTTTTGGTCTCATGTCCAAATTAGCAAGGAATCAAGAATTATGGTCTTTTGAAATCACAAAATTATAGGTCATTTTCCAAAATTAGTGAATTTCAAGCTCAATTTTGAGAAACTTAATGAACTCAACTTCAAAAACTCAAAACTAAGGGATTGTATATCTTGTCAATACCTTTCCAAATTATGCTCATTTGTATCAAAATTCAAAAGTATGAGCAAGTTGTGAACCTTGGAATTTTGAGGCTTTTCATTGAATTCATGCATGCCATGCAAACTGCAAATTCTTGATAACTTGATTTGTGGCCTTTTGTTTCACTTCAAACTTGGTCCATGACCAATATGTAATGTACCAAGGCCCATCGTGCCAAAGCTTGAGCTGCACGTGGGCAAATGCAAAGGGAATTCGTGATTTTGCAAAAAGTGGCATGAAGTTGCCTAATCACCAACACTAGCTTAATACAAGGATTTAAGTCTTAATTTTGTTGCTAATCTCTTCCTGAGGTAAAATGGACTGAAATGCACGTAAAAAGCAATCCCACACACGAGGGATTGGAGGGATGCATGTGCATACTTGATTTTGGCAAAAAGAAGATTTCATTCTTTCCCAGAGCTTTCAGCGCGAGAAACCTATCCTACCCTCCTCCTGATGCTCTATATATTGAGAAGCAAGCCTCAGTGAGCGGGGTTCGTGCTTCATTTCATCCATGAAATCCGAAAACTCCATAGCTTGTTGCTCTGCATTTTTCTTCGATTCTTCCATCTCCCTTGCGCGTTTTGGTCAATTCTTCTTGCATTCTCTTCTCCAAGTGATAAGGATTGAAGATCGAGGATTACTTTGCAACTGGAGTGAAGGAGACAGTAGATCCATTTTTTCTCAAAGGTTTGAATTCTCAACTTTGGATTTTGATTTCTAGCCGTACATTGTGTGATTTAAGTTTATAATCATGTTGTTTGAAGTCCATTAAGTATTTTTGAAGCTTCAGAGCTTTTAATTTGATGAGATATACATGAATGATGCATCTGAATTTTTCTGTTCAAGTGAGTTTTTGACATTTTTGCACGATCTGTTCTTGATCCATGGTTCATTATTTGTTGTGATTCGAATTGCATATTGAAGTATGAAATGCTGGCTTGAATTTGCATGAAATTTCATGGAAATGGTGTAGAATTGAGCATGTTATATTGACTGGAAAATGAGATGATGAACTGGATCATGAGCGTGTTTTTGCCCTAGCCAGAGGTTGAAGATGATTACGTGGCCTCCTCTGGTTGGCTGGCTTATTTCTTTAATTCATTTAAGTTTTGTTTTATAAATTGATTTCCATAATTTTATTTCTTACTCAAAAATGATTGAAAAATTCTGAAAAAATTATCACAAATTCAAAATAATATTTTTGACCTTGTGTATTTTTTTGATAATTTTTGAAAATATTTTGATTGGTTCAAAAATTGATGAGTTTAATTAATTATTTGTTTAGTATTTATTTTTGTTTTAATATTTATTTGATTTGGAAAATTCAACAAAAAATATTTTTGACTCATAAAATCATGTGGAATTTGATTCTGAAATTTATTTAGTTTTTTTCTTTCGTTTTTGATAATTGAATGTAATTTCAAGAGTTAAATTGTTAATTGTTTTGTTTAAATTTTACTTTAATACTTCCATTGGTTCAAAAATTCTCAAAAAAACCATGTAAGCTTGTTTTTAATCATAGGATCTGAAAATATTTCCATTTTTGACTTTTTGTGATTTTTGGCTAGGGTTTGAATTTTTTCCCTTAAATAAAAGTTTAATTGTTATTTGTTTGTTTATTTTTTATTTTAGTATTTCCTTTAATTCAAAAATTCCACAAAAAATCAGGGATGTGTGTTTTTAGTTCTAATATTTGAATATAATTTTTGTTGGGCATTTTTTTGACTTTTTAATTTAAATATGATTTTGATATGTGAATATTTGTTAATTGGCTAATTGTTTGAATTTAATTTCATTTTTGACTTTTCTTTAATTCAAAAAAATGTAAAAAAATATATTTTCTGACATCTAGGGTTTCTTGGTGATTTGTGTGATTTTGGTTTAATTTGTTTGAATTTTGATCTTACTTAATCAATATTTAAGATTAAAAGTCAAAATTTAGGGTTTTGTTGCTTATGGTGCAAGTTTCATTTTCAAAACCACTATGCCCTGAATTTTCAATAGAACTCAAGTCTTAATTAGGGTTCATGAATGTATTGAGGATTTGAAAACCACTTATCTTGATTTTTTCAACTTGGTTTGACCTTTTTTCACAAATTATTTTGAAAACTTGTCTAGTTTGGTAGTTTTGCCAACTAGTCTTGAACTTTGGACTTCATTTGGTCTCCTCCTTAATCATTCATGAACTTAGGGCTCACATTCTGACTTCTATACCTTTCAAGGATGCTAATATTTTTTTGGTGTGAACTATGGATCCTTATTTCCATTTTTGATGTAATTTTGAAGTGAAGGTACCCAATTAATGTTTGCATATCTTGTTGCAATTTGTTTGATGGCCAATGAACTTGAGTGAGGCCTATAGTTGGGAACCTAATGATCATGTTGATTCTGATTGTCCATGTTAGCTCAAGCCATTTCATTTAAATGCCTCATGTTTGAATGTTTGAACCTTCTAATGCATTATGTAGGTTTCATCTTCTATTGTATTCATGAAGTTGTGATTGAATTAATTGTGCATGATTGAAATGTGTTTTCCCCTGACCTCCATGATCTTTGATTGTATTATTTCCAAGCTCCCATGATCCTTGATTGATATTTAATTGTCAATTCAATATGGTGATAGAAAGGAGCAACATCCCTCTGATTCTTTTGGCCAAATTGTGCATATGCCTGTTTCCTTTTTGTCTATCATGTCTAATGTTTGATAATTGTTATTATGTTGTTCTCACTTTATCATGTTGCATCCATCCCTTATATGAGTCATCATTCACCTTATGTAATACTAACTTGGTTGTTGAATGTGCGAGGTACTTTGAGAAAGTTTCCACTTTTGACATGAGGCTTTTGTGTTTCACTTTATTTGTGAAACACAACTTATTATGTTGGCACTGCTATTGTGTTTGGCATATTTGATATTCCATGCAGGATATATGCATTTTATTGTGAATGTTACACATTGCCCCTGGGATTTGTTCATATCTGATAAATTACTTACATACTGATGGTGTAATTCCTGACTTGATTTGTCTACTGATGCCAGCTTGCTCGAAGTTCTCTGGGTTTCTTTTATTCTTGCTCAGTTGCAACATATATTTATCCGTTTGGTATTGCACTATATCCTTTCTCCCATTTTCATTTTGCATAGTTCTCTGATTGAATGATGGGACCTCTATTGCTGATATATGTCAGGAGGCCCTCTGGTTTTTTGTCTTATACATGTGTTGTGTTTGCTTTTGATCGATGAGTCACTCAATTTAGAAATTGAGATCACAACTTCATTCTCATTGCATGTTCCCTATATGATGTTTATTGTTTTTCTTCTTTAATTGTTGATCGATGAGTCACTCAATTTAGAAATTGAGATCACAACTTTGCTCCCATTGCATGTTCCCTATAGGATGTTTATTGCTTTTCTTCTTTAATTGTTGATCGATGAGTCACTCAATTTAGAAATTGAGATCACAACTTTGCTCTCATTTCATGCTCCCTATAGGATAATTTTGTTAAGCTTCCTTTAACATGTTGATTAAAGTAGGAATCCATGTATGCTAACATAGGGTAGGATTTTCCTTTATCCTCAACCTTAGGGTCAACCCTTGTATGATAACACTAGGGATACTGCTAGGCTAGTTCCCCTTAGTTGTTTTTCCTTTCTTTGCATTTTGCATCTTAAAACAAAAGTTGTTTTCTTGGCAAATCATAAGAACACCTCTAATAAACTCAAACCCTTCTTCAAAGTAAAAGATACAAACCAATCCTATTAGTTTGTGTGCCTCTTGGCTTTGCTTTTAAACCTATTCTATTGATGTTTCTCCATTGCACATTTGTTTGAAGCCGATGTTTCGCCATCACACATGTTTGTTATCCTACTTTGATTCTCAATATCATTGCTAGGTGTGATGTTTCGTCGTTTATTTTATAGATGTTTCACCATCTTTACCATGATGCCTTATTATCTCTTAGCCGATGTTTCGCCATCGCACATTTATTTGAAGCCGATGTTTCTCCATCGCACATGTTTGTTATCCTACTTTGATTTTCAATATCATTGTTAGGTGTGATGCTTTGTCATCTGTTTTATTGATGTTTTGCCATCTCTACCATGATACTGTGTTATCTTTAAGCCGATGTTTCTCCATCGCACATTTGCTTGAAGCCGATGTTTCGCCATCGCACATGTTTGATTATCCTACTTTGATTCTCAATGTCATTGTTAGGTGTAACGTTTTGTCATTCAATTTATTGATGCTTCGCCATCTCTACCATGATATCTTTGTTACCTCTTAGCCTATGTTTCGCCATCGCACATTTGTTTGGAGCTGGTGTTTCGCTATTGCACATGTTTGATTATCTAACTTTGACTCTCAATGTCACTGCTAGGTGTGTTGTTTTATCATTTGATGTTTCACCATCTTTGACATGTTACTTTGTTTTTTATTTAGTCGATGTTTGATCACCTCATTTGTTTGTTGTTTCATTCGATGTTTTGCCATCTTGACTATCTTTGTTTGTCTTAATTAAAAAAATACAAACCAACCAACACATAACCCGAACTACGGCTGCTCTGATTCCTTAAAAGGGATACGTAGGCATTGGGGTAGGGCCCAATCGAGCATAACAACTTTTTATTTTCCCTACATTGTTTTTTCTTTGTCATTCACATGCATTCCCTTTTCAGTTTTTAGCCATAGATATAGGATTTGACCACACCCATTAGATTAGACAACAAGAGTGGATACCGTAGAGTACTACGGGCGTGTGGGGTGCTAACACCTTCCCCTCACATAACAGACTCCCTTACCCAATCTCTCGGTCGAAAGACCGTGATTTCTCCCTCTTTAGGTTTTCTCGATGTTTACCTTTCCCTTTCGGCGGGATAAAAGACGTTCGGTGGCGACTTCATTAATGTTTCATCTACATCTAGATGACAGGTTCCGGCCACGTGTTTCAGCTGGCAACTTCACTGGGGACAGATTGACCTTTTGCTGGTCCATCCCGGAGTCGATCCTAGCTCTTGTTTGTTTTCTTTTTGGGTGTTTATTTTACCGCTTTGCATATTTATCTTCTTGCATTACATCCTATGTGCGCTTTACTTTATGTATACTGGATTTGGCTGGACTGTTTGGATTATGGTTTTCTTGGTGGGTGGGTTGTTCCATGAGGTAAAAGGCCTCGTACCCAGGTTATGAGTGAATTCTATAGGAACTAGGAATAGAGTGGCCATGGCAGCTATGAGGCGGATGCTTTGTAGACCTGACCATGAGACCCATGACTTCAGAGGTAGTTCGGATAGGTGTTATCGTATGATGATACCGACATTCGAGCTCTCGTACTCTGATTTGGATTTTAACCTTACCTTGACCTAGACTACACCCGTGAGAGGGGCGGGAAAACTTTTCTTACAGGTACAAGTACTGTTGGTGATTTTGTGTTGCGAAGGTGACTCAGGTTCCCATGATAGTCTGGAAGCTTTGGGATTTTCTTTTGATCTTGAGTGGTGCTGTTCTGTAATGGTCCAGCCATGATCCAATGTGAAACTTTGATCCTGTCATGTTGCATCGTAGCATATTTATTTCTAAAAAATGATGTATAAAAAATAACTAGCATACGCATGTCATTTTCCAGGGACATTTAAGAGTATTCTTTCTATCAGAAATGGTTGGCCTCCCTTCGAATGAGTTTGATTCAGTTCGTGCTAAAGAGCCCACCAGACATACTTTCTCTTATCAGATTCCTACCACTGATAGGGACGAATTAAAGAGGTTGAGTTCTTATCTGAATGGTGATGTTATGAATAATTTCAACAAAAGTTATGGCAATTTGTTACTAATCCTTAACACTCCAGTTGACCCAATGGCCTTGATCACTCTCTTCCAGTTCTATGACAAGGAATTACGGTGTTTTACTTTTCAAGATTATCAACTGGTTCCCACACTAGAAGAGTACGCGTACCTACTTAATATCAAGTTGTCCGATGAAGTTCCTTTTGTCCAAGTGTCGGAGAAGTCAAAGTTCGAAGTTATTGCTGAAATTCTTCATTTGAGTTGGAAAGAGGTGAAAGACAATTGGAAGTCAAGTGAGGGTACTACAGGGTTTTATTTGGATTTCTTAGTGAAGAAAGCTGAAGACTGGGTAAAGAAAGGGAATTGGAATGACTTCAACTCTCTGTTTAATCTCATGATATACGGGATCATCCTCTTCCCTCACAAGAGAAATTTTGTGGATTTGACGGCTATTTGTGTTTTTAGAAACAAGAACCCGATACCGACACTCTTGGTAGATACTCTTTATACCATTCATTCCAGGCATGGAAAAAGTGGTAATGTAAGTTTATATCATTCGATGTTGGCATTCTCTCTGATGGTCATCAAGGCTTGTCAACCTTACTTCATTTGATATCCGGTGGAATTATGACATGGGGGAAATACGAAGGGTTATCACTAGATGTGGAGATTTCCCTAATGTTCCCCTCATAGGAACTAAGGGGTGTATCAACTATAATCCTATGCTTGCTTATCTTCAATTGGGATATGCAATGGATGGACCGCCAAAGGTTGCGGAGGTGTCTGAATCAGTATATTTTGCTAGAGGAAGTGATCCTGTGATGTTGAAAAGAGTGACAAGTGCTTGGAAAGGAATTCACAAGAAGGATAAAACTACTTTGGGCAAGAAGGTTCCTATTGCTAGGGTTTCTTACCTGGATTGGATTAGAGCCAGGGTTAAGATTTTGCGGTTACCATTTGCAAGGCCGAATCCTCTATATGAGCAACCTCCTACTGCTCTGAGTAACACGATATCAACCGAGATGTTCACCCAGGTTCATGTTGAGAACATTCAGCTTCGTGCAAAGGACCGTGAGGCGGGGATGAAACTTTATTGGGCAGATCAAGAAAGGGCCGACTTAGCTCGCAAACTCAAAGAAGCTCAAGGGGAAACTTCTGATGCAACCAATTTTAGGAAGAGGTCTCATGCTGAAATGGAAGAAGAATTGAGTAAGACTCAGCAAGAGTGTCGGAAGCTTCAGGTATCTGAAAACAGCTACAGGAAGAAGATTCAGAACTTGGAGAAACAGCTCAAAGACAAAGATGCTCAGCTTAAGAAGGAAGTAGCCCAGAAGCGTGTCGCAGAAGATCGGTTCCAAGAAAGTAAAATAGTCGCATCTCAACTTTTGAAGGAGAAATCCAGACTTGAAGAGTACTGTCAACATCTTGAAGCATGTCTAGTTCTGGAGATTTAGTTATGTTATTTACTTTTTGTGTATTTGGTCACCCCCAAAATTGTTGGAAGGGACCATTTGATTGTTGTTATTATTCAGTTTTTTTTGCTTTTTGTTAAGACATGTATTTAGTTGTTTATCATTATGCTCTTAATTGTCCGAAGTCACTCGAACATCGTTTCTTTTGTTTGTAAATAATTGAAGTGTTCATCTTATTGTCCTTTCTCTTTTGATTGTATGGTCGCACGCCGTGACTGATGAATAAAAGGGCTCTTGAATACCTGGAAATGACAAACATATCATGCACATCATGTATTTCATAACATTACAGGTTATCTTAAGACGATTTTCTTATTCTGCTGCTTTTCTTATTCAGAATTCAAGACGACTACTCATCGGTATTCCACCAGAAACAATTTACCAAGACAGATGGAACAGGTTCAAGCTGAACTCGCTGAAATGAGGGCCCAAATGGCTACTCATATGACTCAATTCATGGAGGTCATCACCAATGTGAATCGCCGACAGGAAGAGCTGGCTGCTATTGTCAACAACCAGCGCCGCTATCCAGGGGATGGTGGAAATCAAGGGATCTATCAGGACATTTCCATAGGATTGGGGGATGTGCAAGATCAGCCTGCCGGAAATTTTCACGGGATGCCGGGAAACCCTTTTGTGCGCAACGTAGGGCAGTTTCCTCCATCTCCTGGACCTCGTCTTGTGGGGAACAAAAGAGTTAATCAGGGCGGTGTAAGGAATTATCAGGAGCAGGATTATGACTTTGACCAGGATGAAGACCTGTTTTCTGTTCAGCGTTCAGAGTCGGAAGGTCAGGTTGAGGATAGGAAGTATCAGTTTGTTGGAAGAACGTCTGAAGGCCGTGGAAGGGCAATGAGTCCTTGGTATGGATGCTAATGGTCTCGGGTTAGTGTGTGGGGTGAAAGTTCCTCCGAAGTTCAAACCTCCAACATTTGAAAAGTATAATGGAACGTCATGTCCTGTTACTCACGCAACTGCTTATTTCTGAAATATGTCAGTGCATACTGAGGATCAGGGGCTTTTGATTCACTTTTTCCAGGATAGCCTGTCTGGGGCATCCCTAGAGTGGTACATGAAGTTGGAGAAAACCCATATTCGTTGCTGGAATGATCTTGCTCGGGCTTTTGTCAAACATTATCAGTACAATGTGGATATGGCGCCTAATCGCACTCAGTTACAAAATATGTCATAGGGACCGAAAGAATCTTTCAAGGAATATGCCCAGAAGTGGTGTGAGTTGGATGCGAGGGTTCAAACTCCACTCATGGAGAGAGAACTCATTGATATGTTTATGAGTACCCTGCAAGGGCCGTTTTATGAACACATGATAAGAAGTACTTCGGCAGGATTTGCAGACTTGATTATGGCTAGTGAAAGAATTGAGGTAGGTTTGAAATTGGGGAAGATTCAGATTGGAGGTTCTAGTGGCTCATCAGGGGGCAGTAAGAACCCATTCAACACTTACCCTAAGAAAAGGGAAGGCGACACAAGCGCGGTTTACTCTCATAGAGGAAGAAGAGAGGATCGTCAGCACCAACAAATCAATGTTGTTTCTATTCCTGTTAATACTCCACCGCAACAGAGACCGAATACAGTGCAACAACAAAGGTAGCAAGATGCCCCCCGTCAGTATAATAATCAACAACAAAGAAAACCGAGGAAATTTGATCCCTTGCCAGTAACTCTTACTGAAGCACTCCACCACCTACTTGATTTGAAGCTGATCAGTTTGAGAAATATGCCACTGCCACCCACGAGACTTCCTGTTAACTGTGATGCTAATGCAAGATGTGAATTCTATTCAGGCGGAGTGGTCCATTCTACTGACAATTGCTTTGCATTGAAATGCAAAGTACAAGACTTGTTGGGCGCTAAGGTAATTGAGTTTACCCCAGTGACTGGTCCGAATGTTACTCAGAACCCAATGCCTAGGCATGGAGGGGGTGTCGTTAATATGATTGATGATAATGGTGAAATGTTGAATTTAATCATAGAGGTGGAACAAGTAACTACTCCATTGTGGTATGTTAAGAGGTATTTGCTTGACAATGCTATTTTCCCGGGTTGCATTTCAGAGTGTGCCAAGTGTAGAGAGAAACCGAAGGGCTGTGATGATTTAAAAGTCGACATCCAGTTGTTGATGAAGGAGGGTTCCCTGCAGTTTGATAGAAAACCGAGATACCGCAATGTTACCGAAGAAGACGTTACTGTGGTATCTATTCCTTACACCCCTGTGCGCATTCCTGCCCCATCTAGGGCACCTCCTTTGATGATTACGGTACCTGGTCCTATGCCGTATGCCAGTGAGAAGGCCATCCCATGGAATTACGGTGCCGATGTCTATTATCATGGGGTGAAGCAGGAGGTAAGTACCAGTGCGTCTGAGGAATAACGCGCTGAAGATAATGAAGAGGAAGTTCATAACTTTTCTGGTGTGAGTCGAATGACTAAAATCGGGAGAGTATTTGGTCCTTCCAATGTGCAAGATACGGTAGACGTTTCTGCAAGAGAAAAAGGAAAACAACAGGTAAGGATTGGTAATCCCATGGTTACGCCAGCCAATGTGACTAAATCAATTTCGATACCAGAGGCTTCTTCGGTTCCCGATGAGGTTGAAGAGTTGATGCGAATTATCAGAAAGAGTGATTATAGCATAATTGATCATCTGAGCCATACTCCTTCTAAGATGTCTATCTTGTCTCTGTTGATTTATTCAGAACCTCACAGAAATGCTTTGATGAAGTTGTTAAAAAACGCGTTCGTGCCACATGAGATAACAGTCAATTAGTTTGAGAATGTTTGTGCTAACATATCTGCCGGGAATGGTTTGGGCTTCACAGATTTTGATCTTCCTCTGGAGGGACCAGACCATAACAAAGCGTTGAATATTTCAATGGAGTGCAGGGGAACTACTTTATTCCGGGTTTTGGTAGATACCAAATCGTCTTTAAATGTATTGCCCAAATCAACATTGATGAAGATTGATTATTCTGGACTGGAGCTGCACCCTAGTGACTTGATGGGTCTCAAAGGTCAGTATTTGGGGAGGTGGAGTTACCAATCAAGGTCGGTCCTTGCACCTTCACGGCTACCTTTTTCGTGATGGATATACAGCCAGCGTATTGTTGTTTGTTGGGGAGGCCATGGATTCATAGAGCAAGGGCAATCACTTCTACTCTTCATCAGAAACTCAAGTATCCTGCAAAGGGAAAGGTGATAACTGTGTATGGAGAGGAAGAGTACATCGTGAGTCATTTGACGTCATTCTGCTATGTTGAGGTTGAAGGAGAGATACATGAGACTTCGTTTCAGGCATTTGACACAGTTCATGCTGTCAATCTTCCTCCTCCAGAGCAGAAAAGGAAACCAGAAACTGTTATGTCTTCCCTCAAGGATGCGAGAGCTGTGGTGGAAGGTGGTAACCCTGAAGGATGGGGTCAGGTGCTGGACGTTACTCCAAAGTTTGATAAATTTGGTCTTGGTTTTAGCCCAGGTCAGCAGAGTTCAACTCCCAGAGCATCTAGTTTATCTACTCCTGTGAAGTTTTCCCGCCCTTGTGCTACTCAAGAAGGACACGTCAATGCAGTTGGCGACGATAGGGCTGATGGCTACAATATCGAAGATTAGATTCGTCCGAGTATTCTAGGCCAGACACTCAACAATTGGACTTCTGTGGATGTTATCCAAGTTTCAAGCGTTGAGGAGTAATTTTCTTGTTTCTTTTATTAATCATATCATAATTCCTACGCTCTGCCCAAGGCGTGGTGGATCATTTGTGTAGGGCCACCATGTTTATTTTTCAAGTTTATCATGAAATAAAGGACGTTTTTGCATTCAAATTTTTTCTCCATTTATTTCTTTTTATTATTTGAATGGCAATGTTTATCTTTTCACACACTGTCACTAAAAAATGCCAAAATGTCATTCATGCAGATGCACTTCCACCACCGATCATATTGATAACGACTCTGCTATGGCTCATTATGACTTTGATACTCCTATTTATCAAGCTGAAGAAGAAGCATATGAGGATTGCGATCTTCCTGAGGAATTAGCAAGACTATTGAAACAAGAGGGGAAGGTTATCCAACCGAATCAGGATTCGATTGAGGTGGTGAATATTGGCACAGAAGAGGTAAGAAGAAAAGTCAAGATAGGGGCAGATCTCGAGGAAAGTATAAAGGTTAGATTGACTGAGCTACTCCGTGAGTATTCTGATATCTTCGCTTGGTCTTATGAGGATATGTCTGGGTTGGATACATACATAGTGGTGCGTCGACTACCGCTCAAAGAAGGTTATTCCCCTGTCAAGCAAAAGCTCCGAAGAACTCATCCTGAGATGTCCAAGAAGATCAAGGAGGAGGTCCAGAAGTAGTTGGACGCGAATTTCTTGAAGGTCGTCAATTACTCGCCATGGATTGCAAATATTGTGCCTGTGCCCAAGAAGGATGGTAAGGTCAGAATGTGTGTTGATTATAGGGATTTGAACAGGGCCATCCCTAAAGATGATTTCCCTCTCCTGCATATTGATGTGTTGGTCGATAATACTGCTCATTCCAAAGTGTTTTCGTTCATGGATGGTTTTTTGGGTTACAATCAAATTAAGATGGCCCCGGAGGATATGGAGAAGACAACATTCATCATGCCTTGGGGAACTTTCTGTTATAAAGTGATGCCGTTTGGTTTGAAAATGCCGGGGCAACATATCAGCGCGCTATGGTCACTCTCTTTCATGATTTGATTCACAAAGTGATTGAAGTATATGTGGAAGATATGATTGCTAAGTCTGACATGGAAGAGGAACACCTTGTTCATCTGGAAAAATTGTTCGAGAGGCTGAGGCAGTTCTTGCTAAGGTTGAACCTGAATAAGTGCACCTTCAGGGTGAGATCCGGAAAGCTATTGGGCTTTATTGTAAGTGAAAAAGGTATCGAGGTGGATCCGACCAAAGTAAAAGCGATACAGGAAATGCCTGAGCCAAAGACAGAGAAGGAAGTACGTGGTTTCTTGGGAAGGTTAAACTACATTTCTAGATTTATTTCTCATCTCACAGCCACCTGTGAACCTTTGTTCAAGTTGTTGAAGAAGAGTCAAACAACAAAATGGAATAAGGATTGTCAAAAGGCCTTTGACAAGATAAAGGAGTATTTGTAGGAACCTCCGATACTCATGCCTCAAGTGGAAGGAAGGCCACTCATCATGTATCTAACTGTGTTGGAAAGCTCAATGGGTTGTGTCCTCGGTCAGCACGACGAGACAGGGAAGAAAGAACAGGCTATTTACTACTTGAGTAAGAATTTTACGGAATGCGAGTCGAGATACTCATTGTTGGAAAGGACTTGTTGCGCGCTTTCCTGGGCCGCGGAACGTTTGAGGCAGTACATGTTAACTCACACCACCTACTTGATATCCAAAATGGATCCAATCAAGTATATTTTTGAAAAGCAAGCTCTTACAGGCAGGGTAGCCCGTTGGCAGATGATACTCACCGAATATGATATCCAATACACTACTCAAAAAAGCAATTAAGGGTAGTGTACTGGCCGACCATCTTGCTCATCAGCCCATGAACGATTATGGACCGATGAAGTTTGATTTTCCAGATGAGGAAATTGTGTATATTCGGGATTGTAACATATCAGACCTAGACGAAGGACCCGAGCCGAGATCACGTTGGACGCTTGTTTTTGATGGTGCCTCTAATTCCATGGGTAACTGCATCAGAGCTATTATCACTTCTCCTAAGGGATACCACATTCCTTTCACGGCTCGTATTTGTTTCGACTGCACTAACAACATGGCCGAGTATGAGGCTTGCATTTATGGCATTGAAGCAGCGATCGAGCTGCACATTAAATTCTTGAAAGTTTACGTGGATTCTAATCTTGTTATTAGCCAGATTAATGGAGATTGGGAGACTCGCCATCAGAACCTAATTCCCTATCGTGAGCATGTTATGAAGTTGATTCCGTACTTCGAAGAGATCACGTTTGAGCACATTCCCAGAGAAGAAAACAATCTAGATGATGCGCTGACAACTTTGTCCTCCATGTTCAAGGTTAAGTGGGCTAATGAGGCACCTTCCATTACTATCAGAAGTTTGAGTGAGCCAACTTTCTGTTTTGAGGCCAGTTTGGAACCAGATGGTAACCCTTGGTTTTATAACGTTAAGTGATATCTTGAAACACAAGAGTACCCTGAAGAGGCATCCGTCACAGATAAGAAGTTCTTGAGAAGATTTTCAGCCAAGTTCTTTCTCAGCGGTGGTGTGTTGTACATAAGGCATCATGATGGTCTACTGCTCAGATGTGTTGACAAGAAAGAAGCAGCTAGAATCATTGAGGAGGTAAGTGAAGGTGATTTCGGGACCCATTCTAATGGGCATACCATGGCTAAAAAGATCTTACGAGCAGGTTATTATTGGTCCACCATGGAGACTGACTGTTACAATCATGCACGAGTTTGCCACAAATTTCAAGTCTATGCTGATAAAGTGTATGTACCGCCAGTACCTTTGAATGTATTGACTTCCCCTTGGCCGTTTACGATGTGGGGAATTGATATGATCGACAAGATTGAACCGACTGCGTCCAACGGGCACCATTTCATTCTGGTTTCCATCCATTATTTTACAAAGTGGGTCGAAGCTACATCCTATGCCAATGTCACCAAGCAAGTGGTAACTCGGTTCATTAAGTATAATATTATCTGTCGCTACAGAGTGCCTAAAAAGATCATTACCGATAATGGGTCTAATTTTAACAACAAGATGATGAAGGAGCTTTGTGAGTCTTTCAAAATCAAGCATCATAACTCTTCCCCATATCGACCAAAGATGAACGGTGTTGTCGAAGCAGCCAATAAGAACATCAAGAAGGTTGTGCAGAAGATGGTGGTAACCTATAAAGATTGGCATGAGATGTTGCCTTTCGCGTTGCATGGTTATCGCATTACTGTGTGCACTTCGACTGGGGAAACCCCTTTTTCGTTGGTTTACGGTATGGAAGCAGTATTGCCGGTAGAAGTCGAGATTCCTTCTCTTAGGATCATGAGGGATGTTGAGTTGGATGAAAGTGAATGGGTACAAAATCGGCTGAATCAGTTGGAACTTATTGATGAGAAGAGGTTGACGGCTGTATGTCATGGTCAGGTATATCAGTAAAGGATGAGGAAAGCTTTTGATAAGAGGGTACGGCCTCAGTATTACAAACCAGGTGAACTTGTGCTAAAAAGGATAATTCTTCCCTAGGGAGATCCCAGGGGAAAGTGGGTTCCAACTTATGAAGGTCCTTTCATGGTCAGAAAAGTTTTCTCTGGAGGGGCGATGATGCTTACGACTATGGATGGAGAGTACTTCCCTCTCCCTGTGAATGCCGACGTAGTTAAAAAATACTTTGCATAAAAAATAATAAAAACCCACTAAACTGAAAACCCGAAAGGGTGGTTTAGGCAAAAAGAGGGTGTCCTGGTGAATCGAAAACCCGAAAGGGCGATTCAGGCAAAAGTTAGAGACTTAAAGCAAATGACTACGCTCAGCATGAGTTTCTTTGCTTCTTTCCTTTGATCCATCGCCTGGCATAAGCTCGAGGCTAATCCAAGAATGATCTATTTGAAAGCAGGAAGATGAGAGTCATAAGAGTCATAGCAGAGTCGGGACTTGATGGATATTCACATTCACATTTCCATTTGTAAACACTTGTTTGCTTTGATTTTATAATTACTTGCTTCTAAATGTAAACGCCTTTTTCACAGGCTGATTTCTCAAAATCAATAGAATATCTCCTTTCAAGTATACATATACTTTTCTTTTCTCCCTTTTTACTATTTTGTTTGCAAAAATGTCCAATATTTTGATAAACATGCGCATATAAACTTCGTGGGCCTTATACGGAAATGGTAATACAAATCATGGTTAGTTGATCGCTTGAAATACGGATAACAAACACAATTTCTACTACTTGTGCAAGGGGAATGTTTGGATCTATGATTGATTGGATTTCTCTTTCATTTTGCTAGTGGATGCCTTTCCCTTTTGTTTCACAGCTCCGGGCTGTTGGTAAAGGTCATGGGTCAGGGTAATATCAAGGTTACGGTAGGTCGGCGAGATCGGCAAACCTAGTTGAAGTTTTTTTTCTTCTTCCCCATAATGGCTTTTATTATGTTTCTTTGCCGCACTTTCATGTGTTTTATCTTGATTGATTGTGTGATGCGGTGGGAGAAATGACTTGAGGTTTTGCGTTTGTGTTTGCAAATGTCGCGGTTAGCAAGAGTCGCCATTGACTTTTATTTTATCCAAAAAGAAAGGTAAAAAAACACAGGAAAGACCTTTGAGATTATTTTTGGGTTCGGGTGTAGATTATGAAAAGGGAAGGTTCTAGCACCCTTTTCATCCATGGTTTTCCATGGGCTCTTAGTTACTTGTTTAGATCACTTGCTTTGCTTTGACAATTGTTTGAAATGGTGCTTTGTGTGGTTTTGAAAGTATTTTGAAAAGAGGCAATCATTTAGGGAATCTTTGTAATGATTCTTATTCGTAAGAATGTATACAAAGATGTTTGTCTTTTAAAAATGTTTCAATGTTTTGAAAGTTGTTTGGAAATGTTTTGAAAATGTATGTGTTTGTTTGAATATAGCAAGGATTGTTTGCAAATTGATCAAGTAACTAGAAGCATTCTACCTACTCAAAAGTCTTTCTTGTACATTTTTATTCCTTTGACATTGTTGATTTACCATTGATTTGGTAATCAACCCTATCTTTGGATGTTAAACGGGACGGGCGTGAGTCATCGTATGACCATGATAGCAATGGTGCCAAGTATCTTAGCATGCTTAAGGGACCAAGATCATCTTTGTTTAGGCAACCTTTTGATAGCGTCATCGAGGGACCATGATCTTTTGTTTTGTTTTGTTTTTCCAAGATACCTAGCATGCATACCATGGCCATTTTTTAGGCAACAAAGTGGGTGAAACCTTAGAGGTGCTTGTGTGCAATGCGTTATCATTTTCATGCATTTTTGTCTTGCATTAGGTCATGCTATTTGTTTGCATACAAACCCTAATTTACTAAACATGTATATAATGCGATAAATTGCGTAAAGTAAATCTAAGCTATTACAACAATTATTATGGTAGGGGGGATACAAGTTTTGAATGGGGGATATTGCTCAAAATAAAACCCTAAAAATTATTACAACCCAATTGAATTATTGTACAATAAATAAATAGACAATTATTTAAATATGCAATAAAATGTATGGATGCAAAATATTTTTTTGTATTTATTTTATATATGTAAAAACAAAATTATTTAAGTCCTAAAAATAAGAAAAATAATAATATTATTTTTGAAAGGGTGAAAAACCCTAGTTTTTGATTAAAGAAAATATATGTTTCTTATTATTTATTTTATCCATTTATGTACAAGAAAAATAAATAAAATTATTTACAAAAATTAAAATATATGTGGAAATAATATTTTATGTGTGTGAATAATAAAAATAAAAATGTATGATATTTTTAAATATATTTACTATTTATTTAAGAAAATAATTTCTATTTCATTTAAAATAATCAATATTTTATGCAAAAAATAAGATAAAAAATAAAATAAAAATGAAAAAATAAAGAAAATATTTTTGGATATTTTTTATCATTAGTAAAAATGAATGCAAGCACAAAAAATAAAAATATGCAAGAAAATACAAAAATATAAAATGATAAGTCAAGGGGTGCAAATAGTAGATCAGGGGGTATGGGAAGTAAAACAGCAAGCCCAAGCGCGCCAGGCCCAAGCCAGCTTCATCACTGTCCTTTAGCCAACATTCTACGCGCGTTTTGCCTCAAACCTGTATCTCTCACATACGTGCACAAAAACAAAAACCCATAACACAAAAAAGATAGCTTATGATCTCACGATTCCAGTGATATAAAGTTTGTGACCTAACACTCAAAGATCAAGGAGAATATTTGTAGCCCTAATTCCTGACCTAATTTTCTCATGAACTTCAAGCTTCAAATTCTCACCACTCAATTAATATAAATAACAATTATGCATATGTACAGCTTAAGCAAGTTAAGGACTACATTTTTGCTTCACAAATCAAAGCTTAAGGATGCCTAAATAGAGAGATAGAACTTTGAAAAATACCTTGTTCAACTGAGTTTAGATATGGCAACGTGGGGACTTTAAGTGAGGCCTGAAGATCGTGTGAGCTTCCTTGAAGTTCCCTCAAGCTTTTCCAATGCTCAGCTTGCCTTGAGGATGCTTGAAACTCCTTGTAGAAGTCAACCTGCAACCTTTTAAAATGAAAATGGTGATGTTTGAAATAGGGGTTACAGTTGCAAGACAAGGGCCTGGATAGTTTAGGTAGGATGTATGGAAGATGTTTCAAGTGTTGAATCAAGAAACGCACGAGCCAATATTGAAATGGCTTTGATTTTGCAGAGGCTGCCCTGTTTTGGGCAAAAATGTGTTTTCGGTGTTTGGGAGTGTTTCAGCTGCTATGAATTCGTGCTTAGGCTTGTAACAAGTTTCTGAAGTTGTTTAGAATGAAGCCAAGCTTTGCCTTTATCAGATGGAAAAGTTATCTTGACTTTTGCCAATTTGCTTGCTTTTGAAGAAAGTTGACATGACTTATGCCAAAGGCCTGTACAGGCTAGCTTGTGGACTGCAGAGGGTTGGTATACTTTGCCTGATGTTTGTGGATCTTGCTTGCAACAAAAGATCAGGTCCATGGCTCAAGAACTGTAAAGTTTGCAAAAGCATGCTTTATCAAAATGGTATTGTGAACTTTATGCCATTTTTGGATTAATTCATTGGGCAATGCTTCAAAAGTGAAAACAAAGGCTTTAACCACTAAGTTAGCATTAAATTATGGAGTGTAGAAGTGATTTAGGACCTGTAATGCAAGGTACAATCATGCTAGGACAGATTTGCAACTTGAAGCATTGTAAACATGGCTTGAATAAAAGTGACAAATTCCCATTTTCTCTTCTTCGATTCTGCCTATCCACAAATGATCTTGGAGAGTTCTTGGACATTTTGGAAAGCTTACAACATGATCTACAATCCATATTTGAAATTCAACTTGAGATAACTCTTGTAACTAGGTGAAAAGTTGCCATGAAGTTAGGTCAAAAACCTGCTAAACTAGGGCAAAATTTCACTAAGTTATTTAGTTTATGGACCCCTATTCACAAAATCATAACTTGATATCCAAGCATCTTTTGGGAAAACTTTGTGAATCAAAGTTGTAGATTTCATGGAGGAATACAACTTTTATGTTTGAAGTTTTCTTTGGATCCAAATGCATCATGGTGAAAAAGTTGTGGAAAGTTGGGAAAAAATAAGAAAATTTCCATACTTAGAAATTTTCTAAGTTATGAAAATTTTTCAAATTAAAACCCTAATTTGAAATTTTAGGTTTCTTGGTCAACAAGTTTCACATTTTGACATATCTTGATGAATTATGACCCTTGGCACTTGATTTTGACCAAAAAGTCAAAGTTTGACTTTTCAGTGTACAGTTAACTTTTGATCAGTTGACTGCAAAATTTATCTGTCAATCCTATGCATTTGAGATCTTTTGAACTATGTGATTAGGTCAAGATGAAGCTATTGATTCCTTGAAATCATGCTTGAACCCAATTGGTCATTGGCTAGGTTAAAAATCAGAAATTGCCCTTTCTCAGTCAAAACCCTAATTTTGACCATTTTGCCCTTTTGATGATCTGATCAAATTTCTTGAGGAGTTGTGATCCAAACTTGATCAAATGGTACATAGGAGCCTAGAATGTTGTTGTGGATCAAAAATTATGAAGTCTGACTGTAAATTGGCCATGGTTGACTTTTTCCCCAATACAACTGATTTTTAGGTCAACTATCCAATTGATTGGGCAAAAATGTGATTCAAGGCTTGAAACTTGGTATGAGAAATCTTAGGGGTCCAAGATGGTATATGAAATTCACATGAAGCATTGATGGTCCAAAAATCCTTGTGCAAACTCAAACCCTAATTTCAGGTTATCAGTGCAAAATGAGGTCTTGAGTTGAGCAAACCCTAATCCTGTCTGGAGTCCAAGAAGTCTTGTGAGGAAAATCTTGATGATATGAGAGGGAAAATTTTGGGGTACAACATCTGCCCCTGTTCAATCTTCTTGAACCTGAAGAGTTAGATTGGCGAGTTTTGTCGTTCGTGACTCGAAGGTAAAAGATGATTGGACACTAGAGTGCCTGTAAATTTGCACTCGCCAAAATGTAGTTGAGGAAATGGGCTTAAAGATTCCATTTGGAGATGTGATAGAATCTTGTTGGAGATGGTCTTGTAGATTCCATCCAAGAATGTTTGATGATCTGTGTGTTGTAAGTCAGAAGAATAAGTATCAGAATGGCTTCCGTGTCTGAAACGTATCTGAACTGTATCTGGAGACTGGATCTGAATGAGCAAAGGAATAGCATCCGTATCTGGAGCGTATCCAAGCTGTATCTGAACTTTGTACTTGAATAAGCAATAGAATAGCATCCGAGACTAGAGCGTCTCTGAGCTGGGGAAAATCAGAATAAGTGACAGAATGGCAACTGTGTCTGGAGTGTATCTGGACTGGAGTCTGAAGTTTGAATCTGAATGAGTAATAGAATAGCATCCACGTCTGAAGCGTATCTAAACTGTATATGAGATCTGAGTCTGAATGAGAAACATAATGACTTCCGCGTCCGGAGTGTATCTGTACTGTATCATGATTCGGAAAACTGAATAAGGGCCAGAATAACATCCGTGTCAGGAGCATATCTGAACTAGAATCTGAATAAGTGACAGAATGACTTCCATGTCTGGAGTGTATCTGAAATTGAAATTGATAGTTGAATATGAATGAGAAATAGAATAGCATCCGCGTCTGGAGCGTATCTAATCTGTATCTGATAGTTGAAATCTGAATAAGTAATAGAATGACTTCCGTGTCTGGAGTGTATCCACACTGTTTCTGAAATCCTAATCTGAATGAGCAACATAATGACTTCCGTGTCTGGAGTGTATCCGTACTGTATCATGATTGTATACTGTTAATGGTAGCTTGCTAATCTTATCCTGAAAAGGATAAAATGTTGGTTGAAACACAAAGTTATGTTGCATGAAATGTATGATGCAATAGATGTTTTTATGATATATGGATGTAATGTATGCGCATGTAAGCTGATTAGCTGTCTTGCTGAGGAAAATAATATCCTTGACGGCTGGGGATAATAAAAGACCCTTGACTTCTGCCGGGGAAAATGAATCCTTGACTGTTGAGAGTAAGAAATCCTTGGTGACTGTTGGGGACAAGAAATCCTTAACAACTTCTGTGGGGATATAAATATCCTTCATGTCTTGAAGTTGGAGTATTGACAAAATCTGTTGTGAGAGTAATGCCAAACTTCTAGAGAAATTTGCTTGGGAAATCCAGAGAATTTTGGCGACTTCTACTGGGGATTATACAAAGGAAATCCTTGATCTGCTGGAGAATAAGGAAGACTCTGATGATCTCTGCGGGGATTTAAGAATGAGAATCTTCATTCTGTTGGGGAGTAATGAAAACTTTGGCGACTTCACTGGGGAATTAAGAATGAGAATCTTCAATCTGCTGGGGAGTAAAAACTCTATGGGGAAGAAGGCTTACTACTGGAGAGTAAGTTCAGGAGTT
Organism: Vicia faba; assembly: GCA_948472305.1. Lineage (NCBI taxonomy): Eukaryota > Viridiplantae > Streptophyta > Magnoliopsida > Fabales > Fabaceae > Vicia > Vicia faba. The sequence goes on from OX451738.1 coordinate 647,116,970, forward strand.
TTCGGTCGTCGGCCACTCTACTGGGAAGTTATCCTAGGTTGGGGATAAGACAAAAGTTAATTGTTATCTGGTTGATTTCCGGGCTTCAAGATAACTTACTGGGGAATTTGGAGAAACTAGATGGTTTCTGCTGGGGATTGATAGTAAGAAGTTTTGGCTGCGCTGGGGAAGAAGGTTTCAGCTCCGCTGGGGATCTGTAACCCAAAGTTTTTGTTCCACTGGGGATCTGGATGATGTACTGTAGGGATTGCTCCTAGAATAGCCTAAAGACATTTTCCTATCCTTTCAGTCTGTCAGTAATTGTTCTTTTCCATCCTGCTTATTTGTAAACAGTAATTATGTTCAAATGCATATGTTCATCAATGAATCATTGGACGTTTTTGCAAATAAAAACACAAGTGTAAAAGAAAAAGGCAAATAGTTTTCTATACTTTGAAAGAGATATCTTTGTATTAACTTTGAGTAAGTATTTTGTACAAAGGAGACATACATCCTAGTAAGAGGATAATGTCATAAAAGTAAGAAAAAAATTATACAAAGAAAGATAGCTTTGTGTGTAAAAATCCCATGGGGTTCCCATTCCGCTATAGCCTTCGTATCTCCGAATATCTTGTCCATTCGCTGCTTCGTCCGAAGATGATTGAATTGATCAGAAGCTTAGAGTTTGTCAGTGAAGAGATTATCCTTAAAGTGATCCGACGAGACATAGTCATACGCTTTAATTCCTTAACTTTTGCCTGGACCGCCCTTTCGGGTTTTTAGTCCACTGGGAAACCCTTTTTTGCCCAAGTCGCCCTTTCGGGTTTTCAACTTTCCGGGTGTATAGATTTTTTTTATTTATCCCTAATTTTTTCCTAAACTTCCCTTTCGGGTTTTCGATTCACCGGGATTCCCTTTTTACCTAGGTGTGTCAACCTAGCGGGTTATTTATGCGTAGTATCTTTTGACTATGTCTGCGTTTGCAGGTTGTCACCGTCCATAGTGGTTAAGATCATTGCCCCACCAGAAAATATGTTTTTGATTACAAATGGTCCTTCATAGGTAGGAGTCCATTTGCCCCTGGGATCACTTTGTGGCAAAATGATGCGCTTGATTACCAGATCTCCGACTTGATACACCTGGCGTATGACTTTCTTGTTGAAAGCCTTGATCATCCGTTTTTGATACGTTTGACCGTGGCAAACAGCAGAAAGTCTCTTTTCATCAATCAAGTTAAGTTGATGAAGTCGGGTCTGAATCCAATCGTCTTCACTCAAACCAGCATCCTTCATGATTCTCAAAGAGGGAATCTGAACCTCGATAGGTAAAACAACCTCCATGCCATATACCAAGGAATAGGGTGTTGCCCCAGTTGATGTGCGTGCCGTGGTACGGTACCCGTGGAGAGAAAACGGTAACATTTCATGCCAGTCCTTGTAGGTGACTGTCATCTTTTGTATGATCTTCTTGATATTTTTGTTAGCAGCTTCAACTGCACCATTCATCTTCGGCCGATAGGGGGATGAATTGTGATGTTGAATCTTGAACTGCTCGCACAAGGCAGTGATCATATAGTATTGTTAAGGTTTGTACCATTATGAGTGATAATCCTTTCGGGGATACTGTACCGGCAAATAAGGTTCTGCTTGATGAAGCGGGCAACCACATTCTTAGTGATGGATGCGAAGGAAGTTGCTTCGACCCACTTGGTGAAATAGTCAATGGCCACCAGAATGAAGCGGTGTCCATTGGATGCTGTAGGCTTAATCTCTCCAATCATGTCGATTCCCCACATAGCGAAGGGCCAAGGATCTGTTAAGACATTTAGAGGAACTAGAGGCACGTGCACCTTGTCTGCATAGATTTGACATTTATGGCATGTCCGGGAGTGTTGATAGCAGTCAGCTTCCATGGTAGACCAGTAGTAGCCTGCCCTTAGAATCTTCTTAGCCATCGTATGCCCGCTAGAGTGAGTGCTGAAGGTACCTTCATGCAATTCAGCCATAATCCTTTCAGCTTCAGCTTTATCCATACAACAAAGCAGAATGGAATCATGATTGCGCTTGTACAAGATTCTGTTACTTAGGAAGAACTTAGTTGAGAATCTCCTTAAGAACTTTTTTTCGTTGACCGAAGCTCCTTCAGGATATTCTTGAGCCTCGAGATACCTTTTGACTTTATGAAACCACGACTGGTCCACTACTTCTTCGGTATTAATATCGTGACAATGTGAAGGTTCGTCCATCCGTTCAATGGTGATTTGGGGAGCCTCATTATCCCAGTTAAGTTTAAACATGGATGACATTGTAGCTAGAGCATCTGCTAGCTGATTTTCTTCTCGCGGGAAGTGCTCGAAGGTAATCTGCTCGAAATGTGGTAACAATGTAAAGACATGTTCTTTGTAAGGGATGAGGTTTGGATGTTTAGTATCCCACTCTCCTTTGATCTTACTGATGACCAAAGCTGAGTCCCCAAACACAATCAAGGATTTGATTCCCAAGTCTATGGCAGCCTTGAGTCTAAAGATGCAAGCTTCGTACTCTGCCATGTTGTTCGTACAGTTGAAGCAAAGTCGTGTAGTGAAAGGTGTATGGCAACCTTCTGTGGAGATGAGTACCGCGTTGATACCGCTGCCAAGTGCATTGGAGGCCCCATCAAAGTACAGGGTCCATCGGGATCCTTGTTCAGGTCCGTCATATCGTTTGAAACCTTCAACATTGTCCAATGTCATGATGTCCTCGTCAAGGAAGTTAAACCTCATGGATTAGTAATCTTCTACAGCTTGATGAGCCATATGATCAGCTAGCACACTCCCCTTTATAGCTTTTTGGGTTATGTACTGTATATCATATTCCGTTAGGATCATCTGCCATCTAGATATCCTTCCGGACAAAGCAGGCTTCTCAAAGATGTACTTTATCGGATCCATCTTAGATATCAGCAAAGTGGTATGAGTCAACATATACTACCTTAGCCGGCGAGCAGCCCATACCAAAGCGCAACAAGTTTTCTCGAGCAGTGAGTATCAGGTCTCACAGTTAGTAAACTTTTTGCTAAGGTAACAAATGGCATGCTCTTTTCGGCCAGACTCGTCATGCTGCCCCAGTACGCACCCCATTGAATTCTCTAGGACGGTCAGATACATGATTAGCGGTGTTCCCTCGACGGGTGGCATCAAGATAGGAGGTTCTAGCAAATACTCCTTGATTTTATCGAAAGCAATCTGACCGTCATCATTCCATCGAACTACCTGATCTTTCTTCAACAGCTTGAAGATTGGTTCACAATTAGATGTTAGGTGAGAAATGAACCTAGCAATGTAGTTTAGGCGTCCCAAGAAACCTCTGACCTCCTTCTCAGTGCAAGGAGCAAGCATTTCTTGTATAGCTTTGACTTTGGCAGGATCAACCTCGATGCCTTTGTTACTGACAATGAATCCTAAGAGTTTACCAGACCAGACTCCAAATGTGCACTTGTTTGGGTTCAATCTGATCTTGTACTCCTTCAACCTGACAAACAACTTTTGCAAGTGATCAAGGTGTTCTTCTTCAGTTTGTGATTGGGCTATCATGTCATCTACGTAGACCTCTATCTCATGATGTATCATATCATGAAACAAAGCTACCATGGCGCGTTGATAGGTTGCCCCGACATTCTTCAGTCCAAATGGCATCACTTTGTAGCAGAACGTACCCCACCGTGTAACAAAAGTAGTTTTCTCCATGTCCTCAGGTGCCATTTTGATCTGGTTATAGCCTGAGAATCCGTCCATGAAAGAAAATACTTTGTGCTGAGCTGTGTTGTCAACCAAGATGTCGATGTGCGGAAGTGGAAAATCATCTTTAGGGCTGGCCCTGTTTAAATCTCTATAATCTATGCACATTCTCACTTTGCCGTCCTTCTTAGGCACGGGCACAATGTTAGCAACCCATTGTGGATAGGAAGTAACAACCAGAAATCCAGCATTGAACTGCTTCATAACTTCTGCTTTGATCTTCTCGGACATGTCAGGTCTCATACGGCGAACCTTTTGTTTCACCAGTGGACAGTCTTCTCTCGTGGGGAGACGGTGTACCACAATGTCTGCATCGAGTCCCGGCATGTCTTCGTATGACCAGGCAAAGATCTCAACATAATCATTCAGTAGCTGAATTAGGCGCTCCTTGACACTCGGCTCTAGATTGGCACCTATCTTGATTTCCTTTTTGTCATCCTCATTTCCCAAGTTGATTGTATCCAACTGCTCTTCATGAGGCTGGATTGCTCTTTCCTCTTGCTGTAATAATCTAGCCAATTCCCCTGGCACCTCACAATCTTCCTCACCTTCGTATTCGGCTTAGTTGATCAGATCTTCAGAGTCACTAAAGGCTATAGCAGTACCGTTACCCATGGGTTTCGAAATGGAAGGGTACCTGCATTTGTGAGTGTGGGTGTGTGTAAGGGCATAGCCATCTTAAAACAACAAAATGTAAAAGAAAGACAATGAGCACAAAAGGTTTATATATGAAAAGCGTCCATGATTCATTACAATGACATGTGAAAATGAAATAAGAACCCTTACAAATGGACCTATGTGCCTCGGGTAAGACACAAGGTTGAAAAAGTACAAATTGTTTGGGAATTATTACAGATCCAACATAAATGGAAAAGATAAATTACTGCAGTATGAAAGTAATCGGAACAAAGTCTTTTGCTTCCCAGTTGCACAGTCCTCCGCCAATAGTAGGAAAAATCCAGTCTTCCAAGCTGTCCTCTTCTTCACTGTCCTCTAGTGCATTAACCCCTCGATGGCTGATCTTCACAGGTGGCCCTCCGGCACGGGAGCGGCGCACGGCCTTCTGACCAGTCGAAGTAAATCCCAAGCCGAATTTGTCTATTTTGAAAGGAAAGTCGGGAAGCTGCCCCAGATAGTGGATCCTCCTTCTTCCACTACTGCCCTAGCATCCTTGAGAGATGACATCCGAGGTGGAGGTCTGGTAATCATGGGTACATAGGACACTGTCTTGGTCGCCGCTATCTCTTGAGAGACTTCTTCGAAGTGTTGGAAATGGGTCTCTATGAATTCGCCATCTAATTCCACATAACGGAAAGAATTCAAATGACTGATCATGTATTCCTCTTCGCCATGAACAATTATGATTTTCCCCTGGACATGGTACTTGAGCTTTTGATGCAGAGTAGAAGTGACAGCTCCCGTATGGTGGATCCAAGGTCTTCCCAACAGACAAGAGTAGGAAGGAGGGATGTCCATCACGTAAAATGTTGAATTGAACATCTGGGTACCCACCTTGATCGGGATGTCCACCTCTCCATGGACCATCCTCTTAGAACCATCAAAGGATCTGACAATTATATTGCTGGGTTTCAGGGTTAAGCCTTCACAATCCAGTCTATCCAAGGCTTTCTTCAGCAAGACATTTAAAGACGAACTAGTGTCTACCAGTACGTGTGCTAGGGTTGTCCCTCTATATTCCACCGAGACATGCAAAGCATCATTATGTTTTCTCCCTTTTGAAGTTAAATATGCATCAGAGAATCCTAGACCATTGTCAACTGTTAAACTAGCCACACATTCCTGGAACTGATCAGCGGAGGTTTCTTGTGGCACGTGGGCCGTCTTCAAAAACTTGACCAAAGCTTTAGCATGTGCCTCAGAGCACAGCAACATGGCTAACATAGATATTTTGGAGGAGGTCTGTCCCAGTTGTTCAATAACATCGTAATCACTTTTCTTAATGATACTCAGAATCTCTTCCATCTCTTTCTGGGATGTCTTAGGAATAACAAGTGATTGAGCCTTCATCAAGACAGACTCCTCTTGAACATTCTTTCCTTTTTTCTCAACACGGAAGTAGGGATGGGAATTGTATTTTTTTTGTTGGCGGGTACTTGCAGGTACAGTTACTGGGGTAATCTTCGGAACGGCCGCGAGTCCAAAGACTGCTGTTGGAGGAGAAACCTCTGGAGAAAAGATTCTCCCACTACGAGTAATTTTGCTTGTTCCGGAAATGTTACTGATGTCGGGATTATCCTCTTCAGAGCTTTCTTCTTCAATGGTCTGTTCAATCTGCTTGACACCATGGTAGTAGATTTCTCCACCATAGTTCCATGGTACCATTTTATCGGTTTTGTATGGGGCTGACCCGGACATTGTTATCTTCAACGGAGTAGTCATAGGAGCAGATGTAATCCTAACGGGTTTTTTAGGAACCCTGGAAAGATTGGCGTATATGGTTATTATTGAAACTTCTAGAACTGGAATGGGCGAGACAAGAGCTTTCTCAAACAAAATTTCCTTGTTATCAATCAATTGTTGGATTCCTTTCTTCAATGAGGACAGTTAAATGGGGAGGACAGGAAAGCATAGAAATCTTGGTCACAACCTGGGAACACCCCAGCCTTCAACAAATTCAACTTGATGGTTAGGAGAGGAGTTGACAGTTCATCCACAATAGAAACAAACAGATCTTATTCCACAGAATTGGCATTGTGTCCATGCCTGGGCATCGATGCGGAGATAACATTCGGCTTTTCAGGAGCTTCAAATTCAACTTCCTTTGCATCAATTAGATCTTGAATCTTGTTCTTCAGGGCCCAACAGTTGTTGGTGTCGTGCCCTGGACTTTCTGAATAGTAAGCACATCTGGCGTTGGGATGGTAGTGCTAAGAAGCAGTGTTAGGATTTTTAGGGGCCTCCTTTAGCATGGCCAGGTTCAACTTCAAGAGATGTGGTAAGACTTGAGCATGAGTCATGTTTATCTTGGTGAATTGCCTTACAGGCCTTTCCACCCTTTGCTGGTTATTTCTCGGCTGATCATTTCTAGGCTGGTTGTTTCTCGGCTGGTTTGACGCAGACTTTTGAATCATAACGGCCCCCACTATTGATCGTCTTTCGGCTTTGGGCATAGACAACAGACACTTCCTTCTTTCCAGTGAAGAGATTTTTTGCAGCAGCAGAGGTAGATGTATCTTTCTGAATTTTCCCGCTTCTAATACCGACTTCCACCCTTTCGCCAGTTAGAATCAACTTAGTGAAACCTGCAGAGGAGCTTCCAATCAGGTGATTAAAGAAAGGACCTGACAGAGTCCCCAAGAACATGTCCACTAGTTCTCTTTCAGATAATGGTGGTTGTACCCTTCCGGCTAAATCCCTCCATTTTTTGGCGTAGTCTTTGAAACCCTCATTGGTAGCCATAGCCATACTCTATAGCTGAGTACGAGTTGGCGCCAAGTCGGCGTTGTATTGATACTGTTTATAGAATGCGGCCGCTAGGTCTTCCCAATTATAGACATCAGACCTCTCCAACTGGTAGAACCAATCAAGTTGTGTTCCTGACAAACTGTCCTGGAAAAAGTGGACCAACAGGTCTTTCAGAAGAATGTGGTTGAATTTTCCTGACATAGGATCTGAGGTGCGTTTTTGGGTAAGACACCCCATCATACTTAGAAAATAGTGGTACTTTAAATTTAGGAGGGATTACAATTCCAGAAACCAACCATAACTCCTCAAAATCCAGCCACGGTACTCTTTGCACTTCCATAGCAGCTAGACGCTCTTGCAAGTTTTTGTATTTGTCATCGGCCGAAGGGTACTGTTATTCGGAGTAGTCCTCATCTTCCTCTTCCTCTGCTTTAGAATCAGATGGAACTGCCGTTCCTTTACCCTTTCCTTCCCCCTCTTCATATGTTGATGGGAATTCCAAGGTCCATCTGGCTTGTCCTTCAAACCTTCTGCCCATGATAACCACACCGGCTCACTTCTTCTTCTTTTTCTATTTTTCTTTCTCTAGCAGTGTCTTGAGCTCCTCCTGCCCTTTGGCCAAGGTCAAGAGTAGCTGTTGAAATTGTGAATTTTGAGCTTGCAAATCTTTGACCGTTTGTTCTAGATCCATCTTGCTAAAATAAACAGTAGAAAGATGAGGAAACTTGGTGTGAAGACCTGCTTATGCATATGATGAATGATATGTATTCCTGTAATGCTTTCAAGGATTCAGAAATTCAAATTTGTTTTAAACAAAAAGGAACACACGTCATATTAATAAGATAGAATTTGTTAGTACATCAATGCCCCTTGGGCAAAATAATACAAAATTCTAAGGTAAAAAGACGTTGCGCATCCTCTTTGGTGCAATGTAGGTGTTGAGAGTCTGCTCTTCGTGAAGTAGACGAGTGAGTTCCAAAACCTTCTTCTCGCTTGCGTAGAATTGGGCTTCAAAAGTGTTGCTCTCTCCCTTGAGCTGTATCCAACTCCTTTTAGATCTTCTAGTGATGTTGGCATGTCAGGATGTAGGAGGGTGTATGGAACCTCTCCTTCCATAACAGGCTCTATAATCACATGGAGAATGGAGGGGTAAGGCATCATAAGACTTTGGGCGCGGGTTCGTACCCACTTGAGGTAAGGCTCAAGAGGGATGGAATTCTTGTGCCCCAAGGTCTTACTGTCTACCTTGTTGGGCATCCTCCAAGCTCAGATGAACCTTTGTCGGAGTCCTTGATTGTCGTTGTCGAAGTCGAAAACCAAGCCTTGAATCAGCATATCATGTGGGCCATCTCTTCGGGCATAACCAAACTGTCTCAGAGCCAAGAAAGGGTTGTAGGTGATGCCTCCCCTAATGCCAAGTAGAGGGACATTAGGGAATTCCCCACAACGGTCAATGATAATAACATTCTCTTTTGATTGAGAACACCAATGAATATCTGAATGGGTAAGAGTCATCAATCGTTGTGACCACCTTAAACCTTGCTCATTCTTCAAGACTGATTGGGGAAGATGAGAAATAAACCATCTTGCCAGTAGAGGAGTGCAACACATGAGAACACCTCTTTTCCTTATTGTACGAGTGTGAAAAGAGTGGAGGATATCCCCAAGCAATGTAGGCACCAGGTTGCGAGTCATGAAGATTTTAACAGCACTCACATCTATGAGTTGGTCAGGGTTAGGGAATAAGACCATACCATAGATGAGAAGAGCTACAATCTCCTTAAAAGCTTTCAAGTCTAGAGAATTCCAACAGCTTTGGGCCTTCTCAAACAGAAACTTTGACAAGAAGCCTTTGACACCACTTCTAGTTTCCCAATATGTTGTGACATCAGATGAGTGCAAGTGTAAGGCTTGAGCAATCTCTTCTGGTTTTGGACCTTTTTCCGTACCGTTGAAGGTTAGTTGATTGAGAATAGGAATCCTCAAGAGTTGAGAAAATTCCTCCAAAGTAGGCACAAGTTGGTAGTCAGGAAATGTGAAGCAATGATGCAAAGGGTCAAAGAACTGGAAGAAAACTTTCACCATATCCTCCTCAGTGTTGGAAGTGACCAAGTTGAGCAGACGACCATGCCTCTCGGTGAATGGAGAATTCTCAGGAATCCTTGAAGCTAGCTCCTTGAGTTGTGGAGGAATTCTTATAGGGTTTATTTGGACAGTTTTCCTGCGAAGTGAATCCATAACCTACAAAACAGGAACAAAGATGAACCTCCAAAATGCTTGAAATGGTTAGTGGATGCATATGATGCTTCATGATGTCCATGATGTTATGCACAAGTATATATTTACAAGCAAATCACATAAGTTCCTAGTTTCAGGCTTGCATGGGGTTTCATAGGTAAGTACCCTCTTGAAGTTTAGTTGGCTCAACCTGTCCTAGAAATAGTAACCGGGTTCTAAGGAGCTCAATATCACTGGTTTGTTTCCTTGTTCATTATTTCAATTCATCCTCTTTACTGACGACCGAAATATTCCAAGGAACCAATCCTCAATGAGTGTAGTATCGAGTATATACCAACTTCGAACTTCACCAAAGCCGGTCATCTCACTACATCCTAAAAGGCCAAGTTGGTCAAGTAAAGGTTATAAAAGTCCATTAGTGCTTCATGACATCACTCAGCAGCTCCATATTCTCTTTGATTGACTCAAAGGCTACCGGTACCCACAAATATGTTGCACTAATATATCTATTTCTTAGACCATGTTGGTATACCCCGCACAGTTTCCACAACGTATTGCTATTTACCTATGAATGTTTCCCAAATCTGGGTAGAGGATTCAAACCTAAACAATAGAACCAAAGTGTAAAGCAAATAAGTCAAGCAAGATAAGCATGTAAATGTGATCTAAAACCCTAAGGTAACCCCACTTTTATAATAGTCCCCAGCAGAGTCTCCAGTTCTGTGATGCGGTGGGAGAACTGACTTGAGGTTTTGCGTTTATGTTCGCAAATGTCGCGGTTAGCAAGAGTCGCCATCGACTTTTATTTTATCCAAAAGGAAAGGTAAAAAAACACAGGAAATACCTTTGAGATTGTTTTTGGGTTCGGGGGGTAGATTATGAAAAGGGAAGGTGCTAGCACCCTTTTCATCCATGGTTTTCCATGGGCTCTTAGTTACTTGTTTAGATCACTTGCTTTGCTTTGACAATTGTTTGAAATGGTGCTTTGTGTGGTTTTGAAAGTATTTTGAAAAGAGGCCATCGTTTAGGAAATCTTTGTAATGATTCTTATTCGTATGAATGTGTACAAAGATGTTTGTCTTTTAAAAAATGTTTCAATGTTTTGAAATGTTTTGAAAATGTGTGTGTTTGTTTGAAAATAGCAAGGATTGTTTGCAAATTGATCAAGTAACTAGAAGCATTCTACCTACTAAAAAGTCTTTCTTGTACATTTTTATTCCTTTGACATTGTTGATTTACCATTAATTTGGTAATCAACCCTATCTTTGGATGTTAAACGGGATGAACGTGGGTCATCGTATGACCATGATAGCAATGGTGCCAAGTATCTTAGCATGCTTAAGGGACCAAGATCATCTTTGTTTAGGCAACCTTTTGATAGAGTCATCGAGGGACTATGATCTTTTGTTTTGTTTTGTTTTGCCAAGATACCTAGCATGCATACCATGGCGATTTTTTAGGCAACAAAGTGGGTGAAACCCTAGAGGTGCTTGTGTGCAATGTGTTGTCATTTTCATGCATTTTTGTCTTGCATTAGGTCATGCTATTTGTTTGATTTTTGTCTTATCATACAAACCCTAATTTACTAAACATGTATATAATGCAATAAATTGCGTAAAGTAAAACTAAGCTATTACAACAATTATTATGGGAGGGGGGATACAAGTTTTGAATGGGGGATATTGCTCAAAATAAAACCCTAAAAATTATTACAACCCAATTGAATTATTATACAATAAATAAATAGACAATTATTTAAATATGCAATAAAATGTATGGATGCAAAATGTTTTTTTGTATTTATTTTATATATGTAACAACAAAATTATTTAAGTCCTAAAAATAAGAAAAATAATATTATTATTTTTGAAAGGGTGAAAAACCCTAGTTTTTGATTAAAGAAAATATATGTTTCTTATTATTTATTTTATCCATTTATGTACAAGAAAAATAAATAAAATTATTTACAAAAATTAAAATATATGTGGAAATAATAATTTATGTGTGTGAATAATAAAAATAAAAATGTATGATATTTTTAAATATATTTACTATTTATTTAAGAAAATAATTTCTATTCCATTTAAAATAATCAATATTTTATGCAAAAAATAAGATAAAAAATAAAATAAAAATGCAAAAATTAAGAAAATATTTTTGGATATTTTTTATCATTAGAAAAAATGAATTCAAGCACAAAAAATAAAAATATGCAAGAAAATAGAAAAATATAAAATGATAAGTCAGGGGGGTGCAAATAGTGGATCCGGGGGTATGGGAAGTAAAACAGCAAGCCCAAGCGCGCCAGGCCCAAGCCAGCTTCATCCCTGTCCTCCAGCCAACATTCTGCGCGCGTTTTGCCTCAAACCTGTATCTCTCACATACGTGCACAAAAGCAAAAACCCATAACACAAAAAAGGTAGCTTATGATCTCACGATTCCAGTGATATAAAGTTTGTGACCTAACACTCAAAGATCAAGGAGAATTTTTGTAGCCCTAATTCCTGACCTAATTTTTTCATGAACTTCAAGCTTCAAATTCTCACTACTCAGTTAATATAAATAACAACTATGCATATGTACATCTTAAGCAAGTTAAGGACTACATTTTTACTTCACAAATCAAAGCTTAAGGATGCCTAAATAGAGAGATAGAACTTTGAAAAATACCTTGTTCAACTGAGTTTGGATATGGCAACGTGGGGACTTTGAGTGAGGCCTGAAGATCGTGTGAGCTTCCTTGAAGTTCCCTCAAGCTTTTCCAATGCTCAGCTTGCCTTGAGGATGCTTGAAACTCCTTGTAGAAGTCAACCTGCAACCTTTCAAAATGAAAATGGTGATGTTTGAAATAGGGGTTACAGTTGCAAGACAAGGGCCTGGATAGTTTAGGTAGGATGTATGGAAGATGTTTCAAGTGTTGAATCAAGAAACGCACAAGCTAATATTGAAATGGCTTTGATTTTGCAGAGGCTGCCCTATTTTGGGCAGAAATGTGTTTTTTTGTGTTTGGGAGTTTTTGAGATGCTATGAATTCGTGCTTAGGCTTGTAACAAGTTTCTGAAGTTGTTTAGAATGAAGCCAAGCCTTGCCTTTATCAGATGGACAAGTTATCTTGACTTTTGCCAATTTGCTTGCTTTTGAAGAAAGTTGACATGACTTATGCCAAAGGCCTGTACAGGCTAGCTTGTGGACTGCAAAGGGTTGGTATACTTTGCCTGATGTTTGTGGATCTTGCTTGCAACAAAAGATCAGGTCCATGGCTCAAGAATTGTAAAGTTTGCAAAAGCATGCTTTATCAAAATGGTATTGTGAACTTTATGCCATTTTTGGATTAATTCATTGTGCAATGCTTCAAAAGTGAAAACAAAGGCTTTAACCACTGAGTTAGGATTAAATTATGGAGTGTAGAAGTGATTTAGGACCTGTAATGCAAGGTAAAAGCATGCTAGGACAGATTTGCAACTTGAAGCATTGTAAACATGGCTTGAATAAAAGTGACAAATTGCCATTTTCTCTTCTTCGATTCTCCCTATCCACAAATGATCTTGGAGAGTTCTTGGACATTTTGGAAAGCTTGAAACATGCTATACAATCCATATTTGAAATTCAACTTGAGATACCTCTTGGAACTAGGTGAAAAGTTGCCATGAAGTTAGATCAAAAACCTGCCTAAACTAGGGCAAAATTTCACTAAGTTATTTAGTTTATGGACCCCTATTCACAAAATCATAACTTGAGATCCAAGCATATTTTTGGAAAACTTTGTGAATCAAAGTTGTATATTTCATGGAGGACTACAACTTTCATGTTGGAAGTTTTCTTTGGATCCAAATGCATCATGGTGAAAAAGTCGTGGAAAGTTGGGAAAAAATAAGAAAATTTCCATACTTAGAAATTTTCTAAGTTATGAAATTTTTTCAAATTAAAACCCTAATTTGCAATTTTAGGTTTCTTGGTCAACAAGTTTCACATTTTGACATATCTTTATGAATTATGACCCTTGGCACTTGATTTTGACCAAAAAGTCAAAGTTTGACTTTTCAGTGTACAGTTGACTTTTGATCAGTTGACTGCAAAATTCATTTGTCAATCCTATGAATTTGAGATCTTTTGAACTATGTGATTAGGTCAAGATAATGCTATTGAGTCCTTGAAATCATGCTTGAACCCAATTGGTCATTGGATAGGTTAAAAATCAGAAATTTCCCTTTCTTAGTCAAAACCCTAATTTTGACCATTTGATGATCTGATCAAATTTCTTGAGGAGTTATGATCCAAACTTGATCAAATGGTACATAGGAGCCTAGAATGTTGTTGTGGATCAAACATTATGAAGTGTGACTGTAAATTGGCCATGGTTGACTTTTTCCCCAATACAGCTGATTTTTAAGTCAACTGTCCAATTGATTGGGCAAAAATGTGATTCAAGGCTTGAGACTTGGTATGAGCAATATTAGGGGTCCAAGATGGTATATGAAAGTCACATGAAGCATTGATGGTCCAAAAATCCTTGTGCAAACTCAAACCCTAATTTCAGTTCATTAGTGCAAGATGAGGTCTTGAGTTGAGCAAACCCTAATCCTGTCTGGAGTCCAAGAGGTCTTGTGAGGAAAATCTTGATAATATGAGAGGGCACATTTATGGGTACAACAGATTGTTTTAAAGCTTTGTCTGCATATAGGATTTTGTTTATAGTCGAATGTTAGTCGTGATGCATTGAATATTTTTACCTTGAAAAAAATTGTTTCATTTTACTTAATCCATCCAGTATCACTCTTTAATCGATCCTTCGGGCATTTTGACACTGATTGTGCCATTTCTTTTGCTTAGCCAAGAGTTTGGAGGAAGGAGTTTAGCTAAAACAATAAATGTAGTGGTATGCTTTTGAGTAGAACCCTGTTGATGATTTACAGGCATTGTTTCAATCCCCAAACACAGGAGATATAAGGGAGTTAGACCCTCGTTAACCCCTCTTAGCCTTCGAAGTAGGAGTTTCTTTTCCGTTCAAAAATTAAAAAAAAAACTTTTTAAACCAGGGGTAGGGTAGACGTGCAGTTGATTTGCCCAAGCATTCAAATTTCAGAAGGAATGTCCCATCTGAGGATCACTACATTTTATCTTTCACATCATGAAAAAAAAAGAAATGCGTGTCTAAACCACGATGTTCATTTCCTCACAAAGCCCTGAGGTCGAGATCGAATATATACAATAATGGATATCCCTCGCCGACCAAGGACTGCGACATTTGTTTTCTTCAAAAAAAAAAAGAGAGAGAGAAATAAAGAAAAAGTTCAAAGACCTAAAGTCATATTGACTTGTTCGAAGTGGAAAGTATGAATAAGAAAGAAACAAAAAGCCCCGCTAAGTAAAAACTTGAAAACAAGTCGCTTAGACAAAAGTTAGGGCATCCCGCAGGACTCCCAAAATTGAAAATATTTTGTCCAGGCAAAAATTAGGGAAGAGAGAGCCTAAAAGGCCGAAAAAAAAATTTATCCACTAAAATTTTCATCAAAAGAAGAGGAACAAAAAAAAAAGCAGCAGAAGTTAAGTGACAATCGTGTTGGAGAATTTGTCGTGATCACTCTACCATTATAAATCCTTTTGGAAGATCAATGCTTGTAATAAGTCAACTGAACTTAGGACAGGAGAATATCACGAAGGGGGTGGGCACCAAATAACTTGAGCCTTGAAAAAAAAATTTTCTTCTAAAAAAACCTCGAAGCAGGCCATGTTACAACCTCTAAAAGTCCTAACTGAAACAAGAGTTTAACTCGAAAGCATACTACAACAGGATAACATTTCCTAAACTCCCCAAATATGTGTTGCACAACCGTTTTGGTATCTTATCACCCACATCTTGACTCGTTTTTCAAAAAAGGGAAGAAAAGTTTTGAAATTTTTGCACTCTAGCCAGTGATTCGCTCACAACAGAGATGCAACATTTTGTTAAAGTTTTCAACTTCAAGGCTTAAATAATCATCGTATCAGGTCTGTCACTCCCAAAATAAACATCTTTCTGTATGCAAAACAATTGCTTGACATCAAAAAGAGTTTACACGTTGAACACCTGTAAAGAGCTTAATGATTGTCAGGAAGGGAATGTTTGGCTTTCTTCTATTTAGACAGAGCCCATGTATGATTAGGACTCTACTTGTCCCCCGTGAAGTTTCTTATCCTCAGTGAAGTTTCGTCTCCGCAGTGAAGTTTTATTGCCCCAAGAATCTTCTTTTTCAAAAGCTTCATTCTAAGACTTCAAGTTTGGATACGTCACACATCCCCAGTGGAGTCGTTTAAATGGGAACTCCCACTTTGGAGGAGTTTCAACTCCCCAACAAGAAGTTCCAACAGAGATCCCTCGCCTTGACATCTCACTTCCCAGCTGTTTTGCTGACTGGGGAATCCTTATGTTAAGATCTTTCCTTATCCCTAGGGAAGACGGTAATGTGTGACTATCTACATGATTCATCCAAAGGTTGCATTCCAAGAAAAGCTCTCTCCAACAAAAAATATTCAACAAGGTTCTGTATCCCCGACAAAGTCCCCTTCCTCAGCAGAGCTTTGTTCCCCTGGCAAAGGCTTTCACCCCTCACATCGGGTTTGTTTGTCTTGATATCATCCTTAACACGGCCGTGTGCTGTCCTTTCCAGAGATTACAGTCTTGTCCTGATTTTCTCCCTCAATGTCTAATCTTCAGATAGGCGTCCCTCTCCGGAAGCTGCAATGTCGATCTGATCTTCCCTAGGAGTTTGCGATTTACTTTTGCAGCTCCTTTCAATGTTTGTGGCCCGTTCCTACTGGTTGCTCGGATGTTATTCCCCGCAAAGCTCCATCTCTTCGAGGTTCCCTCTATAGTGGTTCCCCGTATCCTCTCCTTTGGATTTTGTAATTTATTTTTGCAAGTCTGGTCAAATTCCGACTTCTTGGATATTGGCTTCTCAATTGGCTGTTCTCCAGTGAAACTTTTAAACATGCATCATTACATTGCATCTACCAAAACGCGTAGCATTTCCATCATGTGGAGCATTGCGCTATACAAAGAATTCAAACATGCATCGGAACATAAGCCATTTTTGTCTCCCTCATCCCCAGTGATTTTGCTAATACTTTGGATCAAATCTCCAGCAAGGTCTTTGTCCTCATTATATTAGTTTACTCCCCATACCAATATCCTCCTGACGTCAATCTTTTGTTTGTTTGAGTGTCCACTTTTGACTATAGTTCAGTTTCGCCCTGGCACGGTCTTCTCGGGTTTAGTCTTCACTACCCTCTCCAATTCATTCCAATGTCTATTGATGCACCTTTTCGAATACCAGTTTCGTCCTGATATTCGCTTTCAGCGGGTTTTTAGGTGTACGCCCTAATCTCCTAGCTTTAGGTCGAGTTTCGCCTCGTCGTATGTGCATGAAATCCAGTTTTGTCCTGGTACTCATCTAGCTTAGTTTCTCCTAACTAGTTATTGAATCGAGTTTCGTCTTGTCTTTGTTTTCATACCTTGGACCCTTTGACGATGTTTATTTACCGAGTGCAGTTTTTGTATTGCATCCCTGGTTTGAAATCAGTCTCTTTTGTTCCTTGGATTCTTCTATCAGTTTTCGTCACTGTTTATCCATTGATCTGAGACCAGCAGGTGCTCTGAGAAACATGCACTCTCATCACTTTGCTTTGGGTCGAGTTTCACCTCGTTACCCGTGCGTGAAATCCAGTTTCGTCCTGGTACTCATCTAGTTTAGTTTCGTCTAACTAGTTTTTGTGTCGAGTTTCGTCTCGCTTCTGTTCCTCATCTCTGAGATTCATTCAGTTCCTTCATACTGTCTATCTTAGTTGAGATTAGCAAGTGCCCCTAGAATCACACACTCTAGCCACTTTCGCCTTGGGTCGAGCTCAGAGTTTCGCCTCCTTACCCGCGTACGTTTTCTTTTCCAGAGTTTAGTTTCACCTACTCTGTAGTTTGAGTTGTATCTCACCCCTTTTGAAGCCCAGTTTTTCCCTGGCACGTTTGTCCGGAAGTCTAGTTACGTCTACTATTTTTTGGGTTCTATTTCAACCTATGATACAACTTCATTTTGACGTCTGACTTGGGGGTTTTCTTCTTCCGTTCCTTTCTTCTTCAAGAGTGTAAATTTTCGGGTTCTTTCGTATTCAAACATCTTCAACCTTGTACGCTCAAAGTTGTCACTTTTCTCACTTACCATGTCGAATATATTTGAATAGGGGCAACTGTTACACCCCAAAATTTACCCTCTTGATTTAGGCTTATGTTTCATCATGAACATCATATTGCATTGCATTCATACTTTGTGATGGGATCAAAGTACTTTGGTTATCTAGTCTTCCTCAAGCTTTGAAGGTTGGTTGCATTGATAAGCTTCTCAAGTAGAATCTTATTATCTAAACCTCTGGATCTTTCAAGCTCAAAAGTTATTTCATATCTCAAGGTATTTTATCCATCTCTTTGAATCATCAGAGGATTGAAGTTTGTGTTTGATTACAAGGGGAATCACTCTTTGGATTCACCAGTCAAATTAGGGTTTTGTTTGAGCAAGGCTATTGGCCAATGTACAAGTCTTGATTTGGGGAGCTACAACATCTCATTTCTATTTGAAAAGTCTTTGCACAAGGAATTGGTCATGATGCCCAGAGGATTTGAAGTTTTGAAGATGATTCATCAGTTTCCTAAGGCGTTGACCAAAATTAGGGTTTGAGTTTTTATCAGGATTTCTTGAGAATTTTGAAGTGGAAATTTTCACATGGCCTCTATACATTTGGAAGATCATATGTCTGAAGTTTTGATCATAAATTTTGAAGGGAAGTGGATCAATTGATTTAGAGGGGCAAAATGGTCATTTTGGTCAAAATCAGTCAAAGTCAAGGTTGACCAAGTGAATTTTTGGCCAACCATCAATTAAAGGATTTACTTTTCATATTTCAAGTCCATTTTGGTCATTGGATCAAAGAGATTGAGGTTTGGGTTGAAACTTGTTCTTGAAGAAACTCTAAAAGTTTCTAATTTTGGAAAATAAGGACTTAATTTCAAAAATTCATATTTTATTCACTTTTGATCAAGAAAATGCAAATGAAGTATGCTTGGAAAGATAAGAGGATGATATTTCATCTCCTTTTGGTCTCATGTCCAAATTAGCAAGGAATCCAGAATTATGGTCTTTTGAAATCACAAAATTATAGGTCATTTTCCAAAATTAGTGAATTTCAAGCTCAATTTTGAGAAACTTAATGAACTCAATTGCAAAAACTCAAAACTAAGGGATTGTAGATCTTTTCAATACCTTTCCAAATTATGCTCATTTGTATCAACATTAAAAAGTATGAGCAAGTTGTGGACCTTGGAATTTTGAGGCTTTTCATTGAATTCATGCATGCCATGCAAATTGCAAATTCTTGATAACTTGATTTGTGGCCTTTTGTTTCACTTCAAACTTGGCACATGACCAATATGCAATGTACCAAGGCCCATCATGCCAAAGCTTGAGCTGCACGTGGGCAAATGCAAAGGGAATTCGTGATTTTGCAAAAAGTGGCATGAAGTTGCCTAATCACCAACACTAGCTTAATACAAGGATTTAAGTCTTAATTTTGTTGTTAATCTCTTCCTGAGGTAAAATGGACTAAAATGCACGTAAAAAGAAAGCCCACACACGAGGGATTAGAGGGCTGCATGTGCATACTTGATTTTGGAAAAAAGAAGATTTCATTCTTTCCAAGAGCTTTCAGCGCGAGAAACCTATCCTACCGTCCTCCTGATTCTCAATATATTGAGAAGCAAGCCTCAGTGAGCGGGGTTCGTGCTTCATTTCATCCCTGAAATCAGAAAACTCCATAGCTTGTTGCTCTGCATTTTTCTTCGATTCTTCCATCTCCCTTGCGCGTTTTGGTCAATTCTTCTTGCATTCTCTTCTCCAAGTGATAAGGATTGAAGATCGAGGCTTGGTTTGCAACTGGAGTGAAGGAGATAGTAGATCCATTTTTTCTCAAAGGTTTGAATTCTCAACTTTGGATTTTGATTTTTAGTCGTGCATTGTGTGATTTAAGTTCATAATCATGTTGTTTGAAGTCCATTAAGTGTTTTTGAAGCTTCAGAGCTTTTAATTTGATGAGATATGCATGAATGATGCATCTGAATTTTTCTGTTCAAGTGAGTTTTTGACATTTTTGCACGATCTGTTCTTGATCCATGGTTCATTATTTGTTGTGATTCAAATTGTATATTGAAGTATGAAATGCTGGCTTGAATTTGCACGAAATTTCATGGAAAATGGTGTAGAATTGAGCATGTTATGTTGACTGGAAAATGAGATGATGAACTGGATCATGCGCGCGTTTTTGCCCTAGCCAGAGGTTGAAGATGATTACGTGGCCTCCTCTGGTTGGCTGGCTTATTTCTTTAATTCGTTTAAATTTTGTTTTATAAATTAATTTCCATAATTTTATTTCTTACTCAAAAATGATTGAAAAATTCTGAAAAAATTAACACGAACTCAAAATAATATTTCTGACCTTGTGTATTTTTTTGATAAGTTTTTAAAATGTTTTGATTGGTTCAAAAATTGATGAGTTTAATTAATTATTTGTTTAGTATTTATTTTTGTTCTAATATTTATTTGATTTGGAAAATTCCACAAAAAATATTTTTGACTCATAAAATCATGTGGAATTTGATTATGAAATTTTTTTAGTTTTTTTTTTCATTTTTGATAATTGAATGTAATTTCAAGAGTTAAATTGTTAATTGTTTAGTTTAAATTTTACTTTAATACTTCCATTGGTTCAAAAATTCTCAAAAAAATCATATAAGCTTGTTTTTAATCATAGGATCTGAACATTTTTCCATTTTTGACTTTTTGTGATTTTTGGCTAGGGTTTGAATTTTTTCCCTTAAATAAAAGTTTAATTGTTATTTGTTTGTTTATTTTTTATTTTAGTATTTCCTTTAATTCAAAAATTCCACAAAAAATCAGGAATGTGTGTTTTTAGTTATAATATTTGAATATAATTTTGGTTGGGCCTTTTTATGATTTTTAATTTAAATATTATTTTGATATGTGAATATTTGTTAATTGGCTAATTGTTTGAATTTAATTTCAATTTTGACTTTTCTTTAATTCAAAAAAAATGTAAAAAAATATATTTTCTTACATTTAGGGTTTCTTGATGATTTGTGTGATTTTGGTTTAATTTTTTTGAATTTTGATCTTACTTAATCAATATTTAAGATTAAAAGTCAAAATTTAGGGTTTTGTTGCTTATGGTGCAAGTTTCATTTTCAAAACCACTATGCCCTGGATTTTCAATAGAACTTAAGTCTTGATTAGGGTTCATGAATGTATTGAGGATTTGAAAACCATTTATCTTGATTTTTTCAACTTGGTTTGACCTTTTTTTACAAATTATTTTGAAAACTTGTCTAGTTTGGTAGTTTTGCCAACTAGTCTTGAACTTTGGACTTCATTTTGTCTCCTCCTCAATCATTCATGAACTTAGGGCTCACATTCTGACTTCTATACCTTTCAAAGATGCTAATATTTTTTTGGTGTGAATTATGGACCCTTATTTCCATTTTTGATGTAATTTTGAAGTGAAGGTACCTGATTAATGTTTGCATATCTTGTTGCAATTTGTTTGATGGACAATGAACTTGTGTGAGGCCTATAATTGGGAACCTAATGATCATGTTGATTCTGATTGTCCATGTTAGCTCAAGCCATTTCATTTAAATGCCTCATGTTTGAATGTTTGAACCTTCTAATGCATTATGTAGGTTTCATCTTCTATTGTGTTCATGAAGTTGTGATTGAATTAATTGTGCATGATTAAAATGTTTTTGCCCCTGACCTACATGATCTTTGATTGTATTCTTTCCAATCTCCCATGATCCTTGATTGATATTTAATTGTCAATTCAATATGGTGATAGAAGTGAGCAACATCCCTCTGATTCTTTTGGCCAAATTATGCATATGTTTGTTTCCTTTTTGTCTATCATGTATAATGTTTGATATAATTTATTATGTTGTTTTCACTTCATCATGTTGCATCCATCCCTTGTATGAGTCATCATTCACCTTATGGAATACTAACTTGGTTGTTGAATGTGCGAGGTACTTTGAGAAAGTTTCCACTTTTGACCTGAGGCTTTTGTGTTTCACTTTATTTGTGAAACACAACTTATTATGTTGGCACTGCTATTGTGTTTGGCATATTTGATATTCCATGCAGGATATATGCATTTGATTGTGAATGTTACACATTGCCCCTGGGATTTGTTCATATCTGATAAATTACTTACATCCTGATGGTGTAATTGCTGACTTGATTTGTCTACTGATGCCAGCTTGCTCGAGGTTCTCTGGGTTTCTTTTATTCTTGCTCAGTTGCAATGGATATTTATCCGTTTGGTATTGCACTATCTCCTTTCTCCCATTTTCATTTTGCATAGTTCTCTGATTGCATGATGGGACCTCTGTTGCTGATATATGTCAGGAGGCCCTCTGGTTTTTTTGTCTTATACATGTGTTGTGTTTGCTTTTGATTGATGAGTCACTCAATTTAGAAATTGAGATCACGACTTCGCTCTCATTGCATGTTCCCTATAGGATGTTTATTGTTTTTCTTCTTTAATTGTTGATTAATGAGTCACTCAATTTAGAAATTGAGATCACGACTTCGCTCTCATTGCATGTTCCCTATAGGATGTTTATTGGTTTTCTTCTTTAATTGTTGATCGATGAGTCACTCAATTTAGAAATTGAGATCATGACTTCGCTCTCATTGCATGCTCCCTATAGGATAGTTCTGTTAAGCTTCCTTTAACATGTTGATTAAAGTAGGAATCCATGTATGCTAACATAGGGTAGGATTTTCCTTTATCCTCAACCTTAGGGTCAACCCTTGTATGATAACACTAGGGATAGTGCTAGGCTAGTTCCTCTTAGTTGTTTTTCCTTTATTTGCATTTTGCATCTTAAAACAAAAGCTGTTTTCTTGGAAAATCATAAGAACACCTCTAATAAACTCAAACCCTTCTTCAAAGTAAAAGATACAAACCAATCCTACTAGTTTGTGTGCTCTTGGCTTTGCTTTTAAACCTGTTCTATTGATGTTTCGCCATCGCACATTTGTTTGAAGCCGATGTTTCGCCATCGCACATGTTTGTTATCCTACTTTGATTCTCAATATCATTGCTAGGTGTGATGTTTCGTCATTTATTTTATAGATGTTTCACCATCTTTACCATGATGCCTTATTATCTCTTAGCCGATGTTTCGCCATCACACATTTGTTTGAAGCCGATGTTTCGCCATCGCACATGTTTGTTATCCTACTTTGATTTTCAATATCATTGTTAGGTGTGATGCTTTGTCATCTATTTTATTGATGTTTTGCCATCTCTACCATGATACTGTGTTATCTTTCAGCCGATGTTTCGCCATCACACATTTGCTTGAAGCCGATGTTTCACCATCGCACATGTTTGATTATCCTACTTTGATTATCAATATCATTGTTAGGTGTAATGTTTTGTCATTCAATTTATTGATGCTTCGGCATCTCTACCATGATATCTTTGTTACCTCTTAGCCGATGTTTCGCCATCGAACATTTGTTTGGAGCCGGTGTTTCGCTATCGCACATGTTTGATTATCTAACTTTGACTCTCAATGTCACTGCTAGGTGTGTTGTTTTATCATTTGATGTTTCGCCATCTTTGACATGTTACTTTGTTTTTTATTTAGTAGATGTTTGATCACCTCATTTGTTTGTTGTTTCATTCGATGTTTTGCCATCTTGACTATCTTTGTTTGTCTTAATTAAAAAATACAAACCAACCAACATATAAGCCAAACTTTGACTGCTATGATTCCTTAAAAGGGATACGTAGGCGTTGGGGTAGGGCCCAATCGAGCATAACAACTTTTTATTTTCCCTACATTGTTTTTTCTTTTTCTTTCGCATGCACTCCCTTTTCATTTTTTATCCATAGACATAGGATTTGACCACACCCATTAGATTAGACAACAAGAGTGGATACCATAGAGTACTACGGGCGTGTGGGGTGCTAACACTTCCCCTCGTGTAACAGACTCCCTTACCTGATCTCTCGGTCGAAAGACCGTGATTTCTCCCTCTTCAGGTTTTCTCGATGTTTACCTTTCCCTTTCGGCGGGATAAAATACGTTTGGTGGCGACTTCATTAATGTTTCATCTACATCCAGATGACAAGTTCCGGCCGCGTGTTTCATCAAGCACGAAAGCAATTTAAAGAATGAGCAAGTACCTAAGAGCCCGTGGAAAACTACTGATATAAAGGGTGTTTGTTATACGGTGGGAGAACTGACTATGGTTTTGCGTTTGTTTTCTCAAATGTTTCGGTTGAGCAAGAGTCGCCACCGACTTTTTATTTTATCCTAAGGAAAGGTTTAAAAAGCACAGCAAAAACCTTTGAGATATTTTTCTTGGGTTCGGGGAGTAGATTATAGAAAGGGAAGGTATTAGCACCCTTTCTATCCATGGTTATCCATGGGCTCTTAGGTACTTGCTTAGATCAACTTGCCTTGGTTTTCAATTGTTTGAAATGGTGCTTCGTACGTGGTTTTGAAAATGTTTTGAAAAAGATGCCTTGTCTAGGCTACCCTTGTAATAATTCTTTACTCGAATGTTTTACAAAAGGTGTTTGTCTTTTAGAAAAGATGTTTCAAGGTTTTTGAAAGTTTGTTTTGAAATTGTTTGTGAAGTGTGGTTTGAAAAATAGGCAAGTGTTTTTGTTTTGCAAGTTGACAAGTACTTAAGGGCTATCTACCCTAAAGTTCTCAAAGATTTTTTTTGCTATGTTTTAACCCTTTTAACAATTTTGTTCCACCATTGCATTTGGTGGACAATCTTGTGTTAGGATGTGAAAGGGACGGGCGCGGGTCATCGTTTAGACCATAATTGCAATGGTGCCAAGTATCTTTGGGCAATTTTCCTTTAAGGGACTTGATCATTTTTAGGCAACTTTTCGAAAGCGTCATCGAGGGACTATGATCATTTGAATTGTGTTTGTTTTGCCCAAAGAGACTTAACATGCAACATGGCCCATTATTGAAGGCAACAAGTGGAATACCCTAGGGGTGCAAGTGTGATTAGTGTTGTCCATTTTCATGCTTGATTATCTTGAAATTAGGTCAAACTATTTTTGTTGTTTTTATTTACATACAAACCCTAATTCTATCATGGTATATTTAGAAAAAAACTTTAAAGTGCGAAAATTAAAGTTCCTAAGCTATTACAACACAATATGGGAAGGGGGGTACAAATGTTCAAATGGGGGGTATTTGACAAGGAATTTAAACCTAGACTATTACATCAATTTTGAATTATTTACAAGATATTTAATTGCACAAATTAAATGGAAATAAAATAAATATGCAAGATGCAAAAAAATGTTTTTTATGGGTATGAAAAAGAGTATTTTTATATGTCAAGTAAACAAAATAAAAAATATTAAATTGGGTATTTTTATGTTTAGGGTAAAACCCTAATTCTATTAGGTAAAAGGTATTATTTATTTAATATGTACAATGTTTATTTATTATATACAAAAACAAAATAAAAATGAAGTACATTTGTAAAAAAGGGTATTTTTAATGTCAAATATTAATAAAAATAAAATGTATATATTTCATATTTTTTACCTAAATATTCTAATAAATATAGATGTATTATTATTATTTACTAAATATATATTATATGTACAAAAATAATAATATTTAATATTTATAAAAAAAAGTATATTTTATATCAAATATTTTCAGAAGATAAAATAAAATAAAAAAATAAAAAAAAAGAATGTATTTGGTATTTATTCCTAATATTCTAAAAAGTATTATGTATTTATTTACATACAAATATCAATATAAACAAATAAATGCCTAAAAAATATAAAAATGGTGTGAAAAATATTTTTTATAGTTTTAATATTATTAGAAAAAATAAATAAGTTAGAACAAAAAAGAAAAAGTCAAAAAAACATAAAAATAAACATAATGGGCCAAGGGGGTGTAGAAGCAAAAACATGGTGTGAAAAGAAATAACAAAACAGGCCCAGCCCACGTGGAGCTTCTTCAACCTCTGGCCAGAACTTTGACAAAAAATGCGCGCTTGTACACTGATTTAAACACCTGGATTCTTGGACTTTTAACACAAATTTACAACATAAGAAATGTTAATCATCAAGCCACGATTCTGGACATGTAAAGAACTCATCCTAACTCTCAAAAATGAGAGAGAATTTCATCATTCCTAAATCTTAACCTAACTTTTTATCAATATTCAGACCTTAAATTCTCACAACATATGCAAAATAAATGGAAAGTAAAGGTATATACAGTTTCAGGGGCATGAGTAGAACACTTCTTATTCACAAACTTAGAGCTAATGATGCCTACATTGGGAGATAGAAGTTCAAGAATATACCTGTTCAGCTGGAATCGTGTCTGGCAATGGGGGAGCTTTCAGGGCAAGATGATGATTTGTACAGCTTCCTTGGAGTGTGAGGATGCTATTCCAATACTTGGTATGCCTTGAAACCTTCTGTACCAAGCTGCAGAAGTCCACCTGCAAGAGGAAGAAATGAAAATGGCCAAACTGGTTAGAGGAGTTACAGTCCACTTCTAATGCTTTGGATAATTTGGATTGATGGTAAGGAAAGTGTTTGAACTGGTTTTGGCCAAGATGCACGATGGAAATGAGTGGTGGGATTCAAGTTGCAGAATGTGCCCTGTTTGGACAGTTTGAGAGTGATTCTGGTGTTTGAGAGGGCAATGGAGGTGGATAGCTCGTGTCTCAGCTTGGGTTTGATGATTAGAAAGTGTTTGACAAGTTTGCTTAAGCTTGGTTTACAGGAAATGAGAGTTGTTATGTGTTATAGCAAGTTTCTTACACTTTAAGCAACAAAAGGCCACTTGGTGTTTCTAGCCTGTACAGGCCCCCATTCTATGCTGAACCACTTAGTCTTGATCAGTGTAATTAGCCCATAAACTTGTGCCAAAGAGATCTTAACTGTACTTGCTTGGATTTGCATTTTGACATAAAGTTCACTTTTGCAAAAATGGTTAAAATGCTTTATCTATTTTGGGATTAAACCATTATGCAATGCTTGAACACATAGAATATGGTCTTGGCACAAAGAGTTTGCATTAAATTTATGAGTGTAAAAGGGATTTAGGGCCTGTAATCAAGAAATGCATGCTGATTTGAAAATTGCCTAAGTGTATGAACATGGAAATTGGCCATAACAAAAGTGAGTTTTTCCCATATTGCCAAATTCGATTCTCTCTAACCATGAGGTTGTTTGATGAGTTCTTGGAAATTTTGGAAATCTTGGAATGTGTACTTCAATCCATCTTTGAAATGCAAATTGAAATTCCAAGTGGAAGTATGTGAAAAATGGTCTTGAAGTTAGGCAAAAATCCTGCCTAAAATAGGTCAAATTTTCTCTAAGTTAAGAATGGTTTGGCACCCTTGTTCCAAAAATTGTAACTTGAGATAAAAGCTTCTTTTGGGAAAACTTTGTGAATCAAAGTTTTATAGTTTTCAATAGGCTACAACTTTCATGTTTTTACTTTTGCTTGAATCCAAATTAATCTTGGTGAGAAAGTGGGGCAAAGTTAGGAAAAAATTAGGGTTTTTCATAACTTAGAAAAATTCTAAGTTATGAAAAATCTTCATTTCAAACCCTAATTTGCAATTCTTGATTTCTTGATGAACAAGTTTCATGATTTGGCATGTTTTGATGAAAAATGAATCTTGACACTTGATTTTGACCAAAAAGTCAAAGTTTGACTTTTCAGTATACAGTCAAAATTGATCAATTGACTGGGAATTTCAACTGTCAATCTTGTGCATTTGGGATCTTTTGAACTTGTTGAGCATGTCAAGACAATTCCATGGGGTCTTTGAGTCCATATGTGAGCTTGGTTTGCCATTGGCTAGGTCAAACAGTCAAAAATTGCCTTTGTGCAGTCAAAACCCTAAAAATGACCATTTTGCCCTTTTGGTGATCTGATCAAATTTCTTGTGGAATTGTGATCCAAACTTGATCAAATGGTCAATGTGAGTTTATAATGTTGACGTGGGTCAATTTTCATGAGATTTGACTGTCAATTGGCCACAGTTGACTTTTTCCCCAATACAGCTGATTTCTAGGTCAACTGTCCAATTGACTAGGCAAAACTTGGAATCAAGGCTTGAAACTTGATGTGGATAAACTTGGGAGTCCAATATGAAGCATGAAAGTTATCTTAGGCATTTTAGGTCAAAACATCTTTGTGCAAACACAAACCCTAATTTGGGTCAACAGTGCAAGGAGAAGTCTCGAGCAGATGAAACCCTAACTGGATCCTGAGCTCTAAGGGCTTAGTGATGAGAAATCATTGAGAGAGGGGAGGGCAAATTTTGGGGTACAACAGTTGCCCCTGTTCAATCTTCTTGAACCTGAAGAGTTAGATTGGCAAGTTTGCCTTTCGTGACTCGAGGGTAAAAGGAGATTGGACACTAGAGTGCCCGGAAATTTGCACTCGTCAAAGCAATGGATGTGGGAATGGGCTTAGAGATTCCATTTGGAGATGGGCTTAACGATGCCATCTGGAATAGTGACAGAAACTTGTCGGGGATGGGCTTAAAGATGCCATCTGGAATGAGTATCAGAAAGGTGTCCATGTTTTAGACCACATCTGAATTGGGGGTATGAATAAGCAATAGATTGACATCCGTATCTGGAGGCATCCGTAAACTATTTTCAAAAATTGCATATGAACAAGCGATAGATCAACATCCGTTGTTGGGAAGAATCCATAGACTATTTTCAGAAGTCTTGAGAAGAAACTGAACAAGCGATAGGTTAACATCCGTTACTTGGAGAACCCGTGAATTGTTTTCAGAAATCTTGAAGTTGAATAAGAAATAGAGCAACATCCGTTGTTGGGAAGCGTCTGTAAACTGTTTTCAAAAGTTGAGAAGAGTCTGAACAAGCGATAGATTAACATCCGTTGTTGGGAAGAATCCATAAACTGTTTTTAGAAGTCTTGAGAAGAATCTGAACAAGTGATAGGTTAACATCCGTTACTTGGAGAACCCGTGAACTGTTTTCAGAAATCTTGAAGTTGAATAAGCAATAGAACAACATCCGTTGTTGGGAAGCGTCCGTAAACTGTTTTCAAAAGTTGAGAAGAGTCTGAACAAGCGATAGATTAACATCCGTTGTTGGGAAGAATCCATAAACTGTTTTCAAAAGTTGCATCTGAACAAGCGATAGATTAACATCCATTGTTGGGAAGAATCCATAAACTGTTTTAAGACGTCTTGAGAAGAAACTGAACAAGCGATAGGTTAACATCCGTTACTTGGAGAACCCGTGAACTGTTTTCAGAAATCTTGAAGGTGGAGGAAGAACCGGTGTAGGGTTTCCTGATGATGAGCTCGTATAAAATTGCATCTGGATGAATCTGGAATAAGCATCAGGATGTTGCCATGTCTTGATCACATCTGAACTATTCCTGGAAAGAATCTCGGAAGATAATGATTTTTGTCTGTCGACTGATCTTACCTGAAAAGGTAAAGAGTTAGTTATATGCAATGTCATGATGCATGATACAATGTATGTTATATGATATGAATGTGAATGAATGTGCATGTAAGCTGGAGAGCCGTCTTGCAGAGGATAGATGAACCCGAGATGGCTGAAGATAAAAGCCTCTTGACTGCTGCCGGGAAGAATAATTCCTGGTTGTTGCTGGGGAATAAGGAGCTTGGGTTGTATACCAATCTTCTGGGGAATTCCCGTCTTGAGGAGATCTTCATTGGAGAATCTTGAATATACAATGAGGAACTGAAAACTGAAAGTCTGCAGATTTGCTTGGGGAATACCAGACCTTCAACCGTTGAGGGGCCTTAGAACCACTTGCGGGGACTTGGAATTTCCTTGGTGACTTGCAGGGTAAGAGAATTTCTGATGATGTCTACTGGGGATTTTAGAACCTGGTAGACTTAAGCTGGGGAGATAAGACTGAGAATCTCTAGTCTAGTGAGAAGCATTTCTGTGGGGAGAAGGTTCACTAGTCTGGCTCCGCTGGAGATCGATAGCCTGAAGTTTTAGCTCTGCTGGGGATACTGAAACTTAGTTCTGAGGGGAATTGAGTTCGGGAGGATTCTCTGGCTGGGGATAACAGAGATAAACTCCTCTGGGGATTGTATTGATAAGTTATGCTGGGGAACTTTGATGAACTCCACTGGGGATAGGAAGAATTTTTCCGAGTGAGATCTTCCGTGGCAATTAGCTGAGGATAACCCAGTTATAAGCCCTTGTGAGGAATAACTTTGAATAAAGCTCGGGAGAGACGTCCGTACTCTGCAGGGGATAAGCTTCCAGAATCTACTGGGGATAAGCTTCAAGACTTGCTGGGGATATGGATTCCAAATCTCCCGGGGGTTTCCTTTGAAAGGGTATCAAGATATCCAACTGCACCTTCAACCTATCAGTAATCCTCTTTCTTGATTCATAAGGAAATGATTATGTTCAAATGCATATGCCTATTTAACAAAACATTGGACGTTTCTCAAAATGAAACAATTAGTGCAAGAGAGAAAGGAAAATGGAAATGACACAAATTTCTGGGAAAAGTATTTGTATTAACTTTCTATGAGTATATTTGTACAAAGGAGACAACCATCCTAGTAAGAGGATTTCGTCGTAAATATTGAAAAATTTATACAAAAGAAGGATGGCTATGTGAAATAATTCCATGGGATTCCATTCTGCTATAGCCTTCCAACTCTGAATATCTGTCCATTCAATGCTTCGTCTGCCGATGACTGGATTGATCAGAAGCCTGGAACTGGTTGATGAAGAGATTGTCTTTGAAGTGATCCGACGAGACATAGTCATACGCTTTAATTCCCTAACTTTTGCCTGAATCGCCCTTTCGGGTTTTCAATCCACCGGGAAACCCCTTTTTGCCCAAGCCGCCCTTTCGGGTTTTCGACTTGCCGGGTGTACAAATTTCTTTTTGTTTTTATCCCTAATTTTTGCCTGAACCGCCCTTTCGGGTTTTCGGTTCACCGGGACGCCCATTTTTGCCCAAGCCGCCCTTTCGGGTTTTCGACTTGTCGGATTATTTTATGCGTAGTATCTTTTGACTATGTCTGCGTTTGCAGGGTGCGGCAAATCGTCGCCGTCCATGGTGGTCAGAATCATTGCACCACCAGAAAATATGCTATTGATCATAAATGGTCCTTCATATGTAGGAGTCCATTTGCCCCTGGGATCACTTTGCGGCAAGATAATCCGCTTGATTACTAGATCTCCGACTTGATACACTTGACGTCTGACTTTCTTATTGAAGGCCTTGATCATCCGTTTTTGATACGTCTGACCATGGCATATAGCAGCGAGTCGCTTCTCGTCGATCAAATTGAGTTGATCAAGTCGGGTCTGAATCCAATCATCTTCATTCAAACCTGTGTCCTTCATAATCCTTAGAGAAGGAATCTGAACTTCCATAGGTAGGACTGCTTCCATGCCATATACCAAAGAAAATGGGGTTGCCCCAGTTGAAGTACGTGCCGTCGTACGGTATCCATGCAGAGCAAACGGTAACATCTCATGCCAGTCTTTGTAAGTAACCGTCATTTTCTGAGTGATCTTCTTAATGTTTTTGTTCGCAGCTTCAACAGCACCGTTCATCTTCGGCCGATAGGGAGATGAATTGTGATGATAAATCTTGAACTGTTCCCACAATGCGGTGATCATCGTGTTATTCAGATTTGTACCGTTGTCTGTTATGATCCTGTCTGGAACACCATACCGGCATATGAGATTTTGCTTGATAAAGCGGGCAACCACATTTTTAGTAACAGAGGCGAAGGAAGCTGCTTCGACCCACTTCGTGAAATAGTCAATGGCAATTAGGATGAAGGGATGTCCGTTGGAAGCCGTGGGCTTGATCTCTCCAATCATGTCAATGCCCCACATTGCAAATGGCCAAGGAGCAGTCAGAACGTTGAGAGGAACCAGAGGGATATGAACTTTGTCAGCGTAGACTTGACATTTGTGGCAAGTACGGGAATGTTGATGGTAGTCAGCTTCCATGGTAGACCAGTAATAGCCCGCCCTTAGGATCTTCTTAGCCATTGTATGCCCGCTCAAGTGAGTGCCAAATGTGCCGCTGTGTATCTCAGTCATGATCAACTCTGCTTCAGCTTTGTCTATGCATCAGAGTAATACACAATCATGGCTTCGTTTGTAAAGGATGTTGTTGCTCAGGAAGAATTTAGCAGCGAATTTCCTTAAGAACTTCTTGTCATTTACGGAAGCTCCTTCGGGATAATATCTAGTCTGGAGATAACTTTTGATTTCATGGAACCAGGGTTGTTCCACTACTTCCTCGGTATTAATCTCGTGACAATGTGCCGGTTCATCCATTCGCTCGATGGTGATTTGGGGAGCCTCGTTATCCCAGTTGAGTTTAAACATGGAGGACATTGTAGCTAGAGCATCTGCTAGCTGATTCTCTTCTCGCGGGAAATGCTCGAAGGTAATTTGCTCTAAATGAGGCAACAATGTCAAGACATGTTCTTTGTATGGGATAAGATTAGGATGCTTGGTATCCCACTCTCCTTTGATTTGACTGATAACCATAGCCGAATCCCCAAATACGATCAAAGATTTGATCCCCAAGTCTATAGCAGCCTTGAGACCAAAGATGCAAGCTTCATACTCAGCCATGTTGTTTGTGCAGCTGAAGCAAAGTCGGGCCGTGAAAGGTGTGTGACAACCTTCCGGAGAAATGAGTACCGCGCCGATACCGTTTCCAAGTGCATTTGAAGCGCCATCAAAGTACAGGGTCCATCGGGATCCCTTTTCGGGTCCGTCATACGGTCCGTTACTTTCAATGTTGTCCAAATTCATGATGTCCTCGTCTGGGAAGTCAAATCTCATGGGTTGATAATCTTCGATAGCTTGATGAGCCAGATGGTCAGCTAGTACACTCCCTTTTATAGCTTTTTGGGTGGTGTACTGGATGTCATACTCAGTTAGGATCATTTGCCATCTGGTTATTCTTCCGGATAAAGCGGGCTTTTCGAAGATATACTTGATGGGATCCATTTTGGAAATCAACAAGGTAGTATGAGTCAACATATACTGCCTTAGTCGGCGAGCAGCCCATACCAAAGCGCAACAAGTTTTCTCGAGCAGTGAGTAGCGAGTCTCACAGTCGGTAAACTTTTTGCTAAGGTAATAAATAGCATGCTCTTTTCGACCAGACTCGTCATGCTGGCCCAAAACACACCCCATTGAGTTATCCAAGACGGTTAGATACATGATCAATGGTCTTCCTTCGACGGGTGGCATCAGAATAGGAGGTTCTAGCAAATACTCCTTGATCTTATCAAAAGCAGCTTGGCAATCATCGTTCCATTCGACTACCTGATCTTTCTTTAAGAGTTTGAAAATTGGCTCACAGGTAGAAGTCAGATGAGAGATGAATCTGGCAATATAGTTCAAGCGCCCCAAGAACCCTCTAACCTCCTTTTCAGTACGGGGAGCAGGCATCTCTTGTATTGCTTTCACTTTTGCTGGATCGACTTCGATGCCTTTGTTGCTTACAATGAATCCTAGAAGTTTACCAGACCTAACTCCAAAAGTGCACTTACTTGGATTCAGCCTGAGTTTGTATTCTTTCAATCTGGCAAACAACTTTTCTAGATGTTCAAGGTGCTCCTCTTCTGTTTGTGACCGAGCTATCATATCGTCTACGTAAACTTCAATCTCATGATGTATCATATCATGAAACAAAGCTACCATGGCGCGTTGATAAGTTGCCCCTGCGTTCTTCAGCCCGAACGGCATCACCTTGTAACAGAAAGTGCCCTATTGTGTGACAAAAGTTGTTTTCTCCATATCCTCGGGGGCCATTTTGATTTGATTGTAGCCCGAGAATCCATCCATGAAGGAAAACACTTTGTGCTGAGCTGTGTTGTCGATCAAAATGTCAATGTGTGGAAGTGGAAAATCATCTTTGGGGCTGGCCCTATTCAAATCCCGGTAGTCCACACACATCCTGACTTTGCCATCTTTCTTAGGTACTGGCACGATGTTAGCGACCCATTGAGGATAGGACGTAACAGCCAGAAAGCCAGCGTCGAATTGCTTCATCACTTCTGCTTTGATCTTTTCAGACATGTCAGGCCTCATTCGGCGGACTTTTTGTTTGATCGGTGGACAATCCTCTCTTGTGGGGAGACGGTGAACCACAATGTCTGTGTCTAAACCCGACATGTCTTCATAAGACCAAGCGAAGATTTCAACATACTCATTTAACAACTGTATCAGGCGCTCCTTGACACTTGGTTCCAGATTGGCACCCACTTGCACCTCCTTCCGGTCTTCCTCGGTCCCTAAGTTGACAGTTTCCAATGACTCTTCGTGAGGTAAGATGGCCATTTCCTCTTGCTGTAGGAGTCTGGCTAGTTCCCCTGGTACTTCACAACCTTCGTCATCTTCATACTCGGCTTGATTGACCAGATCTTCAGAGTTATTGAAGGATATAGCAGAATCGTCACCCATGGAATCCGGAGTGGATGGGTACCTGCATTTGTGAGTGTGGGTGTGTGTAAGGGATAGCCATCCTTAAACGAAAAATGCAAAAGGAAAGAAAATGGACACAGCAGTTTATCAAACGAAAAACGTCCAATGAATCATTAAACATGGCATATGGAGATGAAAATAATCAAAACCCTTACAAATGGACCTACATGCCCCGGGTAAGGCACGAGGTAAAAAGATAGTGTACGGATTGTTCGAAAATAAATATTACAGACCAAATAGGAAATGTTTGACAGATAAATTACTGATGAATAAAAGTGATGGGGACAAAGTCTTTTGCCTCCCAGTTGCACAATCCTCCTTTGACAGTTGGGTAAATCCACTCTTCGATGTTGCTCTTTTTGTCTTCATCCTCCAAAGCGTTGATTCCGTAGGGAGAAATTTTGACTGGCGCTCTTTCAATCTTCGAACGGCGCATAGCTTTCTGGCCCGCGGTAGTGAATCCAAATCCAAATTTGTCTGTTTTATGTGGAATATCAGGCAAATGCCCCCATGCTGAATTCTTCCCCTCCTTTATTGCGGCCCTTGCGTCCTCCAGAGATGCCATCCTGGCCATCTGCCTTGGTGCCTCAGCTGCCAACTTTGCTACTGTTATTTCAGGAAGGACTTCTTCGAAATGCTGGAAAGGTGTCTCAATGAACTCACCTTCTACCTCCACGTACCGGAAGGAGTTCAAGTGGCTGATCATGTACTCCTCTTCACCATGGACGGTAATGATCTTTCCCTTGACAGGATAATTCAACATCTGATGTAAGGAGGAGGTGACTGCCCCGGCATGGTGTATCCAAGGCCTACCTGTTGTACCCCAAAATTTTCCCTCCCATTTCTCACTGATTTCTCCTCACAAAGCTCTTGAGGCTCAAGATCCAGTTAGGGTTTCATCTGCTCAAAACTCCTCCTTGCACTGCTAACCCCAAATTAGGGTTTGTGTTTGCACCAAGATGTTTTGACCTAAAGTACCCAAGATGACTTTCTTGCTTCATATTGACCTCCTAAGTTTATCCATACCAAGTTTCAAGTCCTGATTCCAAATTTTGCCCAGTCAATTGGACAGTTGACCTAGAAATCAACTGTATTGGGGAAAAAGTCAACTGTGGCCAATTGACAGTCAAATCTCATGAAATTAAATCCACATCAACATTATGAACTCCTAGGAGTCATTTGATCAAGTTTGGACCACAACTCCACAAGAAATTTGATCAGATCACCAAAAGGGGCAAAATGGTCATTTTTAGGGTTTTGACTGTACAGAGGCAATTTTTGACTGTTTGACCTAGCCAATGACAAACCAAGCTCACATATGGACTCAAGGACCCCATGGAATTATCTTGACATGCTCAACAAGTTCAAAAGATCCCAAATACACAAGATTGACAGTTGAATTTCCCAGTCAATTGATCAGTTTTGACTGTATAACTGAAAAGTCAAACTTTGACTTTTTGGTCAAAATCAAGAGTCAAGATTCATTTTTCATCAAAATATGCCAAATCATGAAACTTGTTCACCAAGAAATCACAATTTGCAAATTAGGGTTAGAAAATGGAATTTTTTCATAACTTAGAATTTTTCTAAGTTATGAAAAACCCTAATTTTTTCCCAACTTTGCCCCACCTTTTCACCAAGATCCATTTGGATTCAAACAAAAGTCAAAACATGAAAGTTGTAGCTTGTTGCATAATCTACAACTTTGATTCACAAAGTTTTCTCATTTGAAGCTTGTATCTCAAGTTACAATTTTTTGAATAAGGGCACTAAACCATTTTTAACTTAGTGAAAATTTTAACCTAGTTTGACAAGGTTTTCTACCCCACTTCAAGGCCACTTTTCATACCCTTCCACTTGGAATTTCAATTTGCATTTCAAAGATGGATTGTAGTGCACATTCCAAGCTTTCCAAAATGTCCAAGAACTCCTCAAACAACCTCATGGTTAGGGAGAATCGAATTTCACAATATAGCAAAAAAACACTTTGTTCATGACCAAGTTCCATGCCCATAACTTTGCAAATTTGAACTCAGCATGGTTTGTGTTACTTTACAGGTCCTTAAACCACATTACACTCCTTAATTTAATGCTTGTTCATTGTGTCAAAGTGTTGTTCCATGAATTCAAGCATTATACACAAGATTGATCCATTTTTGGATAAAGTGAACTTTCCATTTTTACAAAAGCTTGCTTTATGTCAATTGGTAAATCAAACAAGTACATAGAAGATCTGCTTAGCACAAGATTATGTGCATAACACACTGATCAAGAGAAGATTATGCAGCCCATTAGGAGGCCCCCTACATGCCTAGGAAGCCATTTTGCTTTTGTTGCTTAGAAAAGAAGAAAAGTCCATAACTTGTAATAACAATCATCTCAGCTTAGAAACAGAAGAGCAAACTTGTCAAACACACTCAGTAGATCCCAACCAAGCTTTTGCACAAGTCCTTGCCCTCCAAAACACCCTCCACCTCAGAATCATCCTCAAACTGCAAAAACAGAGTTGCCTCTGCAGTTTGAGTGCAAACTCCCATTTCCCTCGAGCATTCTCACCAAAATCAATTCATACACCTTCCATACAACATATGCAAACTAACCATGGCCTAAAACCTGACCTGTAATCACTCTAACAGTTTCCACCATTTTTAATTTTTCCTTTTGCAGTTGAAGTTCTACAGCTCGATACAAGGAGTTTCAAGACAAAGTAAGCATTGAAAAAGCATCCCTGGACCTCAAGGAAGCTTTTCCAATCATCACCTTGCACTGAAAGTTCCTCATTCTCCAGATAGAAGTTCAACTGAATAGGTAAAAGTTTGAATTCGTATCTCTCTTATCATGCATATTTAGTCTTAAGTTTGTGAAGAAACAAGGTTCTACTCATAGCCCTGAGCATGTATATCTCTTTACTTTTCATTTCTTTTGTCTGAGTGGAGAGAATTTGAGCTTTGAAAATGGCAGAAAAACTAGGTCAGAAATTGGGGGAAGAGAAATTCTCCCTCATCTTAGAGAGTTAGGTCAAGTTCTATACATGGTTGGAATCGTCTCCTCATGCTGAGCATTTTTTATGTTATGAGTTTTTGTTGAAAAGCCAGGAATCAAGAGTTAGCATCTGGAGTACAGGGCGCGCGTTTTGTTGAACGAAGGTTGAAGATGAAGCCACATGGGCTGGGCCTGTGTGGTTTCTTCTTTTTACACCACTATTTCCACTTTCTCACCCCCAAGCCCATTTGATTTATTTTTAATGATTTTTGACATTTTCTTTTTTTATTTGATTCATTTATTTTTTCCCATCACATTAAAATTTTGAAAATATTTTTCCCACCCTTTTTTGATTTTTATTGGATTTTATTTGATTTTCCTTTAGTTACACATAAATATATATATATATATATCATTATTTAGGATAAATAAAAAATATGTAAAAACACTTCTATTTTTATTTTTATTTTATATTACCCTCTGAAAATATTTCATATAAAAAATACTATTTTCTAAAAAAAAAATTGAATATTATTATTATTTATATGATACATATTTAAAATAATATAAGTATACATATATATATATATATATATTAATATACTTGGAGAAAAAAATACCAAAAATGTACATATTTTATTTTTTTAAATATATTTACTAAAAAATACCCTTTTTTACAAATATACTATATTTTATTTTATTTTTGTATGTAAATAATAAATATTATATGAATTAAGTAATTAATATCCATTTTAATTGAAATTAGGGTTTTTGCCCTAAAAGTTGAAAATACTCAAAAATAATACCTTTTTATTTTCTTGTTTTATTTTACATAAACCATACTTTTTTTATACATATAAAAACTTTCTTTTTTGCATTTTTGCATATTTACTTCATTTCCATTTAATTATGCAATTTATTTACCTTGCAAATATTCAAAAATGATGTAATAATTTAGATTTAAATTCTTGTCTAAATATCCCCCATTTGTAAATTTGTACCCCCCTCCCTATATTATTATTTTGTAATAGCGTAGGAATTTAAATTTCGCACTTTATACGCTTTCTAATTATGCCATGTTAGAATTAGGGTTTGCATGCGAAAAACGACAAAAAAAATAGCTTGACCTAATACAAAGATAAATGAGCATGAAAATAAACAACACATCTCACACTTGCACCCCTAGGATATTCCACTTTGTTGCCTTCAAATAATTGGGCCATATTGTATGTTGAATTTCTTTGGGCAAAGCAAACAATTTGAATGATCATAGTCCCTCGATAAAACTTTTCAAAAACAAACAAAAACAAATGATCAAGTCCCTTAAAGAAATTGCCCGAAGACATTTAACGCCGTTGCAATTATGGTCCAAACGATGACCCGCGCCTGTCCCTTTTCATCTCCTAAGACAAGATTGTCCACCAAATGCAATGGTGGAACAAAATTGTCAAAAGGTTTAAAACATAACAAAAATCTTTGAGGAAATTTTTAGGGTAGATAAACTCTTAAGTACTTGTCAATTTGCAAAGAAAACACTTGCCTAATTTCAAAGAAACCACTTCACAAACACTTTCAAAATCAACTTTCCAAAACCCTTGAAACATCTTTTTAAAAGATAAAACACCTTTTGTAAAACATTCGAGTAAAGAATTGTTACAAGGTTAGCCTAATACAAGGCATCTTTTCAAAACATTTTCAAAACCACACACCAAGCACCATTTCAAACAATTGAAAAATAAGGCAAGTTGATCTAAGCAAGTACCTAAGAGCCCATGGATAACCATGGATAGAAGGGGTGCTAATACCTTCCCCTCCTATAATCTACTCCCCGAACCCAAGAAAAATCTCAAAGGTTTTTTCTGTGCTTTTTAAACCTTTCCTTAGGATAAAATAAAAAGTCGGTGGCGACTCTTGCTCAACCGAAACATTTGCGAAAACAAACGCAAAACCCTAGTCAGTTCTCCCACCGTATCACAGAACTGGCGACTCTGCTGGGGAGACCATTTAAAGTGGAGTAACCTTAGGGCTTAGATCACCCTCTTGCATGACTAATTGTTTGATTTGCTTGCTTTATACTTTGGCTCTATTGTTTGGGTTTACAATCCTCCACCCGGATTTTGGGAAACATTCATAGATAGCAATACGTTGTGGAAACTGTGCGGGGTATACCGACACGGTCTAAGCAATAGCTATATTAGTGCGACATATTTGTGAGTACCGGTAACCCTTGAGTTCAATCAAGGAGAGTACGGGGCCGCTGAGTGATGTCACTAAGCACTAATGACCTAGAACCTTACTTGATCGTCTTGGCCTTTTATTAGGGGTAGTGAGATGACCGGCTTTGGTGCAGTCCGAAGTTGGTAGATACTCGATACTACACTCATTGAGGGTTGTTTTCTTGGAATATTTTGGTCGCTAGTTAAGTGGCTAAACCAAAACAATGAACAATGAAAACAATCCAGTGATATTGAGCTCCTTAGAACCCGGTTACTATTTATAGGACAGGTTTTTAAGCCAACTACACTCAAGAGGGTACTTACCTATGAAACCCCACGCGAGCCTGAAACTAGGGTTTGGTGTGATTTGCTTGTACATATGTCTTGCGCATACATCATAAACATCATAAAGCATCATGTGCATTCGCTAACCATTTCAAGGGTTTGGATCTTCATCATTGTTCTTGTTTTGTAGGTCATGGAAATACCTCGCAGAAATAC
This sequence comes from Vicia faba, assembly GCA_948472305.1. Taxonomy (NCBI): domain Eukaryota; kingdom Viridiplantae; phylum Streptophyta; class Magnoliopsida; order Fabales; family Fabaceae; genus Vicia; species Vicia faba. The sequence continues at coordinate 647,156,723 of OX451738.1, forward strand.
CATTCAAGTCAACCTTGTGAGAATCTCTCCTCAACTCAAGGAGATCACTTCAAGAATTCCAGAAAGTTCATCCTTCAGTGAAAGACATGGTAGACTGATCAGCCTAGTCAACACCAACATTGAAGAAGATATGATGAAAGTGCTATTCCAGTTCTTTGACCCTCTTCACCACTGTTTCACTTTCCCTGATTATCAGTTGGTTCCCACTTTGGAGGAGTTTTCTCATCTCCTAAGAATCCCTATCCTTAATCAACTACCCTTCAACGGTACGGAGAAGGAACCAAAGCCTGAAGATGTTGCTCGAGCATTACATCTACAACCATCTGAAATCAAGGGGCATTGGGAAACCAGAAGCGGCGTCAAAGGATTCTTAGCAAAGTTCTTGTTTGAAAAGGCACAAGAATGTTGGAACTCATTGGACCTACAAGCCTTTGAAGAGATCGTGGCACTCCTTATCTATGGGTTGGTCTTGTTCCCAAATCCTGACCAATTGGTAGATGTCAACGCCGTCAAAATCTTCTTGTCCAGGAATCCAATACCAACATTGCTTGGGGACATTCTTCACTCATTTTACACACGAACAATGAGAAAGAGGGGTGTCCTCATGTGCTGTACTCCTATTCTCGCAAGGTGGTTTATTTCGCACCTTCCACAATCTGTCCTGAAGAATGATCAAGGTACAAGGTGGTCCCAACGGTTGATGACTCTTACTCATTCTGATGTGCATTGGTGTTCTCGGTCCAGAGAAAATGTCATCATTGTCGATCGCTGCGGAGAGTTTCCTAATGTCCCTTTGCTTGGAATCAGAGGAGGTATCACCTACAATCCTTGCCTAGCTTTGAGACAATTTGGATATGCACGGAGGGATGGCCCTCATGACATGCTGATTCCTAGCCTAGTTTTTGACTTCGACAACGATGCGCAAGGACTTCGCCAAAGATTCATCAGAGCTTGGGGAAAACTCAACAAGGTTGATAGCAAGACTCTGGGACACAAGAACTCCATCCCTCTTGAGCCCTATCTCAAGTGGGTACGAGCCCGAGCCCAAAGTCTAATGATGCCTTATCCTCATGTTCTCCCTATGATTAAAGAGCCCGTCAATGAAGGAGAGGTTCCCTACACCATCCTGCATCCAGACATGCCCACATCATGGGAGGAAATGCAGAAGAGTTGGATCCAGCTCAAAGAGGAACGGAACACTTTTGAAGCTAGCTACTACGCCAGTGAAAAGAAGGTTCTAGAGCTTACCCGCCGACTCCACGAGCAAGAGGCCCTCAATACCTACATCGCACCAAAGAGGATGCGCAATGTCTTTCTGCCTTAGGAAGTTTATTTTGTAATATTTGGCCCATGGGGCATTTATGTACTAACAAATTTCTTCTTATTAATACGACGTGCGTTCTTCTTTGTCTGAAACAATTTTGAATGTTCTAAACCCTTGAATGCATTGCATACATAAGCATACCATTCATCATGTGCATAAACAGGTCTCACTCCAGGGTTCCTTATCTATCTGCTGTTTATTTCAGTAGGATGGATCTCGAGCAAACAGTCAAAGACCTACAGGCTCAGAATGCACAGTTCCAGCAACTCTTGATGACCTTGGTCAAGAGTCAAGAGGATATCAAGACTCAACTGGAGAATAAGGACCCAGTGAAGAAGAAGAAGAAGAGGGTTGGAGTGGCCACCTTGGGGAGAAGATTCAACGGAGAAGCTCGGAGAGTGCTTGAATTTCCTCCAACTTCTGATGAAGGGACTAGTAAAAGAGATCAAGTTGTGGTGCCTTCCGAGTCTGATGCAGAGGAGGAAGAAGTTGAAGAGGATGAAGATTATTCTGACCAGCAGTATCCTCCAGCTGATGACAAATATAAAGGTTTAGAAGACAGATTGGCTGCCATGGAATTGCAAAGGGTACCGGGTTTAGATTTTGAAGACATGGGCTTGGTCGCCGGAATTGTGATTCCCCCAAAATTCAAAGTACCAGTGTTTGTGAGGTACGACGGGCTATCCTGTCCCAAGATGCATCTCAGGTCTTATGTGAGAAAAATTCAACCCTATACGGCAGATAAAAACCTCTGGATTCACTTCTTTCAAGACAGCCTGTCGGGAGCTCAGTTGGAATGGTTTTATCAGTTAGAAGGAACCAGTGTCAGAAGTTGGGAAGATTTGGCCACCGCTTTTTACAAACAATACCAGTATAATTCCGATCTTGCTCCTACTCGTACCCAACTTCAGGGTATGTCACTAGGAACAAGTGAGGGATTCAAAGAATATGCACAAAAATGGAGGGATTTGGCTGGCAGGGTGCAGCCTCCTTTAACCGATCGTGAGCTCGTTGATATGTTTCTTGGGACCCTATCTGGGCCATTTTTCAATCATTTAATTGGTAACTCTTCCGCGGGGTTTACTGATTTGATCTTAACAGGCGAGAGAATTGAGGCTGGTATCAAGTCAGGAAAGATTCAGAAGGGTGTCGCTGCAAGTATTGAGAAGAAACCGTTTAAGAAGGAGACAGCTATGGTATATTCTCAAAGAAGAGCAGGGAAGGTGGAGCGCCGGCCGACTGTGGGGGCCGTAATGATTCAAAACACTCCGAGTGAGCAGCCTCGCTATAACCAGACCAGACCAAATCAGCAACGGGTAGAAAGGCCACACCGGCAATTCACCCGTATTAATATGACTCCAGCACAGGTGCTTCCCCATCTGTTGAAATTAAATCTTGCCACTATCAAGGAAGCGCCAAAGAATGTGAATACGTCTTCCCCGCATTATCATGCCAATGCTAAGTGCGCCTATCATTCAGACAGTGTTGGACACGACACCAATGATTGTTGGGCACTCAAGCATAAGATTCAGGACCTGATAGAGGCTAAGGAAGTAGAGTTTGACGCTCCAGAAAAACCCAATGTGATATCTGCACCTATGCCGAAGCACGGTCGGAATGTCAATGCCATTGAAAAGGATCTGTATGTTGCTGACGTTAGTGATCTGACTACTCCACTGTTAACCGTCAAGTTGAATTTGTTGAGGGCCGGGATCTTCCCGGGATGTAAAGAAGACTGTTACTGTTGCCACTCTCTGCCGTTTGATTGTCCGCTGTTGAAGAAAGGCATCCAAGGCCTCATGGATAGCCGACAAATTTTGTTCGAAAAAGTTCTTGCCGTTCCAGTTCATGTTGAAAATGTCTCAATCATAACCATTCACGCCAATCTTTCCGAGGCCGTCAAAAAGCCAGTTAGATTACACCAGCTGCAAAGTCTATACCTTTGAAGATAACAATGCCGGGGCCTGTTCCCTATGTCTCCGAGAAGTCGATACCTTGGAACTATGGTGGTGACATCTACTACCATGGTATCAAGCAAGTTGAAATAATTGAAGAAGATTCAGATGATGAAGAAACCAGCATTAGTAATATTGCGGGCACCAGCAAAATCACCAGGAGTGGGAGGATATTTTCTCCAGAGATTGCTCCTCCAAAAGCAGTCTTTGGACCCTCATCAGCTAAAGAAGTCATCCCTGCACCAGTGAAGCTCTCCGCCAGAACTCCTTTGATTGAAGAAATTTTCATTCCTAGTGCTGTCTCTCCTACCATTGCCGATAAAGGAAAGGGAATACAAGATGAACCCGTCAGGACGAGGGCTCAACCTTTGGTAATTCCAGAAGCTTCCAAGAAAGAAATGGACGAGATTTTGAGGATAATCAAGAGAAGTGATTACGATGTGGTGGAACAGTTGGGGCAAACCCCCTCCAAGATCTCCATGCTGGCACTGTTACTTTGCTCAGAAGCGCACGCTCAAGCTTTGATTAGGTTTCTAAAGGCAGCTCATGTGCCCCAGGAAACCTCTGCAGATCAATTTCAACATTGCGTGGCTAGCCTGACTGCAGACAATGGGCTAGGCTTTTCTGATGCCGACCTGACCCCTAAAGGCCGAAACCACAATGATGCGTTGCATATTTCAATCGAGTGTCGCGGAACCACCCTTGCACATGTTCTGGTTGATACCGGTTCATCACTGAATGTTTTGCCTAAGAAGGCCTTGGACCGGCTAGATTGCGAAGGATTGGAATTGAAGCCAAGTGATATTGTCGTCAGAGCTTTTGATGGGTCGAAAAGAATGGTCCATGGAGAAGTTGAAATTCCTGTCAAGATAGGTACTGAGGTGTTTAAATCCACTTTCTACGTAATGGACATCCGCCCATCATACTCCTGCCTGCTGGGTAGACCTTGGATACACCATGCTAGGGCAGTCACCTCATCCCTGCATCAGATGCTGAAGTACCCTGTCAAGGGAAAGATCATTACTGTCCACGGCGAAGAAGAGTACATGATTAGCCATTTAAATTCTTTCCGGTATGTGGAAGTTGAAGGGGAGTTTATTGAGACACCGTTTCAACATTTCGAAGAAGTGCTTCCTGAGATAGCAGTGGCGAAATTGACAGCTGAGACACCAAGGCAGATGGCCAGGATGGCATCTCTGGAAGATGCAAGGGCTGCAGTTAAAGAAGGGAAGAATTCAGCGTGGGGGCAGTTACCCGATTTTCCGCATAAAGCTGACAAGTCTGGATTAGGTTTCACAGCTGCCGATCAGAAGGCTATGCGCCGGTCAAAGATTGAGAGGGCGCCAGTCAAAATTTCTCCTTACAGAATCAACGCCTTGGAAGATGAAGACAAGGACAGCAACATTGAAGATTGGGTTTATCCAACTGTCGGAGGAGGGTTGAGCAATTGGGAGGCAAAAGACTTTGTCCCCATCACTTTTATTCCTCAGTAATTTATCTATCGAACATTTCCTATTTTGGTCTGTAATATTTTACTTTCAAACAATCCGTACACTATCTTTTTCACCTCCTGCCTTGCCCGGGGCATGTAGGTCTACTTGTAAGGGTTTTGACTATTTTTCATATTCATATGCCATGTTTAATGATTCATTGGACGTTTTTCATTTGATAAACTGCTTGTGTTCATTTCCTTTCCTTTTGCATTTTTGTTTAAGGATGGCTATCCCTTACACACACCCACACTCACCAATGCAGGTACCCATCCACTCCGGATTCCATGGGTGACTATTCTGCTGTGTCTTTCAATAACTCTGAAGACCTGGTCAATCTAGCCGAGTATGAAGATGACGAAGGTTGTGAAGTACCAGGAGAACTAGCCAGACTTCTGCAACAAGAGGAAAGAGCCATCTTACCGCATGAAGAGCCATTGGAAACCGTCAACTTGGGAACCGAGGAGAATCGGAAGGAGGTGCAGGTGGGTGCCAACCTGGAACCAGAAGTTAAGGAGCGCTTGGTACAGTTACTGAATGAGTATGTTGAAATCTTCGCTTGGTCCTATGAAGACATGCCGGGTTTGGACACAGACATCGTGGTTCACCGTCTCCCCACAAGAGAAGACTGTCCACCAATCAAGCAAAAGGTTCGCCGAATGAGGCCTGACATGTCTGAAAAAATTAAAGCAGAAGTAATGAAGCAGTTCAATGCTGGCTTTCTGGCTGTTACGTCCTATCCTCAATGGGTCGCTAACATTGTGCCAGTACCGAAGAAAGATGGCAAAGTCAGGATGTGTGTGGACTACCGGGATTTGAATAGGGCCAGCCCTAAGGATGATTTCCCGCTACCCCATATTGACATCTTGATCGACAATACAGCTCAGCACAAAGTGTTTTCCTTCATGGATGGATTTTCGGGCTATAATCAAATCAAAATGGCTCCCGAAGATATGGAGAAAACAACTTTTGTCACACAGTGGGGCACTTTCTGTTACAAAGTGATGCCGTTCGGGCTGAAGAACGCAGGGGCAACTTATCAACGCGCCATGGTAGCTTTATTTCATGACATGATACATCATGAGATTGAGGTTTACGTAGACGATATGATAGCTCGGTCACAAACGGAGGAAGAGCACCTTGAACATTTGGAGAAGTTGTTTGCCAGGTTAAAAGAGTACAAGTTAAGGCTGAATCCAAGCAAATGCACTTTTGGAGTTAGATCTGGTAAACTCCTGGGATTCATTGTAAGCAACAAAGGCATTGAAGTCGATCCGGCAAAAGTGAAAGCAATACAAGAAATGCCTGCTCCCCGTACTGAAAAGGAGGTTAGAGGATTCTTGGGGCGCATAAACTATATTGCCAGGTTCATCTCACATCTGACCTCTACCTGTGAGCCAATTTTCAAACTCTTGAAGAAAGATCAGGTAGTGGAATGGAATGACGATTGTCAAGCTGCTTTTGATAGAATCAAGGAATATTTGCTAGAACCTCCTATTCTGATACCACCCGTCGAAGGAAGACCTTTGATCATGTATTTGACCGTCTTGGATAATTCAATGGGGTGTGTTTTGGGCCAGCATGACGAGTCTGGTCGAAAAGAGCATGCTATTTATTACCTTAGCAAAAAGTTTACCGACTGTGAGACTCGCTACTCACTGCTCGAGAAAACTTGCTGCGCTTTGGTATGGGCTGCTCGCCGACTAAGACAGTATATGCTGACTCATACTACCTTGTTGATATCCAAAATGGATCCTATCAAATATATCTTCGAAAAGCCCGCTTTATCTGGAAGGATAGCTAGATGGCAAATGATCTTAACTGAGTATGACATCCAGTACACCACCCAAAAAGCTATAAAAGGGAGTGTATTAGCTGACCATCTGGCTCATCAGGCTATTGAAGACTATCAACCCATGAGATTTGACTTCCCAGACGAGGACATCATGAATTTGGACAACATTGAAAGTGACGGACCATATGACGGACCCGAAAAGGGATCCCGATGGACCCTGTACTTTGATGGTGCTTCAAATGCACTTGGAAATGGTGTCGGCGCGGTACTCATTTCTCCGGAAGGATGCCACACTCCTTTCACGACCCGACTTTGCTTCAGCTGCACAAACAATATGGCTGAGTATGAAGCCTGCATCTTTGGTCTCAAGGCTGCTATAGACTTGGGGATCAAATCTTTGATCGTATTCGGGGACTCGGCTTTGGTCATCAGCCAGATCAAAGGAGATTGGGATACCAAACATCCTAATCTTATCCCATACAAAGAACATGTCCTGACATTGCTGCCGCTCTTCGAGCAAATTACCTTCGAGCACTTTCCGCGAGAAGAGAACCAGCTAGCCGATGCTCTAGCCACAATGTCCTCCATGTTTAAACTCAACTGGGATGATGAGGCTCCCCAAATCACCATCGAGCGAATGGATGAGCCCGCGCATTGTCACGAGATTAATACCGAAGAAGTAGTGGAACAACCTTGGTTCCATGAAATCAAAAGGTATCTCGAGACCCAAGATTATCCTGAAGGAGCTTCCGTGAACGACAAGAAGTTCTTAAGGAAATTCGCTGCTAAGTTCTTCCTGAGCAACAGTATCCTTTACAAACGGAGCCATGATTGTGTATTACTCCGGTGTGTGGATAAAGCTGAAGCAGAGTTGATTATGACCGACATACACAGCGGACCATTTGGCACTCACTTGAGCGGGCATACAATGGCCAAGAAGATCCTAAGGGCAGGCTATTACTGGTCTACCATGGAGGCTGACTGCCATCAGCATTCCCGTACTTGTCACAAGTGTCAAGTCTATGCTGACAAAGTTCATATCCCTCCGGTTCCCCTCAACGTCCTGACTGCTCCGTGGCCCTTTGCAATGTGGGGCATTGATATGATTGGAGAGATTAAGCCCACGGCTTCCAACGGACATCGCTTCATCCTGGTTGCCATTGACTACTTCACTAAATGGGTCGAAGCAGCTTCCTTCGCCTCTGTCACCAAAAATGTGGTTGCCCGCTTTATCAAACATAATCTCATATGTCGGTATGGTGTTCCCGGCAGGATCATCACAGACAACGGTACAAATCTGAATAACACAATGATCACTGCATTATGCGAACAGTTCAAGATTTATCATCACAATTCATCTCCCTATCGGCCGAAGATGAACGGTGCTGTTGAAGCTGCGAACAAAAACATTAAAAAGATTATTCAGAAAATGACGGTCACTTACAAAGACTGGCATGAGATGTTGCCGTTTGCTCTGCATGGATACCGTACGACGGCACGTACTTCAACCGGGGCAACCCCATTTTCTCTGGTTTATGGCATGGAGGCTGTTTTGCCTATGGAAGTTCAGATCCCTTCTCTAAGGATTATGAAGGATGCAGGTTTGAATGAAGATGATTGGATGCAGAACCGACTTGATCAACTCGATCTGATCGACGAAAAGCGACTTGCTGCTATATGCCATGGTCAGACGTATCAAAAACGGATGATCAAGGCTTTCAACAAGAAGGTTAGGCGTCAAGTGTATCAAGTCAGAGATCTAGTAGTCAAGCGGATTATCTTACCGCAAAGTGATCCCAGGGGCAAATGGACTCCTACATATGAAGGACCATTTGTGATCAAGAGCATATTTTCTGGTGGTGCAATGATTCTGACCACCATGGACGGCGACGATTTGCCGCACCCTGCGAACGCAGACATAGTCAAAAGATACTACGCATAAAGTAACCCGACAAGTCGAAAACCCGAAAGGGCGGCTTGGGCAAAAATGGGCATCCCGGTGAACCGAAAACCCGAAAGGGCGGTTCAGGCAAAAGTTAGGGATAAAAACAAAAAAAATCTGTACACCCGGCAAGTCGAAAACCCGAAAGGGCGGCTTGGGCAAAAAGGGGTTTCCCGGTGGATCGAAAACCCGAAAGGGCGATTCAGGCAAAAGTTAGGGAATTAAAGCGTATGACTATGTCTCGTCAGATCACTTCAAAGACAGTCTCTTCATCAACCGGTTCCAGGTTTCTGATCAATCCAGCCATCGCCAAACGAAGCATTGAATGGACAGAGGTTCAGAGTTGTGAAAGCTACAGCAGGACGGAATCCCATGGAATTATTTCACATAGCCATCTTTATTTTGTATAAATTTTTCAAATATTTGCGGCAAGATCCTCTTACTAGGATGATTGTTTCCTTTGTAAAAATATACTCAAAGAAAATCAATACAAATACTCTTCCCAAAATTTGTGTCATTTCCCTTTTTCTTTTTCTTTTGCACTATTCGTTTTATTTTGAGAAACGTCCAATGTTTTGTTAAATAGGCATATGCATTTGAAGCATGATCAAATCCTAATTAAAACCTAAGAAAAGGATTACTGATAAGATGAAAGTACAGATGGATATTTTGACACCTTTTCAAAGGGAATCCCTCAAGACCTGTAATCCACATCCCTGGCAAATCCTGAGGTCTCTCTCCAGCGGACCCTCGAAGCTTGTCCCCAGTAAGGTTCTGAAAGGTATTCCCCGCAGAGTACGGACGTCCCTCCCGAGTTTTATTCAAAGTTATTCCTCACAGAGGCTTATAACTGGGTTATCCTCAGCTAACAACCAGGGGAGATCGCGCTCGCCGAAGTTCTTCCTATCCCCAGTGGAGTTCCTCAAAATTCCCCCAACAATAACTTATCAATACAATCCCCGGAGGAGGTTATCTTTGCAAAATCCCCAGCCAGAGAATCTTCCAGAAATCATTTTCCCTCAGAGTTTAAGCTTCAGTATCTCCAGCAGATCAAAAGCTTCGAATGGACAATCCCCAGCAGAATCAGACTTTTTAACCTTCTCCCCACAGAGTTTTTAGGAAGAAAATCTTGAGTTCCCCAGTGAAATTTCCAGAGATACTTCTCTCCTGGCTGAAGATTCTCAATCTAGTCGCCAGCATTAAGTCTACTAGTTTGGTACTCCCCAGTAGAAGACTCCGGGAATTCCCCAGAAGATTGGTATACAACCCAAGATCCAGGTTCCCCAGCAACAACCCAGGACTTATTTTCCCCGGCAGCAGTCAGGATACTTCTATCTTCCGCTGTCCCGGATTCATCTATCCTATGCAAGACAGCTCTCCAGCTCACATGCACATCCATTTACATCCATAACACAAAATATACATTGTATCATGCGTCATAGCATTGCATACGACTAACTCTTTGCCTTTTCAGGTAAGATCAGTCGACAGACTAAAATCATTCAAATCTCAAGATTTCTGAAAACAGTTCACGGGTTCTCCAAGTAAACGGATGTTAACCTATCACTTGTTCAGATTCTTCTCAAGACTTCTGAAAACAGTTCATGGATTCTTCCCAAGTAACGGATGTTAATCTATCAATTTGTTCAGATGCAACTTTCTGAAAACAGTTCATGGATTCTTCCCAAGTAACGGATGTTAATCTATCAACTTGTTCAGATGCAACTTTTGAAAACAGTTTACGGACGCTTCCCAACAACGGATGTTGTTCTATTGCTTATTCAACTTCAAGATTTCTGAAAACAGTTCACGGGTTCTCCAAGTAAACGGATGTTAACCTATCACTTGTTCAGATTCTTCTCAAGACTTCTGAAAACAGTTCATGGATTCTTCCCAAGTAACGGATGTTAATCTATCAATTTGTTCAGATGCAACTTTCTGAAAACAGTTCATGGATTCTTCCCAAGTAACGGATGTTAATCTATCAACTTGTTCAGATGCAACTTTTGAAAACAGTTTACGGACGCTTCCCAACAACGGATGTTGTTCTATTGCTTATTCAACTTCAAGATTTCTGAAAACAGTTCACGGGTTCTCCAAGTAAACGGATGTTAACCTATCACTTGTTCAGATTCTTCTCAAGACTTCTGAAAACAGTTCATGGATTCTTCCCAAGTAACGGATGTTAATCTATCAATTTGTTCAGATGCAACTTTCTGAAAACAGTTCACGGGTTCTCCAAGTAAACGGATATCAACCTATTGCTTGTTCAGACCTCCAATCCAGAAGTGGTCCAAAGCTTGGACACTTTCCTGATACTCCCTTCCAGATGGCATCTTTAAGCCCATCCCCGACAAGTTTCTATCACTCTCCCAGATGGCGTCGTTAAGCCCATCTCCAAATGGCATCTCTAAGCCCATTCCCGCATCCAGTGCTTTGACGAGTGCAAATTTCCGGGCACTCTAGTGTCCAATCTCCTTTTACCCTCGAGTCACGAAAGGCAAGCTTGCCAATCTAACTCTTCAGGTCCAAGAAGATTGAACAGGGGCAACTGTTGTACCCCAAAATTTTCCCTCCCATTTCTCACTGATTTCTCCTCACAAAGCTCTTGAGGCTCAAGATCCAGTTAGGGTTTCATCTGCTCAAAACTCCTCCTTGCACTGCTAACCCCAAATTAGGGTTTGTGTTTGCACCAAGATGTTTTGACCTAAAGTACCCAAGATGACTTTCTTGCTTCATATTGACCTCCTAAGTTTATCCATACCAAGTTTCAAGTCCTGATTCCAAATTTTGCCCAGTCAATTGGACAGTTGACCTAGAAATCAACTGTATTGGGGAAAAAGTCAACTGTGGCCAATTGACAGTCAAATCTCATGAAATTAAATCCACATCAACATTATGAACTCCTAGGAGTCATTTGATCAAGTTTGGACCACAACTCCACAAGAAATTTGATCAGATCACCAAAAGGGGCAAAATGGTCATTTTTAGGGTTTTGACTGTACAGAGGCAATTTTTGACTGTTTGACCTAGCCAATGACAAACCAAGCTCACATATGGACTCAAGGACCCCATGGAATTATCTTGACATGCTCAACAAGTTCAAAAGATCCCAAATACACAAGATTGACAGTTGAATTTCCCAGTCAATTGATCAGTTTTGACTGTATAACTGAAAAGTCAAACTTTGACTTTTTGGTCAAAATCAAGAGTCAAGATTCATTTTTCATCAAAATATGCCAAATCATGAAACTTGTTCACCAAGAAATCACAATTTGCAAATTAGGGTTAGAAAATGGAATTTTTTCATAACTTAGAATTTTTCTAAGTTATGAAAAACCCTAATTTTTTCCCAACTTTGCCCCACCTTTTCACCAAGATCCATTTGGATTCAAACAAAAGTCAAAACATGAAAGTTGTAGCTTGTTGCATAATCTACAACTTTGATTCACAAAGTTTTCTCATTTGAAGCTTGTATCTCAAGTTACAATTTTTTGAATAAGGGCACTAAACCATTTTTAACTTAGTGAAAATTTTAACCTAGTTTGACAAGGTTTTCTACCCCACTTCAAGGCCACTTTTCATACCCTTCCACTTGGAATTTCAATTTGCATTTCAAAGATGGATTGTAGTGCACATTCCAAGCTTTCCAAAATGTCCAAGAACTCCTCAAACAACCTCATGGTTAGGGAGAATCGAATTTCACAATATAGCAAAAAAACACTTTGTTCATGACCAAGTTCCATGCCCATAACTTTGCAAATTTGAACTCAGCATGGTTTGTGTTACTTTACAGGTCCTTAAACCACATTACACTCCTTAATTTAATGCTTGTTCATTGTGTCAAAGTGTTGTTCCATGAATTCAAGCATTATACACAAGATTGATCCATTTTTGGATAAAGTGAACTTTCCATTTTTACAAAAGCTTGCTTTATGTCAATTGGTAAATCAAACAAGTACATAGAAGATCTGCTTAGCACAAGATTATGTGCATAACACACTGATCAAGAGAAGATTATGCAGCCCATTAGGAGGCCCCCTACATGCCTAGGAAGCCATTTTGCTTTTGTTGCTTAGAAAAGAAGAAAAGTCCATAACTTGTAATAACAATCATCTCAGCTTAGAAACAGAAGAGCAAACTTGTCAAACACACTCAGTAGATCCCAACCAAGCTTTTGCACAAGTCCTTGCCCTCCAAAACACCCTCCACCTCAGAATCATCCTCAAACTGCAAAAACAGAGTTGCCTCTGCAGTTTGAGTGCAAACTCCCATTTCCCTCGAGCATTCTCACCAAAATCAATTCATACACCTTCCATACAACATATGCAAACTAACCATGGCCTAAAACCTGACCTGTAATCACTCTAACAGTTTCCACCATTTTTAATTTTTCCTTTTGCAGTTGAAGTTCTACAGCTCGATACAAGGAGTTTCAAGACAAAGTAAGCATTGAAAAAGCATCCCTGGACCTCAAGGAAGCTTTTCCAATCATCACCTTGCACTGAAAGTTCCTCATTCTCCAGATAGAAGTTCAACTGAATAGGTAAAAGTTTGAATTCGTATCTCTCTTATCATGCATATTTAGTCTTAAGTTTGTGAAGAAACAAGGTTCTACTCATAGCCCTGAGCATGTATATCTCTTTACTTTTCATTTCTTTTGTCTGAGTGGAGAGAATTTGAGCTTTGAAAATGGCAGAAAAACTAGGTCAGAAATTGGGGGAAGAGAAATTCTCCCTCATCTTAGAGAGTTAGGTCAAGTTCTATACATGGTTGGAATCGTCTCCTCATGCTGAGCATTTTTTATGTTATGAGTTTTTGTTGAAAAGCCAGGAATCAAGAGTTAGCATCTGGAGTACAGGGCGCGCGTTTTGTTGAACGAAGGTTGAAGATGAAGCCACATGGGCTGGGCCTGTGTGGTTTCTTCTTTTTACACCACTATTTCCACTTTCTCACCCCCAAGCCCATTTGATTTATTTTTAATGATTTTTGACATTTTCTTTTTTTATTTGATTCATTTATTTTTTCCCATCACATTAAAATTTTGAAAATATTTTTCCCACCCTTTTTTGATTTTTATTGGATTTTATTTGATTTTCCTTTAGTTACACATAAATATATATATATATATATATATATATATATATATATATATATATATATATCATTATTTAGGATAAATAAAAAATATGTAAAAACACTTCTATTTTTATTTTTATTTTATATTACCCTCTGAAAATATTTCATATAAAAAATACTATTTTCTAAAAAAAAAATTGAATATTATTATTATTTATATGATACATATTTAAAATAATATAAGTATACATATATATATATATATATATATATATATATATATATATTAATATACTTGGAGAAAAAATACCAAAAATGTACATATTTTATTTTTTTAAATATATTTACTAAAAAATACCCTTTTTTACAAATATACTATATTTTATTTTATTTTTGTATGTAAATAATAAATATTATATGAATTAAGTAATTAATATCCATTTTAATTGAAATTAGGGTTTTTGCCCTAAAAGTTGAAAATACTCAAAAATAATACCTTTTTATTTTCTTGTTTTATTTTACATAAACCATACTTTTTTTATACATATAAAAACTTTCTTTTTTGCATTTTTGCATATTTACTTCATTTCCATTTAATTATGCAATTTATTTACCTTGCAAATATTCAAAAATGATGTAATAATTTAGATTTAAATTCTTGTCTAAATATCCCCCATTTGTAAATTTGTACCCCCCTCCCTATATTATTATTTTGTAATAGCGTAGGAATTTAAATTTCGCACTTTATACGCTTTCTAATTATGCCATGTTAGAATTAGGGTTTGCATGCGAAAAACGACAAAAAAAATAGCTTGACCTAATACAAAGATAAATGAGCATGAAAATAAACAACACATCTCACACTTGCACCCCTAGGATATTCCACTTTGTTGCCTTCAAATAATTGGGCCATATTGTATGTTGAATTTCTTTGGGCAAAGCAAACAATTTGAATGATCATAGTCCCTCGATAAAACTTTTCAAAAACAAACAAAAACAAATGATCAAGTCCCTTAAAGAAATTGCCCGAAGACATTTAACGCCGTTGCAATTATGGTCCAAACGATGACCCGCGCCTGTCCCTTTTCATCTCCTAAGACAAGATTGTCCACCAAATGCAATGGTGGAACAAAATTGTCAAAAGGTTTAAAACATAACAAAAATCTTTGAGGAAATTTTTAGGGTAGATAAACTCTTAAGTACTTGTCAATTTGCAAAGAAAACACTTGCCTAATTTCAAAGAAACCACTTCACAAACACTTTCAAAATCAACTTTCCAAAACCCTTGAAACATCTTTTTAAAAGATAAAACACCTTTTGTAAAACATTCGAGTAAAGAATTGTTACAAGGTTAGCCTAATACAAGGCATCTTTTCAAAACATTTTCAAAACCACACACCAAGCACCATTTCAAACAATTGAAAAATAAGGCAAGTTGATCTAAGCAAGTACCTAAGAGCCCATGGATAACCATGGATAGAAGGGGTGCTAATACCTTCCCCTCCTATAATCTACTCCCCGAACCCAAGAAAAATCTCAAAGGTTTTTTCTGTGCTTTTTAAACCTTTCCTTAGGATAAAATAAAAAGTCGGTGGCGACTCTTGCTCAACCGAAACATTTGCGAAAACAAACGCAAAACCCTAGTCAGTTCTCCCACCGTATCACACTACCCAACAAGCAAGAGTATGACGGACGGATGTCCATCACATAGAAAGTAGATTTAAACACCTCGGTGCCCACCTTGATGGGAATATCAACCTCCCCATGGACCATTCTCTTCGAACCATCGAAAGCTCTGACAACAATATCACTCGGTTTCAACTCCAACCCTTCACAATCTAGTCGGTCCAAGGCCTTCTTAGGAAGTACATTCAGCGACGAACCAGTGTCGACCAAGACATGTGCGAGAGTAGTTCCTCGGCACTCGACTGAAATGTGCAAGGCATCATTGTGGTTTCTACCTTTAGGAGTTAGGTCGGCATCAGAGAAACCTAATCCATTGTCCGCAGTAAGGCTGGCCACGCAATTTTGAAATTGATCTGCAGAGGTTTCCTGGGGCACATGGGCTACCTTCAGGAATTTTATCAGAGCTTTAGCGTGCGCTTCTGAGCAAAGTAGTAGTGCCAGCATGGAGATCTTTGAGGGGGTTTGCCCCAGCTGTTCTACCACATCATAATCACTCCTTTTGATTATCTTCAAGATCTCATCCATTTCTTTCTTGGAGGTTTCCGGGATGACCAAGGGTTGAGCCCTCGTCCTGACGAGCTCATCTTGGATTCCCTTACCTTTATCAGCAGCGATAGGAGGGACAATACTAGGAACAACAACATCTTCAATCAATGGGGTTCTAGCGGAGAGTTTTATTGGTGCAGGGATAACCTTGTCAGTAGATGAGGGTCCAAAGATAGCTCTTGGAGGGGCAATCTCTGGAGAAAATATTCTCCCGCTCCGGGTGATTTTGCTCGTGCCTGCAATGTTTCCAATGTTGGCATCTTCATCATCCGAACTTTCTTCAGTTATTTCGATTTGTTTAATACCATGGTAGTAGACGTCACCGCCATAGTTCCATGGTATTGACTTCTCAGAAACATAGGGGACAGGCCCTGGCATTGTTATCTTCAAAGGAACAGACTTCGTAGCTGGTGTAATCTTAACAGGCTTTCTGACGGCCTTGGAAAGATTGGCGTGAATGGTTATGATTGAGACATCTTCAGTATGGGTTGGAATAGCAGAAACTTTTTCAAACAAAATTTGTCGACTGTCCATTAGGCCTTGGATGCCTTTTTTCAGTAACGGACAATCAAATGGCAGAGAGTAACAACAATAGCAGTCTTCTTTACATCCCGGGAAAATCCCGGCCTTTAACAGATTCAACTTGATGGTTAACAATGGAGTTATCAGATCATTGACATCAGCAACATACAAATCTTCTTCAATGGCATTGACATTTCGGCCGTGCTTCGGCATTGGAGCAGATATCACATTAGGCTTCTCCAGAGCGTCGAACTCCACTTCCTTTGCCTCTATCAGGTCTTGGATTTTATGCTTGAGTGCCCAACAATCGTTGGTGTCGTGCTCGACACTGTCAGAATGGTAGGCGCATTTAGCATTAGGATGATAATGCGGAGAGGACGTATTCACATTTTTTGGTGCCTCTTTGATAGTGGCGAGATTCAACTTCAACAGATGGGGAAGTACTTGCGCTGGCGTCATATTAATGTGGGTGAACTGCCGTTGTGGCCGTTCCACCCGTTGTTGATTTGGTCTGGACTGGTTATAGCGAGGTTGCTCACTTGAAGGGTTTTGAATCATTACAGCCCCCACAGTTGGCCGGCGCTCAGTCTTCCCTGCTCTTCTTTGGGAGTATACCACAACCGTTTCCTTCTTAAAAGGCTTCTTCTCAACACTTGCAGCGGCACCCTTCTGAATCTTTCCTGACTTGATGCCAGCTTCTATTCTTTCGCCCGTTAGGATCAAATCGGTAAACCCCGCGGAAGAGTTACCAATCAGATGATTGAAAAATGGCCCAGATAGGGTCCCTAGAAACATATCAACAAGTTCACGGTCGGTTAAAGGAGGCTGCACCCTGCCAGCCAAATCCCTCCATTTTTGTGCATATTCTTTGAATCCTTCGCCTGTTCCCAGTGACATACCCTGAAGTTGGGTACGAGTAGGAGCAAGGTCAGAATTGTACTGATATTATTTGTAGAAGGCGGTGGCCAAGTCTTCCCAATTTCGGACGCTGGTTCCCTCTAGCTAATAAAACCACTCCAGTTGAGCTCCAGAAAGGCTGTCTTGAAAGAAATGTATCCAAAGGTTCTTATCTGCCGTATAAGGTTGAATTTTCCTTACGTAGGACCTGAGATGCATTTTTGGACAGGAAAACCCGTCATACCTCACAAAAACTGGCACTTTGAACTTTGGGGGAATCACAATCCCGACAACTAAACCCAAGTCTTCAAAATCCAAACCCGGTACTCTCTGTAGCTCCATGGAGGCCAACCTGTCTTCTAAACCTTTGTATTTATCATCAGCTGGAGGGTATTGTTGATCAGAGTAGTCTTCATCATCTTCGGCCTCCTCTTCTTCCACATCGGACTCGGAAGGTACCGCAACCCCACCTCCTTTACTGGTTCCTTCATCAGAAGTAGGAGGAAATTCAAGCACTCTCCTGGTCTCTCCTTCAAATCTTCTCCCTAAAGTGGCCACCCCGAGTCTCTTTTTCTTCTTCTTCACTGGGTCTTTATTCCCTAGCAAGGTCTTGAGATCCTCCTGACCCTTAGCCAAGGTCATCAGGAGTTGCTGAAACTGTGCATTTTGAGCTTGCAGGTCTTTGACTGTTTGCTCGAGATCCATCCTACTGAAATAAACAGCAGACAGATAAGGAAACCTGGCGTGAGACCTGCTTATGCACATGATGAATGGTATGCTTATGTATGCAATGCATTCAAGGATTTAGAATATTCAAACTTGTTGCAGACAAAAAAGAACGCACGTCATATTAATAAGAAGAAATTTGTTAGTACATAAATGCCCCATGGGCCAAATATTACAAAAACAACTACTCAAGGTAAAAAGACATTGCGCATCCTCTTTGGTGCGATGTAGGTGTTGAGGGCCTCTTGCTCATGGAGTCAGCGGGTAAGCTCTAGAACCTTCTTCTCACTAGCGTAGAAGCTGGCTTCAAAAGTGTTCCGTTCCTCCTTGAGCTGAATCCAGCTCTTCTGCATTTCCTCCCACGATGTAGGCATGTCAGGATATAGGATGGTGTAGGGAACCTCTCCTTCCTTGACGGGCTCTTTAATCACAAGGAGAACATGAGGATAAGGCATCATTAGACTCTGGGCTCGGGCTCGTACCCACTTGAGATAAGGCTCAAGAGGGATGGAGTTATTGTGTCCCAGTGTCTTGCTATCAACCTTGTTGGGCCTTCCCCAAGCTCTGATGAATCTTTGGCGAAGTCCTTGCACATCGTTGTCGAAGTCAAAAACTAGGTCAGGAATCAACATGTCGTGAGGGCCATCCCTCCGTGCATATCCAAATTGCCTCAAAGCTAGGCAAGGGTTGTAGGTAATGCCCCCTCTATGCCAAGTAATGGAACATTAGGGAACTCTCCACAACGATCGACGATGATGACATTTTCTCTGGACCGAGAACACCAATGTACATCAGAGTGAGTAAGAGTCATCAATCGTTGGGACCACCTTGAGCCTTGGTCATTCTTCAAGACAGATTGTGGAAGGTGCGAAATAAACCACCTTGCAAGGAGAGGAGTACATCACATGAGAACACCCCTCTTTCTCATTGTTCGTGTGTAAAATGAGTGAAGGATGTCCCCAAGCAATGTTGGTATTGGATTTCTAGATAAGAAGATTTTGACGGCATTGACATCTACCAGCTGATCAGGATTTGGGAACAAGACCAACCCATAGATAAGGAGTGCCACAATTTCTTCAAAGGCTTGTAGGTCCAATGAATTCCAACACTCTTGTGCCTTCTCAAACAAGAATTTTGCTAAGAAGCCTTTGACACCGCTTCTAGTTTCCCAATGCCCCTTGATGTCGGATAGTTGTAGATGTAATGCTCGAGCAACATCTTCCGGCTTTGGTTCCTTTTCTGTACCGTTGAAAGGTAGTTGATTAAGGATAGGGATTCTTAGGAGTTGAGAAAACTCCTCCAAAGTGGGCACCAATTGATAGTCAGGGAAAGTGAAACAGTGGTGAAGAGGGTCAAAGAACTGGAATAGCACTTTCATCATGTCTTCTTCAATGTTGGTGTTGACTAAGCTGAGCAGTCTACCATGTCTTTCACTGAAGGATGAGCTTTCCGGAATTCTTGAGGTGAGCTCCTTGAGTTGAGGAGAGATTCTCACAAGGTTGACTTGGATGGTTTTTCTGCGAGGAATTTCCATGACCTACAAAACAAGAACAAAGATGAAGATCTAAACCCTTGAAATGGTTAGTGAATGCATATGATGCTTTATGATGTTTATGATGTATGCACAAATATATGTACAAGCAAATCACACCAAACCCTAGTTTCAGGCTTGCATGGGGTTTCATAGGTAAGTACCCTCTTGAGTGTAGTTGGCTTAAAAACCTGTCCTATAAATAGTAACCGGGTTCTAAGGAGCTCAATATCATTGGATTTTTTCATTGTTCATTGTTTTGGTTTAGCCACTTAACTAGCGACCAAAATATTCCAAGAAAACAACCCTCAATGAGTGTAGTATCGAGTATCTACCAACTTCGGACTGCACCAAAGCCGGTCATCTCACTACCCCTAATAAAAGGCCAAGATGGTCAAGTAAGGTTCTAGGTCATTAGTGCTTAGTGACATCACTCAGCGGCCCCGTACTCTCCTTGATTGAACTCAAGGGTTACCGGTACTCACAAATATGTCGCACTAATATAGCTATTGCTTCGACCGTGTCGGTATACCCCGTACAGTTTCCACAACGTATTGCTATCTATGAATGTTTCCCCAAATCCGGGTGTAGGATATCAAACCCAAACAAGAGAGCCAAGATATAAAGCAATCAAATCAAACAATTAGTCATGCAAGAGGGTGATCTAAGCCCTAAGGTTACTCCACTTTTAAATTAGTCCCCAGCAGAGTCGCCAGTTCTGTTATACGGTGGGAGAACTGACTATGGTTTTGCGTTTGTTTTCGCAAATGTTTCGGTTGAGCAAGAGTCGCCACCGACTTTTTATTTTATCCTAAGGAAAGGTTTAAAAAGCACAACAAAAACCTTTGAGATATTTTTCTTGGGTTAGGGGAGTAGATTATAAAAAGGGAATGTATTAGCACCCTTTCTATCCATGGTTATCCATGGGCTCTTAGGTACTTGCTTAGATCAACTTGCCTTGGTTTTCAATTGTTTGAAATGGTGCTTCGTGCGTGGTTTTGAAAATGTTTTAAAAAAGATGCCTTGTCTAGGCTACCCTTGTAACAATTCTTTACTCGAATGTTTTACAAAAGGTGTTTGTCTTTTTGAAAAGATGTTTCAAGGTTTTTGAAAGTTTGTTTTGAAAGTGTTTGTGAAGTGTGGTTTGAAAAATAGGCAAGTGTTTTTGTTTTGCAAGTTGACAAGTACTTAAGGGCTATCTACCCTAAAGTTCTCAAAGATTTTTTTTGCTATGTTTTAACCCTTTTAACAATTTTGTTCCACCATTGCATTTGGTGGACAATCTTGTGTTAGGATGTGAAAGGGACGGGCGCAGGTCATCGTTTAGACCATAATTGCAATGGTGCCAAGTATCTTTGGGCAATTTTCCTTTAAGGGACTTGATCATTTTTAGGAAACTTTTCAAAAGCGTCATCGAGGGACTATGATCATTTGAATTGTGTTTGTTTTGCCCAAAGAGACTTAACATGCAACATGGCCCATTATTGAAGGCAACAAGTGGAATACCCTAGGGGTGCAAGTGTGATTAGTGTTGTCCATTTTCATGCTTGATTATCTTGAAATTAGGTCAAACTATTTTTGTTGTTTTTATTTACATACAAACCCTAATTCTAACATGGTATATTTAGAAAAAAACTTTAAAGTGCGAAAATTAAAGTTCCTAAGCTATTACAACACAATATGGGAAGGGGGGGTACAAATGTTCAAATGGGGGGTATTTGACAAGGAATTTAAACCTAGACTATTACATCAATTTTGAATTATTTACAAGATATTTAATTGCACAAATTAAATGGAAATAAAATAAATATGCAAGAAGCAAAAAAATGTTTTTTATGGGTATGAAAAAGAGTATTTTTATATGTCAAGTAAACAAAATAAAAAATATTAAATTGGGTATTTTTATGTTTAGGGTAAAACCCTAATTCTATTAGGTAAAAGGTATTATTTATTTAATATGTACAATGTTTATTTATTATATACAAAAATAAAATAAAAATGAAGTACATTTGTAAAAAAGGGTATTTTTAATGTCAAATATTAATAAAAATAAAATGTATATATTTCATATTTTTTACCTAAATATTCTAATAAATATAGATGTATTATTATTATTTACTAAATATATATTATATGTACAAAAATAATAATATTTAATATTTATAAAAAAAAAGTATATTTTATATCAAATATTTTCAGAAGATAAAATAAAATAAAAAAATAAAAAAAATGAATGTATTTGGTATTTATTCCTAATATTCTAAAAAGTATTATGTATTTATTTACATACAAATATCAATATAAACAAATAAATGCCTAAAAAATATAAAAATGGTGTGAAAAATATTTTTTATATTTTTAATATTATTAGAAAAAATAAATAAGTCAGAACAAAAAAGAAAAAGTCAAAAAAACATAAAAATAAACATAATGGGCCAAAGGGGTGTAGAAGCAAAAACATGGTGTGAAAAGAAATAACAAAATAGGCCCAGCCCACGTGGAGCTTCTTCAACCTCTGGCCAGAACTTTGACAAAAAACGCGCGCTTGTACACTGATTTAAACACCTGGATTCTTGGACTTTTAGCACAAATTTACAACATAAGAAATGTTAATCATCAAGCCACGATTCTGGACATGTAAAGAACTCATCCTAACTCTCAGAAATGAGAGAGAATTTCATCATTCCCAAATCTTAACCTAACTTTTTATCAATATTCAGACCTTAAATTCTCACAACATATGCAAAATAAATGGAAAGTAAAGGTATGTACAGTTTCAGGGGCATGAGTAGAACACTTCTTATTCACAAACTTAGAGCTAATGATGCCTACATTGGGAGATAGAAGTTCAAGAATATACCTGTTCAGCTGGAATCGTGTCTGGCAATGGGGGAGCTTTCAGGGCAAGATGATGATTTGTACAGCTTCCTTGGAGTGTGAGGATGCTATTCCAATACTTGGTATGCCTTGAAACCTTCTGTACCAAGCTGCAGAAGTCCACCTGCAAGAGGAAGAAATGAAAATGGCCAAACTGGTTAGAGGAATTACAGTCCACTTCTAATGCTTTGGATAGTTTGGATTGATGGTAAGGAAAGTGTTTGGACTGGTTTTGGCCAAGATGCACGATGGAAATGAGTTGTGGGATTCAAGTTGCAGAATGTGCCCTGTTTGGACAGTTTGAGAGTGATTCTGGTGTTTGAGAGGGCAATGGAGGTGGATAGCTCGTGTCTCAGCTTGGGTTTGATGATTAGAAAGTGTTTGACAAGTTTGCTTAAGCTTGGTTTACAGGAAATGAGAGTTGTTATGTGTTATGGCAAGTTTCTTACACTTTAAGCAACAAAAGGCCACTTGGTGTTTCTAGCCTGTACATGCCCCCATTCTATGCTGAACCACATAGTCTTGATCAGTGTAATTAGCCCATAAACTCGTGCCAAAGAGATCTTAACTGTACTTGCTTGGATTTGCATTTTGACATAAAGTTCACTTTTGCAAAAATGGTTAAAATGCTTTATCTATTTTGGGATTAAACCATTATGCAATGCTTGAACACATAGAATATAGTCTTGGCACAAAGAGTTTGCATTAAATTTATGAGTGTAAAAGGGATTTAGGGCCTGTAATCAAGAAATGCACGCTGATTTGAAAATTGCCTAAGTGTATGAACATGGAAATTGGCCATAACAAAAGTGAGTTTTTCCCATATTGCCAAATTCGATTCTCTCTAACCATGAGGTTGTTTGATGAGTTCTTGGACATTTTGGAAAGCTTGGAATGTGTACTTCAATCCATCTTTGAAATGAAAATTGAAATTCCAAGTGGAAGTATGTGAAAAATGGTCTTGAAGTTAGGCAAAAATCCTGCCTAAAATAGGTCAAATTTTCTCTAAGTTAAGAATGGTTTGGCACCCTTGTTCCAAAAATTGTAACTTGAGATACAAGCTTCTTTTGGGAAAACTTTGTGAATCAAAGTTGTAGATTTTGCAATAGGCTACAACTTTCATGTTTTGACTTTTACTTGAATCCAAATGAATCTTGGTGAGAAAGTGGGGCAAAGTTAGGAAAAAATTAGGGTTTTTCATAACTTAGAAAAATTCTAAGTTATGAAAAATCTTCATTTCAAACCCTAATTTGCAATTCTTGATTTCTTGATGAACAAGTTTCATGATTTGGCATGTTTTGATGAAAAATGAATCTTGACACTTGAATTTGACCAAAAAGTCAAAGTTTGACTTTTCAGTATACAGTCAAAATTGATCAATTGACTGGGAATTTCAATTGTCAATCTTGTGCATTTGGGATCTTTTGAACTTGTTGAGCATGTCAAGACAATTCCATGGGGTATTTGAGTCCATATGTGAGCTTGGTTTGCCATTGGCTAGGTCAAACAGTCAAAAATTACCTTTGTGCAGTCAAAACCCTAAAAATGACCATTTTGCCCTTTTGGTGATCTGATCAAATTTCTTGTGGAATTGTTATCCAAACTTGATCAAATGGTCCATGTGAGTTTATAATGTTGATGTGGGTCAATTTTCATGAGATTTGACTGTCAATTGGCCACAGTTGACTTTTTCCCCAATACAGCTGATTTCTAGGTCAACTGTCCAATTGACTGGGCAAAACTTGGAATCAAGGCTTGAAACTTGATGTGGATAAACTTGGGAGTCCAATATGAAGCATGAAAGTTATCTTAGGCATTTTAGGTCAAAACATCTTTGTGCAAACACAAACCCTAATTTGGGTCAACAGTGCAAGGAGAAGTCTCGAGCAGATGAAACCCTAACTGGATCCTGAGCTCTAAGGGCTTAGTGATGAGAAATCATTGAGAGAGGGGAGGGCAAATTTTGGGGTACAACAGTGTTAATACATTCCCTTTCTATAATCTACCCTCTGTACTCAGAAAACTTTTCAAAAAAAGTTTTTTCTATTCTTTTTCCTTTCCTTTGTTGGATGAAATGAAAGTCGGTGGCGACCCTTGCTTACCGAAACATTTGCGAATAAAAAACACAAACCAGTATACAGTCGGTTCTGCCACCGTATCACAGAACTGACGACTCTGCTGGGGAGTTATTAAGTGGGGTATACCTTAGGATCTAGGTCATTTCTAAAATTTCTTTCTTGTTTTGCTTTGTCTGCTTTATATTCAAGGGTTTTGTTGGGGTTCTGTAGATCCTACACCCAGATCTGGGGACACCTTTTAGGTAAGTAGCAATAAACTGTGAGGGAACTGGGTGGGGTACACCGACATGGTTGAAGTAGTAGATACGTTTATGTGACACTTTGGTTGGTACCGGTAACCCTTAAGTCAATCAAGGAGAGTACGGGGCCGCCGCGTGGTGTCATAAAGCATCAATTGACCTTAGAACCTTTAATTGCACAACTTGGCTAGTAGGACGTATCGAGATGGCCAGCTTTGGTGTATTCCCAAGGTCTACAGATACTCGATGCTACACTAATTGAGGTTTGACTCTTGAGTTTTGTTTGGTTGTGAGTTAATCGCCTATTGAACGAAGCTTGGGGGAAATATCAGTGATATTGAGATCCTTTAGAACCCGATTACTATTTATAGGACAGGTTGAACCAATCCAGCTTCAAGAGGGTATGACCTTAAAACTCATGCAGGCTTTAAACCTAAGGACTTGGTGTAACTCGTTTGTTGCTTGCTATACATGTGATTTTTAGCATAATCATGACATCATAAGCATGACATATCATACTAAGCATTTCGAGGATTTTCTAGGGCTCATTGTTGCTTTGTTTTGTAGGACATGGCACCCGCCCGCAGGAACACTATCCAGATTAACCTTGTGAAAGTGCCTCTCCAACTAAAGGATTTGGCATTAAGGATCCCTGAAAGCTCTCCCTTCACTGAAAAACATGGTCGGTTTCTCAACTTGGTCACTTCAAAACCTGATGAAGAATTGTTAAAAGTGCTATTTCAGTTCTTTGATCCTTTGCACCAATGTTTCACCTTCCCGGATTACCAACTAGTGCTTACTATGGAGGAATTTTCTCGTTTGTTGGGGGTACCTATTCTTGATCAGTTACCTTTCAACGGTATGGAAGAACATCCAAAGCCTGAAGAGATTGCTCGAGCTCTATCCTTACAACGGTTCGATGTAGTGACGAATTGGGAAACTAGGGGAAGTATCTAAGGAATCCCAGTTAAATTTCTATTCGAGAAGGCTTACTATTTTTGGGATACCCTGGATTTATAAGCTTTTGAAGAAGTATTGGCACTCCTCATCTACGGGATGGTACTTTTCCCTAATGCGAACCAACTCGTAGATGTGAATACTATTAAGGTTTTTCTGTCTCATAATTCGGTGCCCACATTACTTGGGGATGTTCTACACTCCCTGTATGCTCGCACTCTAAAGAGAAGGGGGACCCTCCCGTGTTGCACTCCTCTATTGGCTAGGTGGTTTATTTCGCACCTACCCAGGTCTATTTTGAAAAATGAGCAGGGTATGAAATGGTCCCATAGGCTGATGTCCCTTACACATTCAGACATTCATTGGTGTTCACGGTCCTCGAAGATGTTACCATCATCGATCACTGTGGTGAATTCCCTAATGTACCTCTCTTATCCATTAGGGGAAGAATCACTTATACCCCTTGTTTGGCACTACGAAAGTTTGGTTATGCAAGAAGGGATGGTCCTCATGATACACTTATCCAAGGAATCGCCTTCAACTATGAGAATGATGCTCAGGGTTACCGCAAAAGGTTTATGAGAGCTTGGGGCATGGTACATAAAATTGATAGCAAGACACTGGGGCCTAAGAATCCATCCCTCTTGAGCCTTATCTCTGATGGGTACGAGCCCACGCCCAAAGTCTTATGATGCCTTACCCTGCTATCTTACCAATGATTGTGAAACCAGTTGCTGAAGGAGACACTGCTTCTCTTGTTCATCATCCTGACATGCCAACTGATCATGAGGAGTTACAAAAATCCTTGGTTAAACTTAAAGAGGAGCGGGATACATTTAAAGCTCAATTCTATGCCAGCGAGAAGAAGGTCCTGGAGCTCACTAGGCTGCTCCATAAAGAAAGGAACATAAACGCCTACATTGCACCAAAGAGGATGCGCTCCTGAGAGACCTAGTTTTCTTTTTTGCTTTAAGTTTTGTTTGTTTGATTGTAAGCCTAAAGGGCACTCTTTGTAACAACCCGAACTTATTAATACAATTAACGTGTGTTTATTTTGGTTAAATAAATTTGAGCCTTTAAAAGTCCTTGAAATCATTGCATACGCATCCCATACATGACATTGCATAAACAGGTACCATTACAGGTTTCTCACCTTCTTCGCTGTTTATTTCAGCAAAAATGTCTTCTGAACAAAGCATCAAAGATCTTCAGGCACAAAATTCCCAATTTCAACAAATGTTCATAACTCTGGAAAAAGGGCAGGAGGATCTGAAGGCCCTTATCCTGAAGGAAAAGAAGAAGAAGAAGAAGAAAATCTCTGGTGTTCTGAACCTGGGCAGAAGGTTCAGGGGGCCGTTAAAGAAACCGGTTGATCTGACCTTCTCGTCCAAAGAAGGGGAGAATCAAGAGAGAGAGAGAGAGAGAGACAAGGGAGAAGGACCCTAGCCCTGAAGTCTCTGATAATGACACATACTACAATGATGAGCAATATACTCCCACTGAGGATAAATATAAGTAGTTAGAGGATCAGTTGAGTGCTATGGAGATCCAGAGAATACTAGGGCTGGATTTTGAAGAGCTGGGATTAGTGTCTGGGGTAGTCATCCCACAAAAGTTTAAAGCTCCGATTTTCACAAAGTATGATGGGGTATCTTATCCAAAGATTCATCTTCGTTCCTATGTGAGGAAGATTCAGCCTCACACTACTGATAGGAACTTGTGGGTTCACTTCTTTCAAGACAGTCTGTCAAGGACTCAGCTTGAATGGTTCTATCAACTTGAGGGAACCAATGTCCGAAACTGGGAGGATTTGGCTGCTGCTTTTTACAAGCAGTATCAATACAATGCTAACCTTGCCCTTACTTGTACTCAACTCCAGAGTATGTCCATGGGTGCAGGTGAAGGCTTTAAGGACTATGCGCAGAAGTGGAGAGATCTGGCTGGGAGAGTCCAACCCCCTTTGTCTGATAGGGAGTTGGTTTACATGTTTCTTGGGACGCTTTCGGGTCCATTCTTCAATCATTTGATTGGTAGCTCTTCAGCTGGTTTCACTAAGTTAATATTAACAGGAGAGAGGGTAGAAGCTGGGATCCAGAGTGGCAAGATCCAGAAATACACCTCTTCGAGCTCAATGAAGAAGCCCTTCACAGGTAAGAAGGAAGTCAGTGGTATTTATAGCCCAAGAGGTTAGAACAGAGCTGAACACCGTCCAACAGTCGGTGCTGTGATGATATCTAGGCCCGCGACTACCCCCATAATGTAACAATCAGCAAAGGTTAGAAAGACCGCAAAGGCAGTTTACTCGAATTAACATGACATTGACTGAGGTTCTACCCCATCTGCTAAGATCCAACTTGGCAACCTTGAAAGAGGCTCCCAAGAATCCTAACACCACATCTCCTTGGTACAATCCAAACGCTCGGTGTGCCTACCATTCTGAGAGTCCTGGCCACAATACAAATGACTGTTGGGCTCTGAGAAATAAATTACAAGACTTGATTGAAGCCAAGGAGATTGAGCTTGATGCTCCGGAGAAGCCTAATGTCATAACTGCTGCCATGCCTAAGCATAATCATGGAGTTAATGCCATTGATACTGATCTGTTCGTTACCTCTATTGATGAAGTTTCTACTCCTCTTACGATGTTTAAGAAGAATTTATTGTTGGCTGGTTTATTTATGGGTTATGGTGAAGGTTGCCATATGTGTTCATCTCTGCCCACTGGTTGCTATTTGCTAAAAGCAGGTGTTCAACGCCTGATGGACAACAGAGAAATTTTGTTTGAAAAGACTTTGATTCCAACTGTTCCGTTTGAAGATGTTGCTATTACAACCATTTCTGCCAATTCTTCCAAGGTTTCCTCTAAAAGACCTATTAGGATAAACCTGCTCCAAGAATTGCTCTGCTAATAATCACTTTTCCTGGTCCCGTACTCCTCGAACAAAGTTGTCCTGTGGAATTATGGCGCCGATGTTTACTATCATGGCGTTAAACAAGATTTGAAGGCTTAAGAGGCTGACCCCGATGTTAGTAACATTGTTGGGACCAACAAGATCACCAGAAGTGGAAGGGTTTTCTCTCCCGAGATCTCCCTGAAGACTGTCACTAAGCCTGTTGTTATTTCACCTGCTGTTCCTACCGATACTTCCGTTACTACTCCCATTCTTACTCCAATTGTTACTCTTGTCGTTGAGTCATCTGGGACTCGGAGCAAAGAAACTGTAGGTGAGCCTGCCCGGACAGAGGCACCTAGAAAAGTTGTTGTGGACTCTTCTAAGCAAGAGATAGAGGAAATATTAAAAATAATGAAGAAGAGCGACTATAATGTGGTCGAGCAGCTAGGACAAACCCCCTCGAAGATATCAATGTTGTCTTTGTTGTAATGTTCAGAGGCCCATGCAAAGGCCTTGATTGCATTCCTCAAGACCGCGCATGTGCCGCAAGAAACCTCATCCGATCCATTCAAAGACTGTGCAGCCAGCTTGACTGCTGACAATGGGCTGGGTTTTTCAGATGCCGACTTGACACCAAAAGGGAGGAAGCATAATGATGCTCTGCATGTCTCGATCGAATACAGGGGCACCACTATGGTTCATGTGCTGGTGGACACTTGATCTTCACTGAATGTTCTGCCTAAGAAGGCTCTCAATCGGCTAGATTATGAAGGCTTAACCCTAAAGCCCAGTAATATTGTAGTGAGGGCTTTTGACGAGTCAAAGAGAATGGTGCATGGGGAGGTGGACATCCCTGTCATAGTGGGCTCTCAGACCTTTGGGTCCACCTTCTACGTGATGGACATCAGGCCATCGTACTCTTGTTTGTTTGGTCGTCCTTGGATCCATAAAGTTGGGGCTGTTACTTTTATACTGCACCAGATGCTGAAATATCCGATGAAGGGGAAAATCGTCACTGTGCACAGTGAAGAGGAGTATATGGTGAGCCACCTGAACTCCTTCAGGTATGTTGATATGTACGGGGAATTCATAGAGACTCCTTGTTAAAACTTTGAAGAGGTTCCCTAGATTTTGGCGTCAATCGAGACTACTACCAGCACCAAACCTCTGCTGAAGATGGCTTCTCTCAAGGACGCTAGAGCAATAATTGAAGAAGGTGGATGTACCAATTGGGGGTAGCTCACTGATTTTACTCACAAAACTGACAAATTTAGTTTGGGCTTTACTTCAGGAGCTCAAAGGGCTGTTCGACGCGCTCGGGCTGGAGGACCTCCCCTACGTATCAGCAATCGTGGGGTCAATGCTATTGAAGACATTGAAGAAGATTCTGATATTGACAGCTGAATCAACCCGACTACCAACGGTGAACCGAGTAATTGGACGACCAGCGATTTTATATCAGTTTCTTTTATTCCGCAATAATGGTCTTACTTGTTTTCCGAGTTTGTAATAAACAGTTTACACTTTATGGCCTTGTGTCTTACCCGAGGCACAATGGTTCTATCTGTGAGGGCTATTATATGTCATTTCATATATCATCAATAAAACATTGGACGTTCCTTGCATACAAATATTGTGCTCTCTGTTTTTCTTTTCTGCTTTTACTTTATCAATACAACTATGCTCTTACACACACTCACATATCAAACTGCAGATCCATATCCACTATGGATCCTATTGATAACAGTTCTGCTATCGCCAGTCATGACTTTGAAAATCCGATCAACCAAGTCAAGGACAAAGGTGAGGAGGATTGTGAGGTACCCGGAGAACTTTCTAGACTATTGGAGCAGGAAGAGAGGGCTATACAGCCCCATGAAGAGCCAGTTGAGACGATAAACTTGGGCACGGAGGTAGACAAAAAAGAAGTCAAGATCGGCGCAAATCTGGAGACTAAGATCAAACAGCGGTTGATACAGATGTTGCACGACCATGTTGAAATCTTCGCCTGGTCATATGAAGACATGCCTGGTTTAGACACTGATATTATGGTACACCATCTTCCAACTAAAGAAGATTGTACTCCGATTAAGCAAAAGGTTTGCCGCATGCGCCCTGAAATGTTAGAGAAAATCAAAGCAGAGGTTATGAAACAGTTCAACGCTAGTGTGATACGGTGGCCAGAACTGGGATCGTGTTTCCCTATTTCGTTAAGGAATTTGCTGGTTTGCGTTTTGCGTTTGTGTTCGCAAAATGTCGCGGTAAGCAAGAGTCGCCACCGACTTTTATTTTATCCAATAAGGAAAGGAAAAAAGCACAGAAAAATTCCTTTTTCGAGATATTTCTGAGTACGGGGGGTAGATTATAGAAATGGAAGGTATTAGCACCCTTTCTATCCGTAGTTATCTACGGGCTCTTAGGTACTTGCTCATTGTGATACGGTGGGAGAACTGACTTGAGGTTTTGCGTTGGTGTTCGCAAATGTTTCGATTTAGCAAGAGTCGCCACCAACTTTTTATTTTATCCTAAGGAAAGGTCAAAAAACACAGGAAAGACCTTTGAGATGTTTTCTTGGGTTCGGGGAGTAGATTATGAAAAGGGAAGGTATTAACACCCTTTTCATCCATGGTTATCCATGGGCTCTTAGTTACTTGTTTAGATCACTTGTTTTTACTTTTCAATTGTTTGAAATGGTGCTTTGTGTGTGGTTTTGAAAGATATTTTGAAAAGAGGCCATCGTTGTGGCAATCTTTGTAATGATTCTTGTTTGAATGTATACAAAGATGTATGTCTTTTTGAAAAGATTTTAATGTTTGAAAATTTGTTTTTGGGAAATGTTTTGAAATTGTGTTGTGAGGTGTGTTTTGAAAATAGCAAGGACGTTTTGCAAGTTTTTTGATCAAGTAACTAAGAGTTATCTACCCTATTTTACTCAAAGATCTTTCCTATATGTTTTTAACCCTTTTTACAATGTTGTTTTACCATTGCATTTGGTAAACAACCTTGTATTAGGATGTTAAACGGGACAGACGCGGGTCATCGTATAGACCATGATAGCATTTGTGTCAAGTATTTTTAGCAAATTTTCCGAGGGACTTGACCATTTTGTTTAGGCAACCAAGATAGCGTCATCGAGGGACTATGATCTTTTGTTTTGTTTTTGTTTTGCCAAAGTACTTAACATGCATAACATGGCCCATTTTTAAGGCAACAAGTGGATGTAACCCTAGGGGTGCAAGTGTGCATTGTGTTTGTCATTTTCATGCATTTAGGTCTTGTATTAGGTCAAGCTACTTGTTGATTTTGGACTTTTGCATACAAACCCTAATCTCTAATCATGGCATAATTGAAAGCGTAAATGCGTAAAATAAATCTATACTATTACAACATTTGATTATGGGAAGGGGGATACAATTTTGAATGGAGATTATTTTGCAAGAAATTAAAACCCTAGTTTTACTATTACATCTAAATTGAATCAAATGACATAAATAACAAATGAATAATATTTAAATTATCAAATTAAATAAATATACAAAATAATGTGAATATGCAAAAAAGGTTTTGTTTATTTTTATGTATGTAAACTGTTTAATGTAAAAATAAAGAAATAAATAAAAGAAGATTATTATTATTTTATTAAGGGTAAACCCTGATTTTCTTTTAAGAATACAAATATATTAAATATAATATTTATATACAATAAAATAAAATAGTGTATATACAAAAATAAAATATATTTAGAAAAAGTATTATTTAAGTATAAATAATAATAAAAATAAAAGTATAATATTTTTATGTTTTTATTCTAAAGTATCTATTAAATAAAATAAAAGTATATATATATATATATATATATATATATATATATATATATATATATATATATATATATATATATATAATTATATTAAATATGTATAATAAAAATAAAATAAAATATATACAAGACAAAAAAAAATATATTTAGAACAATATTTTTTAGTGTAAATAAAATAAAGAATAAAAATAAAAGTATAATGTTATTATTTATTATTTTCAAATTTTCAATAAATAAAAGTATGTACTAATTAAATTATTTTATGTCTAAAAAAAACAATAAAATAATAAAAATAAATGTGAGAAATTATGAAAATATTTTTGGATATTTTTATGTTTG
This sequence comes from Vicia faba, assembly GCA_948472305.1. Classification (NCBI taxonomy): domain Eukaryota; kingdom Viridiplantae; phylum Streptophyta; class Magnoliopsida; order Fabales; family Fabaceae; genus Vicia; species Vicia faba. The sequence continues at coordinate 647,189,420 of OX451738.1, forward strand.
GAAAATATGAAATAAAAATCAGAAATGATAAATAAATACAAAAATATAAAATATAAAGAAATTGGGCCAGGGGGGTGCATTCAGTAAAAAGGGGGTGTAAAAAACAAAAGAAGCAAAGCCCAGCCCAAGCCAGACTTCATCTTCAACCTTGGTTCAAAATTTCGCGCGCCCTGTACCAAACTTGAACAACCTGCATACGAGCTCTAATGCGAAAACACATAACATCAAAGTTGTAGGGTTTTCCAAGACGAATTCAACCATATAAAAAACTTGTCCTAACTCTCAAAGACCAGAGAGAATTTCTCTGGCCCTAAAATCTAACCTAGTTTTTTCAGGAAGTTCATGGATCAAATTCTCTTAGCATGCTTAATTAAAATGAAAACTGAGCATATGTACAACTTCATGGCTATGAATACTACATTTCTTATTCACAAACCTAAGTCTAAATGTTCCTAAATAGGGAGATATGAAGTTGGTAAAAACCCGTTTCAGTTGACTTTATGTATGGCAATGTGGAGCTTTTCAACAAGGCCTGAGATGTTTGGGAGCTTGCTTGAACTTCCCCTGACCTTCTCCAATGTCTAGCTTGCCTTGAATGTGCTTGAACAAGCCTACAGAACTCAACCTGCACAAGCTGAAATCAAAAATGGCAAACCCTGTAAATAGAGTTACAATCAGTGTTTAAGGGTTGGGATAACATGGATAGGTTGTATGGAAAGTGTTTGAACAGGTTTGGGGCAAAATGCACGAGCAAATTGTGTTATGGAAATCAAACTGCAGATGTTGTCCTGTTTTGCCAATGAGATGTGATTTTGTGCTATGGGAGGTTTGAAGGCTCAAAGGGTCGTGTTTCTGGCTCAAGGGGATGTGAGAAATTTGTCTCAAAAGCTTGCACAAGTTGGTTTTCACAGATGTTCAAGTTCTTGTGTTTTTGACATGTTTCTTGTATTTTAAGCCAAAATGAACAAATGATGTAATACAAGCCTGTACATGCTATCTATCAGCCTGCTTCTTCTGATCTTGGCCCCTCAAGTTGGTGGATATGCTTTGCTGCACAAGATTTGGCTCTATGCTCAAGGATTGTGGTTTTGACATAAAGCAAACTTTGGCAAAAATGGTAATGTACCTTTTACCATTTAGGGATTAATCTTGTATGCAATGCCCTAATGACCAAAACAATGCCTTAGACCAATGGATTTGCATTTAATTATTGAGTGTGGAATGGTTTTGAGGCCTGTAATCTAGTGCAAAGCAAGATGATTTGAATTTGCAACTTGTATCAATATGAACATGCCATGGATGAAAAGTGAGTTTTTGCCAACTTCAAGCCTTCGATTCTCCCTAACCACAAATGTGTTTGGAGAGTTCTTGGACATTTTGGAAAGCTTACAACATGCTCTACAGTCCATCTTGGAAATTTAATTTGAGATTCCAAGTGGAACTATGTGAAAAATGGCCATGAAGATAGGTCAAAATCCTGCCTATACTAGGGCAAAATTTCACTAAGTCAAAAGTTTTAGGGACCCTTGTTCCAAAAATCATAACTTGAATCCAAGCTTCTTTTGGGAAAACTTTGTAAATCAAAGTTGTATACTTTGTGGAGGACTACAACTTTCATGTTGGAAGTTTTGTTTGAATCCAATTGCATCATGGTGCAAATGTTGGGCAAAGTTAGGAAAAATTAAGAAAATTTCATAACTTAGAAAAATTCCAAGTTATGAAATTTTTCAACTTTAAACCCTAATTTGCAAAAATGGGTTTCTTGATGAACAAGTTTCATGTTTTGACACATCTTGATGAAAAATGACCTTTGGCACTTGATTTTGACCAAAAAAGTCAAAGTTTGACTTTTCAATGTACAGTCAAATTTTAATCAGTTGACTGAAAAATTTATCTGTCAATCCAATGCATTTGAGATCTTTTAAACCTTGTGAATAGGTCAAGATGATGCCATTGATTCCTTGAATCCATGCTTGAGCCCAATTTTCCATTGGCTAGGTCAAAAATCAGAAATTGCCTTTGTGCAGTCAAAACCCTAAAAATGACCATTTTGCCCTTTTGGTGATCTGATCAAATTTCTTGTGGAGTTGTGGTCCAAACTTGATCAAATGGTTTATATGAGTTCATAATGTTGATATGGATAAAAAATTGTGAGGTTTGACTGTAAATTGGCCACAATTGACTTTTTCCCTAATACAACTGATTTCTAGGTCCACTGTCCAATTGACTGGGTAAAAATTTGATTCAAGGCTTAAAACTTGGTATGGACAAACTTATGAGTCCAACATGAAGTATGAAAGTCACTTTGAGTGTTGAAAGTCCAAAAATCTTTGTACAAACTCAAACCCTAATTTAGGTCATCAGTGCAAGGAGATGTCTTGGGCAGTGCAAAACCCTAATCATGTCTGGAGTTCAAGGAGCCTTGTGCGGGGAAATCTTGATAAAATAAGAGGGAAAATTTTGGGGTACAACAGCTGCCCCTGTTCAATCATCTTGAACCTGAAGAGTTAGATTAGCGAGTTTTCCTTTCGTGACTCGAAGGTAAAAGAGGATTGGACACTAGAGTGCCCGTAAATTTGCACTCGTCAAAATGTAGCTGAGGAAATGGGCTTAAATATGCCATTTGGAGATGGTAGAATCTTTCTGGAGATGGGCTTAGAGATGCCATCCAAGACTGTTTGTTGAAAATCAGGAGAATGATTATCAGAAGGGTATCTGTATCTGGAACGTATTTGAGTTGTATCTGGAGATTGGATTCGTATGAGCAAAGGAATGGCGTCTGTGTCTAGAGCGTATCTGAGCTGTAACCGTATTTGATTCTTGAATGAATATCATAATGACTACCGTGTCTGGAGTGTATCTGTATTGTATCTGAATTTTGAATGGGCTACAGAGAAACATCTGTGTATGGAGCATCTCCGGGCTGGGGATAAATTCCGAATGAGTGACAGAATGGCAATCGTGTCTGGCGCGTATCAGGACTGTATCTGAAGTTGAGATCTGTATGAGCAGCATAATGACTTCTGTGTCTAGAGTGTATCCGTACTCTAACTGGGATCTGGACAACTGACAGAATGACTTCTGTGTCTGGAGTGTATCTGAACTTGAAGTTGATAGTTGAATCTGAATGAGAAATAGAATGGCTTCTGTGTCTGGAGCGTATCTAGTCTGTATAAGATTGCTGAAGCCTGAATGAGTAGTAGAATGACCGCCGTGTCTGGGGTGTATCTGTACTGTATCTGAAATATTTGAACATTTGTTAAAAGTAGCTTTTAATCTTATCCTGAAAAGGGTAAAATGTTAGCTAAAACACAAAGTTATGTTGCATGACATGTATGATGCAATAAAATGTGTTCTATCAATATTTATGATATATGAATGTAATGGATGCACATGTAAGCTGATTAGCTGTCTTGCTGAGGAAAATTAATCCTTGATAATTGGAGATAATAAAATCTTTGATTGTTGTTGGGGAAAATAAACCCTTGACTGCTGTTGGAGATTCAAAACCTTTGATTATTGAGACTGAGAACATCCTTTGGACTACTGCTGAGGATTGAAAATCCTTGGTGACTTGTGGGGAATTGAGAATCCTTCATGACCTTCCTGGGGAAATAAGGACAACTCCGACGATCTCTACTGGGGAATTAAAACCTGGGAGGATTCAACTGGAGAAATGAGAACAAAACTCTTTGTTCTGTTGGGAAATAACTCTGTGGGGAGAATGTTTATCTTGTTGGAGAGTTTTCAAAAGCTTGGGTTGTATGCCAATCTACTGGGGAATCGGAGGAAGTTGTATAGTACTTCACCGGGGTTTAAAGGTTGAAGTTTTGGACTCCGTTGGGGAGGAAAGTTCTATCTTCACTGGGGATTTGTAGTTCAAAGTCTTCTAGCTCCACTAGGGATCGGGAGTTTAGAAATCTTCTAGCTCCACTGGGGATCGGGAGTTTAGAAACTTAACTCCGTCGGGGATGTGTATTTCAAGGTTTTAGCTCAGTTGAGAATCTGGATGACATACTGCAAGGGATTTCCTCCAGAATAGCCTAAAGACGTCTTCCTATACTTTCATCCTATCAATAATTATTCTTTCTCATTTCGTTTTATTTGTGAGCAATGATTATATTCAAATGCATATGCTCATTTTAAGAAATCATTGGACGTTTTCAAATAAAACATAAGTGTAAAAAAACAAAAGAAAAGACAAGCAAATTTCTGCACTTTGAAATATCTTTGTATTAACTTTGTGTAAGTATTTTGTACAAAGGAGACATACATCCTAGTAAGAGGATGTTGTCATAAAAATGAGAAAAATTTATACAAAGAAAGATGGCTATGTGTAACAATTTCATGGGGTTCCCATTCTGCTATAGCCTTCACAACTCTGAGTATCTTGTCCATTCGTTGCTTCGTCCGCAAATGATTGGATTGATCAGAAGCTTGGAGCTTGTCCGTGAAGAGATTGTCCTTAAAGTGATCCGACGAGACATAGTCATACGCTTTAATTCCCTAACTTTTGCTTGGATCGCCCTTTCGGGTTTCGATCCACCAGGAAACCCTTTTTTGCCCAAGTCGCCCTTTCGGGTTTTCAACTTGCCGGGTGTACAGATTTTTTTTATTTATCCCTAATTTTTTCCTGAACCGCCCTTTTGGGTTTTCGATTCACCGGGATGCCCATTTTTGCCCAAGTCGCCCTTTCGGGTTTTCAACTTGTCGGGTTGTTTTATGCATAGTATCTTTTGACTATGTCTGCGTTCGCAGGGTGCGGCAGGTCATCACCGTCCATGGTAGTCAGAATCATTGCCCCACCAGAAAAGATTTTTGTGATCACAAACGGTCCTTTGTAAGTAGGAGTCCATTTGCCCCTGGGATCACTTTGCGGCAAGATGATTCGCTTGATTATAAGTTCCCCGACTTGATATACTTGTCTCTTAACTTTCTTGTTGAAGGCCTTGATCATACGTTTCTGATACGTCTGACCATGGCAAACAGCAGTAAGTCGCTTCTCGTCAATCAAGTTAAGTTGATCAAGCCGGGTCTAAATCCAACCGTCTTCACTCAAACCAGCATCCTTCATGATTCTCAAGGAGGGAATCTGAACCTCGATAGGTAAAACAGCTTTCATTCCGTATACCAAAGAAAAGGGTGTTGCCCCAGTTAAAGTGCGTGCCGTGGTACGGTACCCGTGCAGAGCAAACGGTAACATCTCATGCCAGTCCTTGTAGGTGACTGTCATCTTTTGAATGATCTTCTTGATATTTTTATTTGCGGCTTCAACAACACCGTTCATCTTAGGCCGATAGGGAGATGAATTGTGATGTTGAATCTTGAACTGCTCGCATAGAGCGATGATCATAGTATTGTTCAAATTTGTACCGTTGTCCGTAATGATCCTGTTGGGGATACCATACCGGTATATGAGGTTCTGATTGATGAAGCGGGCAACCACATTCTTTGTAACGGAAGCGAAAGAAGCTGCTTCGACCCACTTGGTAAAGTAATCAATGGCACCAAGGATGAAACGGTGTCCAATGGATGCTGTAGGCTTGATCTCTCCAATCATGTCGATTCCCCACATCGCAAATGGCCAAGGAGCTGTTAAGACATTGAGAGGAACTGGAGGAATATGTACCTTGTCAGCATAAATTTGGCATTTGTGACAAGTACGGGAATGTTGATGACAATCAGCTTCCATGGTAGACCAGTAGTAGCCTGCCCTTAGAATCTTCTTAGCCATCGTATGACCGCTCGAGTGGGTGCCAAAGGTGCCATTATGCAGTTCAGCCATGATCTGCTCAGCTTCAATCTTGTCCATACAACGGAGTAGGACACAATCAAGATTGCACTTGTATAGGATACCATTGCTCATAAAGAACTTGGTAGCGAACCTCCTTAAGAACTTTTTGTCGTTAACTGAAGCTCCTTCAGGGTATTCTTGTGTTTCGAGATACCTTTTGACATCATGAAACCAAGGTCGGTCCACCACTTCTTCGGTATTAATCTCGTGACAATGTGAAGGTTCATCCATTCGTTCAATGGTGATTTGAGGTGCCTCATTATCCCAATTAAGTTTAAACATGGATGACATTGTAGCTAGCGCATCCGCCAATTGATTCTCTTCTCGCGGGAAGTGCTCAAAGGTAATCTGCTCGAAATGTGGTAACAATGTCAGGACATGTTCTTTGTAAGGGATGAGGTTAGGGTGTTTAGTATCCCACTCTCCTTTGATTTAACTGATAACCAAAGCTGAGTCCCCAAATACAACCAGAGATTTGATTCCCAAGTCAACAGCAGCCTTGAGACCAAAGATACAAGCTTTATACTCGGCCATGTTGTTGGTGCAGCTGAAGCAGGGTCTAGCAGTGAAAGGTGTATGGCAACATTCTGGAGAGATAAGTACCGCGCCGATACCGTTGCCAAGTGAATTTGAAGCACCATCAAAGTACAGGGTCCATCGGGATCCTTGTTCAGGTCCGTCATACAGTCTGTTACCTTTAATGTTGTCCAATGTCATAATATCCTCATCAGGGAAGTAGAACCTCATAGATTGGTAATCTTCGATGGCTTGATGAGCTAGATGGTCAGCTAGTACACTCCCCTTTATAGCTTTTTGGGTTGTGTACTGGATATCATACTCAGTCAAGATCATCTGCCATCTAGCGATTCTTCTGGATAAAGCAGGCTTCTCGAAGATGTACTTGATCAAATCCATTTTAGAAATCAGCAGAGTGGTATGTGTCAACATATACTGCCTTAGCTGGCGAGCATCCCATACCAAAGCGCAACAAGTTTTCTCGAGCAGTGAGTAGCGAGTCTCACAGTCGGTAAACTTTTTGCTAAGGTAATAAATGGCATGCTCTTTTCGGACAGACTCGTCATGTTGGCCCAGTACGCACCCCATTGAATTATCCAAAATAGTCAGATACATGATTAAAGGCCTTCCTTCGACGGGTGGCATCAAGATAGGAAGTTCCAGCAAATACTCCTTAATTTTATCGAAAGCAACTTGATAATCATTGTTCCATTCAACCACCTGATCTTTCTTCAACAGCTTAAAGATTGACTCACGGGTAGATGTTAGGTGAGAGATGAATCTTGCAATATAGTTTAGGCATCCCAAGAAACCTCTAACCTCCTTCTCAGTGCGGGGGGGCATGTTGGTGTAAGCCCTAGAGGCCAATACTTTTGGTACTTGTATCAAATTATTTATTAATAATAAAAGACATTTATTTATTATGTTTGCTTTCCAAAATAATAAAGTCCCTAGAATGGTTTATTTGTTTAATGAAATGTTAAGTGTGACTTAATCATGAGATCCCATTAAACATAAGACACCATTCTTAAAGTATCCGTAGTCAAGCTTTAATGTGAAGTGGGATAACATTAAAGCATTAAGATTATTATGAAGATAGATTGATGATCACATCTCATGGATCATAGATAAGGAGTTATCAAGTCTTGACATATGTATGAATATTAGGAGCAATATTTATACTGGATTGACCCGCTATGAGAATACTACATAGAATGTTATGCAAAGTGTCATAAGTTATTCTCATGATGATAATGGTGTATACCACCCTTCGACCTGAAACCACTATGGACCCTAGATGTAGAGTCAAGTACTTTATTGTTGATCAAACATCATCCGTAACTGGATGACTATAAAGACGGTTGATGGGTACTTCACAAAGCATGCTAAGGGACATGAGTGACCTAGATGGAATTTGCTCATCCTGCATAACAGGATAAATGTCTAAGGGCCCAATATTGAACTGGACAAGGGTGACACAGTGTATGCCTTGTGTTCAATATAGACATGAGGGCAAAAGGGTAATTTTACAACACAAATATTATCACGGAAAAGGTTTGGTCAGATCACATGACATTTTCGTGACTTGGGTAACAGTGATGTGTTGCTAGATACCGATCACTGTTTATTATATTAAATGTGTGATTTAATATAATTGCCAACGTCGCGAAAACCTACAGGGTCACACACATAAGGACAGGTTGATGAGAGGTAGAATAAATAAGGAATACCATAAGGTATGGTGCACTTAAGTGTAATATGGAAAGTGGTAAGGTACCACGTGGATAAGTGATATATGGTACATCATAAGGTATGATGTCCATAAGCTTAATTGGGCTTTTAGCTTATAGCCTTAATTGGGCTTTTAGCTTGTAGCCCACACGAGTGATTCTATAAATAGATCCCTTGTGATGAAGCAATTTCACTTGATGCAATTTCGTTTTTGATTCTCTCTCTCACTCAAAGTTTCCGTTCGTGATCAGCTAGCACTGTGACCGGAAGCGATCTGTTTGTGTGGACTGAGTAGAGGCGTTGTTCTTCATTAACGCTCGTGATCACAACATCAAAGGTCTGAATCGCCACAAGAGGTAAATATTTCTATCACTGACCATGCTCATTCGTAAGAATCGCTAAAGGAAAATTTTAAATTCCGCTGCGCTTTTGGTTGCAATTTTCCTTCAGGGCAGGCATTTCTTGTATAGCTTTGACTTTGGCAGGATCAACCTCGATGCCTTTGTTACTGACGATGAATCCCAAAAGTTTACCGAACCTGACTCCGAAAGTGCACTTGCTAGGGTTCAGTCTGAGCTTATATTCCTTTAACTCGACAAACAGCTTTTGCAGATGGTCGAGGTGTTCTTCTTCTGTTTGTGAATGGGCTATCATGTCGTCTACGTAGACTTCAATCTCATGATGTATCATGTCATGAAACAAAGCTACCATGGCTCGCTGATAGGTTGCCCCGACATTCTTCAATCTGAATGGCATCACTTTATAGCAGAAGATACCCCACTGCGTAACAAAAGTAGTCTTTTCCATGTCTTCGGGGGCCATTTTGATCTGGTTGTACCCTGAAAATCCATCCATGAAAGAGAATACCTTGTGTTGAGTTGTGTTATCAACCAAGATGTCAATGTGTGGTAGTGCAAAATCATCTTTAGGGCTAGCCCTATTTAAATCTTTGTAGTCCACACACATTATGACTTTGCCGTCCTTCTTAGGCATGGGCACAATGTTAGCAACCCATTATGGATAGGAAGTAACAGCCAGAAAGCCAGCATTGAATTGTTTCATCACTTCAGCTTTGATCTTTTCGGACATGTCGGGCCTCATTCGGTGGACTTTCTGTTTGATTGGTCGACAGTATTCTCTTGTAGGGAGACGGTGAACCACAATATCTTTATCTAGTCCCGACATGTCTTCATAGGACCAAGCGAAGATCTCAACATATTCATTCAACAGCTGAACTAAGTGTCCCTTGACACTTGGCTCCAGGTTGGCACCCACTTTAACCTCTTTTCTGTCTTCGGCAGTACCCAAATTGATAGTCTCTAACAACTCTTCATGGGGCAGAATAGTCGTTTCTTCTTGTTGCAAAAGTCTAGCCAGCTCTCCAGGCACTTCACAGTCTGCATCACCTTCGTATTCGGTATGATTGACCAGATCTTCAGAGTCACTGAAGGCCATAGCAGAATTGTTACCCATGAAATCCGGAGTGGATGGGTACCTGCATTTTGTGAGTGTGGGTGTGTGTAAGGGATAGCCACCTTTAAACAAAATAAAATGTAAAAAGAAAGAAAATGAACACAAAAGTTTATATATGAAAACGTCCATGATTCATTAAAAATGACATATGAAAATGAAGAATCAAAACCCTTACAAATGGACCTATATGCCCCGGGTAAGGCATAAGGCGAAAATAGTGTACGAATTGTTTAATAATTATAACAGACCAAACAGGAAATGTTCAAAAGATAAATTACTGATTGATGAAAGTAATGGGAACAAAGTCTTTCGCCTCCCGGTTGTCCAGTCCTCCTTCAATAGTTGGAAAGATCCAGTCTTCAAAATTGCTTCTTTCTTCACCATCTTCTAAAGCATGAACTCCGTGATGAGTGATTTTCAGTGGCGGTCCTCCAGCCCGGGAGCGACGCACAGCTTTCTAGCTAGCAGCAGTGAAACCCAATCCGAACTTATCTGTCTTGTAAGGAAAATCTGGCAGTTGACCCCATACTGTGCTTCCTCCTTCCTTGACTACAACCTCTGCATCTTTAAGGGATGACATCCGGGACACAGGCTTGGTAATGATGGGCACATCAGTCATTGTCTTGGCTACCGCAACTTCAGGAGAAACCTCTTCAAATTGTTGGAAAGGTGTTTCTATGAATTCACCATCTAACTCCACGTAGCAGAAAGAGTTAAGGTGGCTTATCATATACACCTCCTCACCATGAACTGTTATGATTTTAACCTGGACTGGGTATTTGACCTTCTGGTGTAGAGAAGAAGTGACTGCCCCAGCGTTGTGGATCCATGGCCTTCCCAATAAGCATGAATATGAAGGACGGATGTCCATCACATAAAATGTAGAGTTGAAAATTTCCGTTCCCACCTTAATTGGGATGTCCACTTCTTCGTGAACCATCCGCTTAGAACCGTCGAAGGCTCTAACAATGATATTACTGGGTTTTAGAGTCAACCCTTCACAGTCTAGCTTGTCCAATGCTTTCTTTGGTAGAACATTTAAAGATGAACCGGTATCAACCAGAACATGAGCAAGTGCGGTCCCTCTGCACTCTACCGATACATGCAGCGCATCATTATGCTTTCTTCCCTTAGACGTCAAATCGGCATTAGAGAAGCCAAGACCATTGTCGACTATAAGGCTGGCTACACACTCTTGAAACTGATCCGCAGAAGTTTCTTGAGGCACATGTGCCGTCTTCAGAAATTTGATCAAGGCTTTGGCACGAGCCTTGAAGCAGAGCAATAGAGCCAACATAGATATTTTTGAAGGGGTTTACCCAAGCTGCTCTACGATATCATAGTCGCTCTTCTTAATTATCTTTAAAATCTCCTCCATCTCCTTTTGGGTGGTCTCGAGGATAACCAAAGTCTGATCCCTCATCCTGACGGGCGCTTCTTGGATCCCCTTACCTTTATCAGCAATAACAGCAGAGGGTACAACTTCGGGAGTAACGATTTCTTCAATCACCGGACTTTCCACAGATATCTTGACAGGCACAGGAGCACTTGAGGGTCCGAAGACTGCCCGTGGAGGAGCAATCTCCGGACAGAATATTCTTCCGCTACGAGTTACCTTACTTGTCCCCACAATATTCCCTATGTCAGGAGTTTCTTCATCGGAGCTTTCTTCCACTGATTCGATCTGTTTCACACCGTGATAGAAGATCTCTCCTCCATAATTCCATGGTATTGTCTTATTGGACTTATATGGGATAGGCCCCGACATGGTAATCTTTAGCGGTACAAACTTTGGATCGGGTGTAATCTTAACAGGCCTTTTGTAGGTCTTGGAAAGATTGTCGGAAATGGTGATTATAGCAACATCATTGATTGGAGTAACAGGAGTAACATGAGTAATGGGAGTAACAGGAGTAACAGTAGCAACATGAGTTTTATGAAAGAGGATCTCTTGAGTATCCATTAAGCGTTGGATGCCTGACTTCAACAATGGACAGTCGGATTGCAAGTTCGAACAAAGGTAACAATCTTTTTCACAGCCTGGGAAAATCCTGGATTTCAACAGATTCATCTTGATCATTGGCAACGGAGTCATTAAGTCATCAACAACGGTAACATGAAGATCTTATACAATAGCATGGACATTATGACCATGTTTTGGCATAGGAGCGGATATCACATTAGGTTTTTCGGGGGCATCAAACTCCACCTCCTTGGCATCTATCAAATCTTGGATCTTGTTTTTAAAGGCCCAACAGTTGTTGGTGTCGTGCCCTACATTGTCCGAATGATATGCACATTTTGCATTTGAATGATAATAGGGAGAAGAGGTATTCGGGTTTTTCGGCGCTTCTTTCAAGTTGGTAAGGTTTAACTTTAACAGATGAGGGAGGACCTGAGCCGGTGTCATATTGATCTGGGTGAATTACCATTGTGGCCTTTCTACCCTTTGCTGGTTAGCTCTGGGTTTACTGCTTCGCGGTTGATCGACTGAGGAGTTCTAGATCATCACAGCCCCCACCGCTGGTTGGCGCTCCATTCTCCCTTGATTTCTCTGGGTGTGAACAGCAGAAACTTCCTTCTTGGCTGGGAAGGTCTTCTTGATAGCAGTGGAAGCGGAGGCATCCTTCTGAATTTTACCACTCTTAATGCCAGCTTCGACCTTTTCACCGGTCAGAATTAATTCGGTGAACCCTGCAGATGAGCTCCCGATCATGTGATTGAAGAATGGACCAGACAGGGTCCCCAAAAACATGTCAACCAGCTCTCTATCCGACAATGGTGGCTGCACCCTTCCAGCCAAATCCCGCCACTTTTGGGCATACTCCTTAAATCCCTCATTAGAGGTCATACCCATACTTTGTAGTTGAGTATGAGTAGGCGCTAAATTTGCGTTATATTGGTATTGTCGGTAGAAAGCAGCAGCCAAATCTTCCCAGTTATGAACATCAGATCTCTTAAGTTGATAGAACCAGTCCAATTGCGTACCCGACAAACTATCTTGAAAAAAGTGGACCCATAGATCCTTTTCAGAAGAGTGGGGTTGGATATTTCTGACGTAGGACCGCAGATGCATCTTCGGACAGGACAAACCGTCGTATTTAGCAAATGTAGGCACTTTGAACTTAGGAGGAATGACGATCCCAGCAACCAACCCTAGTTCTTCGAAATCCAGCCCAGGTACCCTTTGTACCTCCATGGTTGCCAACCGATCCTCAAGATTTTTATACTTATCGTCCGCCAGAGGGTACTGCTGTTCGGAGTAATCTTCATCCTCTTCCTCTTCTTCTTCTTCAGCTTCAGACTCAGAGGGCATTGCAACTCCCTTTCCTTTACCAACCCCTTCGTCAGACGTCGAGGGGAAATCCAGAACTCTCCTAGCCTGATTCTCAAATCTTCTTCCCATAGTTGCCACACCAATTCTTTTCTTTTTCTTCTTTTCCTTTTCCTTCTCTTTCTCTAACAGTGCTTTAAGATCCTCTTGACCTTTTGCCAAGGTTATGAGGAGTTGTTGGAATTGCGAATTATGTGCTTGCAGATCTTTGACCGTCTGCTCTATATCCATCTTGCTGAAATAAATAGCAGAAAGATAAGGAAACATGGTGTGAAGACTTGTTTATGCATATGATGAATAATGTGTATTCATGTAATGCAATCAAGGATTCCGAAATTCAAATTTGTTGCAAAAAAAAAAAAAAGAACGCACGTCATATTAATAAGATAGAATTTGTTAGTACATAAGTGCCCCATGGGCAAAATAATACAAAATTCTAATGTAAAAAGATGTTGCGCATCCTCTTTGGCGCGATGTAAGTGTTAAGAGTCTCCTCTTCGTGAAGTCGGCGGGTAAGTTCCAAAACCTTCTTCTCACTGGTATAGAAGCTGGCTTCAAAAGTCTTCCGCTCTTCCTTGAGCTGTATCCAACTCTTTTGCAATTCTTCCAATGATGTTGGCATGTCTGGATGTAGGAGGGTGTATGGAACCTCTCCTTCCATAACAGGCTATTTGATCATAGGCAGAATGTGAGGGTAAGGCATCATAAGACTCTGGGCGCGAGTTCGTACCCACTTGAGATAAGGCTCAAGAGGGATGGAATTCTTGTGCCCCAGTGTCTTACTATCCACTTTGTTGGGCATCCTCTAAGCTCGGATAAACCTTTGTCGAAGTCCTTGAGCGTCGTTGTCGAAGTCAAAAACCAATTCAGGAATTATCATATCACGAGGGCCATCTCTTCGAGCATATCTAAACTGTCTCAGAGCTAAACAGGGATTGTAGGTAATGCCTCCCCTAATGCCAAGTAGTGGGACATTAGGGAATTCTCCATAACGATCAATGATGATGACATTTTCTCTGGACCGAGAACACTAATGAACATCAGCATGTGTGAGGGTCATCAACCGTTGTGACCACCTTAAACCATGCTCATTCTTCAAAACTGATTGGGGAAGGTGAGAAATAAACCACCTTGCTAGAAGAGGAGTATAACACATGAGAACACCTATTTTCCTCATTGTTCGTGTGTGAAATGAGTGTAGGATGTCCCCAAGCAATGTAGGCACAGGATTTCGAGATATGAAAATCTTAACAGCATTCACATCTATAAGCTGATCAAGGTTTGGGAACAAGACCAACCCATATATGAGGAGTGCTACAATCTCCTCAAAAGCTTGCGGATCTAGAGAATTCCAGCAGTCTTGTGCCTTCTCAAACAAAAACTTTGCCAAGAAACCCTTGACACCACTTCTAGTTTCCCAATGACCTTTGATATCAGATGGTTGCAAGTGTAAGGCTTGAGCAACATCTTCAGGCTTTGGTTCTCTTTCCGTACCATTTTAGGGTAGTTGATGAAGAATAGGAATCCTCAGGAGTTGAGAAAATTCCTCCAAAGTAGGCACTAGTTGGTAATCAGGAAATGTAAAGAAATGGTGTAGGGGGTTAAAGAACTGGAAGAGAACTTTCACCATGTCTTCTTCAATGTTGGAGTTGACCAAGCTGAGAAGTCTACCATGTGTTTCACTGAAGAGAGAATTCTCTGGAATCTTGGAAGTAAGCTCCTTGAGTTGAGGAGGGATCCTTACAAGGTTGACTTGGATTCTTTTCCTGCGAAGAGATTCTATTACCTACAAAACAAGAACAAAGATGAAGATCCAAATACTTGAAATGGTTAGTGGATGCATATGATGCTTTATGATGTTCATGATGTATGCACAAGTACAAGAAAATCACACAAGATCCTAGTTTCAGGCTTGCATGGGGTTTCAAAGGTAAGTACCCTCTTGAAGTTAGTTTGCTCAACCTGTCCTATAAATAGTAACCGGGTTCCAAGGAGCTCAATATCACCGGGTTATTTTCTGTGTTCATTGTTTCAGTTTAGCCACTTAATTGGCGACCAAAATATTCCAAGAAAAATAACCCTCAATGAGTGTAGTATCGAGTATCTACCAACTTCGGACTGCACCAAAGCCGGTCATCTCACTACCCCTAATAAGGCCAAGATGGTCAAGTAAGGTTCTAAGAGTTCATTAGTGCTTCATGACATCACTCATCGGCCCAGTATTCTCTTTGATTGACTCAAAGGCTATCGATACCCACAAATATGTCACACTAATATAGCTATTGCTTCAACCGTGTCGGTATACCCCGCACAGTTTCCACAACGTATTGCTATTTACCTATGAATGTTTCCCAAATCCGGGTAGAGGATTTCAAACCCAAACAAATAGAACCAAATGTAAAGCAATCAAGACAAACAAGATAAGAATGTAAAGGTGATCTAAACTCTAAGGTTACTCCACTTTTAGATATGTCCCCAACAGAGTCTCCAGTTCTGTAATACGGTGGGAGAACTGAATTGAGGTTTTGCGTTGGTGTTCGCAAATGTTTCGGTTTAGCAAGAGTCGCCACCTACTTTTTATTTTATCCTAAGGAAAGGTCAAAAAGCACAGGAAAGACCTTTGAGATGTTTTCTTGGGTTCAGGGAGTAGATTATGAAAAGGGAAGGTATTAGCACCCTTTTCATCCATGGTTATCCATGGGCTCTTAGTTACTTGTTTAGATCACTTGCTTTTGCTTTTCAATTGTTTGAAATGGTGCTTTGTGTGTGGTTTTGAAAGATGTTTTGAAAAGAGGCCATCGTTGTGGCAATCTTTGTAATGATTCTTGTTTGAATGTATACAAAGATGTATGTCTTTTTGAAAAGATTTTAATGTTTGAAAATTTGTTTTTGGGAAATGTTTTGAAATTATGTTGTGAGGTGTGTTTTGAAAATAGCAAGGATGTTTTGCAAGTTTTTTGATCAAGTAACTAAGAGTTATCTACCCTATTTTACTCAAAGATCTTTCCTATATGTTTTTAACCCTTTTGACAGTGTTATTTTACCATTGCATTTGGTAAACAACCTTGTATTAGGATGTTAAACGGGACAGGCGCGGGTCATCGTATATACCATGATAGCAATTGTGTCAAGTGTTTTTAGCAAATTTTCTGAGGGACTTGATCATTTTGTTTAGGCAACCAAGATAGCGTCATCGAGGGACTATGATCTTTTGTTTTGTTTTTGTTTTGCCAAAGTACTTAACATGCATAACATGGCCCATTTTTAAGGCAACAAGTGGATGTAACCCTAGGGATGCAAGTGTGCATTGTGTTTGTCATTTTCATGCATTTAGGTCTTGTATTAGGTCAAGCTACTTGTTGATTTTGGACTTTTGCATACAAACCCTAATCTCTAATCATGGCATAATTGAAAGCGTAAATGCGTAAAATAAATCTATACTATTACAACATTTGATTATGGGAAGGGGGATACAATTTTGAATGGGGATTATTTTGCAAGAAATTAAAACCCAAGTTTTACTATTACATCCAAATTGAATCAAATGGAATAAATAACAAATGAATAATATTTAAATAATCAAATTAAATAAATATACAAAATAATATGAATATGCAAAAAAGGTTTTGTATATTTTTATGTATGTAAACTGTTTAATGTAAAAAATAAAGAAATAAATAAAAGAAGATTATTATTTTTTTATTAAGGGTAAACCCTAATTTCCTTTTAAGAATACAAATATATTAAATATACTATTTATATACAATAAAATAAAATAGTGTATATACAAAAATAAAATATATTTAAAAAAAGTATTATTTAAGTATAAATAATAATAAAAATAAAAGTATAATATTTTTATGTTTTTATTCTAAAGTATGTGTGTGTGTGTGTATATATATATATATATATATATATATATATATATATATATATATATATATATATATATATATATATATATATATATATATATATATATATATATATATATATATATATATATATATATATATATATATATATATATATATATATATATATATATATATATATATATATATATATATATATATATATATATATATATATATATATATATATATATATATATATATATATATATATATATATATATATATATATATATATATATATATTATATTAAATATGTATAATAAAAATAAAATAAAATATATACAAGACAAAAAAAATATTTAGAACAATATTTTTTAGTGTAAATAAAATATAAAATAAAAATAAAAGTGTAATGTTATTATTTATTATTTTCAAATTTTCAATAAATAAAAGTATATACTAATTAAATTATTTTATGTCTAAAAAAAAAATAATAATAAAAATAAATGTGAGAAATTATGAAAATATTTTTGGATATTTTTATGTTTGGAAAATATGAAATAAAAATCAGAAATGATAAATAAATACAAAAATATAAAATATAAAGAAATTGGGCCGGGGGGGTGCATTCAGTAAAAGGGGGTGTCAAAAACAAAAGAATCAAAGCCCAGCCCAAGCCAGACTTCATCTTCAACCTTGGTTCAAAATTTCGCACGCCCTGTACCAAACTTGAACAACATGCATACGAGCTCTAATGCAAAAACACATAACATCAAAGTTGTAGGGTTTTCCAAGACGAATTCAACCATATAAAAAACTTGTCCTAACTCTCAAAGACCAGAGAGAATTTCTCTGGCCCTAAAATCTAACCTAATTTTTTCAGGAAGTTCATGGATCAAATTCTCTTAGCATGCTTAATTAAAATGAAAACTGACCATATGTACAACTTCATGGCTATGAATACTACATTTCTTATTCACAAACCTAAGTCTAAATGTTCCTAAATAGAGAGATAGGAAGTTGATAAAAACTTGTTTCAGCTGACTTCGTGTATGGCAATGTGGAGCTTTTCAACAAGGCCTGAGATGTTTGGGAGCTTGCTTGAACTTCCCCTGACCTTCTCCAATGTCTAGCTTGCCTTGAATGTGCTTGAACAAGCCTACATAACTCAACCTGCACAAGCTGAAATCAAAAATGGCAAACCTTGTAAATGGAGTTACAGTCAGTGTTTAAGGGTTGGGATAGCTTGGATAGGTTGTATGGAAAGTGTTTGAACATGTTTGGGGAAAAATGCACGAGCAAATTGTGTTATGGAAATCAAACTGCAGATGTGGCCCTGTTTTGCCAATGAGATGTGATTTTGTGCTACGAGAGGTTTGAAGGCTCAAAGGGTCGTCTTTCTGGCTCAAGGGGATGTGAGAAAGTTGTCTCAAAAGCTTGCACAAGTTGGTTTTCACATATGTTCAAGTTCTTGTGTTTTTGACATGTTTCTTGTATTTTAAGCCAAAATGAACAAATGATGTAATACAAGCCTGTACATGCTATCTATCAGCCTACTTCTTCTGATCTTGGCCCCTCAAGTTGGTGGATATGCTTTGCTGCACAAGATTTGGCTCTTTGCTCAAGGATTGTGGTTTTGACATAAAGCAAACTTTGACAAAAATGGTAATGTACCTTTTACCATTTAGGGATTAATCTTGTATGCAATGCCCTAATGACCAAAACAATGCCTTAGACCAATGGATTTGCATTTAATTATTGAGTGTGTAATGGTTTCTAGGTATGTAATCTAGTTCAAAGCAAGCTGATTTGAATTTGCAACTTGTATCAATATGAACATGCCATGGATGAGATGTGAGTTTTTGCCAACTTCAAGCCTTCGATTCTCCCTAACCACAAATGTGTTTGGAGAGTTATTGGACATTTTGGGAAGCTTGTAAAATTATCTAAAATCCATATTTGAAATGCAATTTGAGATTACAAGTGGAACTATGTGAAAAATGGCCATGAAGATAGGTCAAAATCCTGCCTAAACTAGGGCAAAATTTCACTAAGTCAAAGGTTTTAGGGACCCTTGTTCCAAAAATCATAACTTGAGATCCAAGATTCTTTTGGGAAAACTTTGTGAATCAAAGTTGTATACTTTGTGGAGGAACACAACTTTCATGTTTGAAGTTTTGTTTAAATCCAATTGCATCATGGTGAAAATGTTGGGCAAAGTTAGGGAAAATTAAGAAAATTTCATAACTTAGAAAAATTCCAAGTTATGAAATTTTTCAACTTTAAACCCTAATTTTCAAAAATGGGTTTCTTGATGAACAAGTTTCATTTTTTTACACATCTTGATGAAAAATGACCTTTGGCACTTGATTTTGACCAAAAAAGTTAAAGTTTGACTTTTTAGTGTACAATCAAATTTTGATCAGTTGACTGAAAAATTCATCTGTCAATCCAATGCATTTGAGATCTTTTGAACCTTGTGAATAGGTCAAGATGATGCCATTGAGTCCTTGAATCCATGCTTGATCCCAATTTTCCACTGGCTAGGTCAAAAATCAGAAATTGCCTTTGTGCAGTCAAAACCCTAAAAATGACCATTTTGCCCTTTTGGTGATCTGATCAAATTTCTTGTGGAGTTATGGTCCAAACTTGATCAAATGGTTCATATGAGTTCATAATGTTGATGTGGATAAAAAATTGTGAGGTTTGACTGTAAATTGGCCACAATTGACTTTTTCCTCAATACAGTTAATTTCTAGGTCAATTGTCCAATTGACTGGGTACAAATTTGATTTAAGGCTTGAAACTTGGTATGGACAAACTTATGAGTCCAACATGAAGTATGAAAGTCACTTTGAGTGTTGAAAGTCCAAAAATCTCTGTGCAAACTCAAACCCTAATTTAGGTCATCAGTGCAAGGAGATGTCTTGGGCAGTGCAAAACCCTAATCCTGTCTAGAGTTCAAGGAGCCTTGTGAGGGGAAATCTTGATAAAATAAGAGGGGAAATTTTGGGGTACAACACTAATCATTTTCAAAATTGTTTTCTTTCTGTTTGTTGGTTTTAAAATGTTTTTTTTTGTTTTAACTTCGATTTAACTCTTGCTTTTGTCTTCAAGAGTGTAATGAAGCGTTTTTGAAAACTTTGTCTGTAAAGAAGTGTAAGTGTGAAAAAATTTGTTTGGATTGAGCAAGTACTTAAGAGCTAATCTACCTACTCGAAAAAAGAATCGTTCTATGTTCGTTTCCTTTAGACAGTGTTATCCCACTATTAGTGAGTAGGTAGCATCGTCGTTGGAGTTTGAAGGGTCAATTCGAAAGGGACATACAATCACTAAAGCAACGTTAGGATATCTTAGTGGTAACCCTAATGTCTTAGATCATTTATCCGAGGCAACAATATCCGAGGCAACCTTTCCGAGGCAACTTATGATCTTTTAGACAAGAGGGTGACCTTTAAAATAACCTATACTCAATGACCGTTTACGAAGGCAACCAAGTGGGAGTGTACCCTAGGAGTGCGTATGTGCGAATGTGTTGATTTCAGTTATTTTATCTTTGCACAATTAAGGGTGATCTAACTGTTTTAAATTTAGACATACATTCTTGTCATGCAAACCCTATTATCAAACATCTAATAGTTAAATATTTGCAGAAATTAAAGTGCGGAATTTTAATCTAAGCTATTACAAGGCTTCTGGTATTTACATGGCCAAAAACAAACCCTTTGAAATTAAAAGCGGTAAAAATAAATAAATGTCCTAATTTAATTATTATAAACTGGGAGCAGATACAATAATTGGGCAAAATAATAATAAAAACGCGCGAGAAAATTAGATTGAATGCGAGACTAGGGTTTTGACCCTCCTAATTAAAAGAAAATGTTTTTGTTGTTTTTTATATATTTTTTAAGAAAAGAAATTAAGTCCTAAAATTAAAGGCTAAATTAATTAGTTATTAAATTAATTGATGAAAATAATTAAATGACATGTTTTTGGATTTTTGTTATTTTAGGAAAGAAATAAAATAATTAAGTTAATGTTAAAAAACCTATTGATTCTAGTTAGTTTTAATTATTTTCAAAATAGATTAAAATTATCTAACAAATTAACCTAATTAATTAATTGATTTTTTTACTAAAAAATAAATATCTAAAATTTAATTTGGACATGAAATATTTTTTGGTGATTTTTTTGATAAAGAAATAAATTGTTTTTGGTTAGTAAATAAATAAATAAATAATTTAATGAAAATATAAACAAAAAATATAAAAGAGAGAGATGGGCCTGAATTAAGTATTTCTGGGAGGTGCAGAAAGCAGGTTCCTAGGCCCAGAAGGAGAAGGTCCACGCTGACTTTTTTGATCCTGTATGGCATCTTTGACTTGGCTTATGGTGTGCTTGCAATGGTGGCCACCAGATCTGGCCATTTTGGCCATCTGGCACGTTGATGAGGAAGGAGTATGGTGGGCATCAGGATTAAGCGCGCACTAGATTTCCTGAAATAATAATGAAAAATAGCAAATGCTAGAGGCAGGGATCGAACCCCTGTCCTCCAGCCTCTAACGCCTTGAATACTCATGTGGAAACCACTGGGCTATTTGCTTTTGATTTCTATCATAATACAAAATAATAATAATATAAGAAAAACAAAATATAGTGGAAAATAAAATAAAAAGCGCGTTGGAATTTGAATTGGCCTATGGGGGGTGACAGCTCATCGTCCCCTTCCTCTCTCCGTGGCTAAAAACTAAAGGACCTATACCCACGGATAGCATCCGTTGCTACAAGCCATGCTCGTTCCAAAATCTTCTACAGGCCACATAAATGGAATTTAACACCATGGTTAGATTCGTCTCATCCTCCTGATCACAACCATACCCATTACCAAGGCTAATTGTTCCTGAAATCAAAAACCCTAAAAAACTCCAAAAAAACCTAACAATGGTGATTCACGATTCAGTCCATTAAAATGCAATTGGCTATTATAGAAAGCTTGCAAACATCATGGTGATAAAGAATGTACAATTATTTTACACTATGGATGCAAGAATAAAGCTATTCGAATTCAAGAAGATGGTGATACCGTTACGGACTTACAGTGCGTGGGAGGGCTTAAAAACGCTTAGTTTCGATTGCTTTAGGTTCCTGAGAGTGCCAGGAAACGATTGGGACCGATAACAAGCCTTAAGGATGCCTCTAAGTGGGATTTCGGTCTCACACTTTTTTATTGATTTTTGAAATTTTGTTCTTACTCTCACGCCTGCTTCTAACCTTTTCTTTGATCTGCACGCACTCCTTATGTATTAGTGAAGGGATTAGGATTGCAAAACTGGTTCAAATCTTCTTCTTTCAATGATTTTGGATTTGATTTGATACACTTTGAAGATCTTTCCAAACATGGCTTATTTTGAATCTTTTTGTGCACACAAGCTTTAATGTGAATTTGAATAATGGCTAGTTGTGATTTAAGACCTGAAATGATCACAACATCCTTGTTATCAATGCTTTTGGATTTTATTTGATTTTATTTGATTTAAATCCAATTAATTTAAATAAAAATCAAAATAAATAATAAAAATAAGATATGGATAAGTGGCCAAGGCTAGAGCACGTGGGCTATAATTCCAACTCAAAACAAGTGAAAAAGAATGGGCCCATTTGGCAAAATTTGAAGTTTTGGGCCTAGTTGACTTTTGGCAATTTTGCAAAAAAGTCCAACTTCAACAATGCATAACTTCCTCAATTTAGACTCTTTTGAGGTGTTCTTGGACTTTTTATAAATATTGAGATATCCTCTAAGCAACCCTTTTGATCTCATCTCAATTTGATATTCCATTCTCATGTATGAAGCTTTGACAAAAAAGGTGTTTTTGTTGACTTTTAAAAATGACCTATAATGTCCAAATTCATAACTTCTTGTGAGTGCATATTTTGATCTTGGGATATGAATATGGATTGTAGGGAATTGCATCCTCTTCAAAATGAGCTTTTGATGGGTCATTTCTCATAAAGTATGAGAAAGTCATGCTTGGTCAAAGTTGGGTTGACTTTTCCTACAAAACCCTAATTTAGCAACTTTTAAATCTTGATGAATTGTGAGCAATCCTTGATGAATCATGATCAACCCTTGATCAAATGATGAAATATACTTCAAAATAAGGATGTTGACCAAAAATCTTGAAGTTTGAATGTATGTGGGCCACAATTGACTTTTGCCCTATCATAGTCGATTTTTGGACCTTTGAGCAATTGACTGAGCAAACTTTCTCTGCAAGGCTTGAAACTTGACATGGATGATCTTGAGAACATATTAGGACATTGGTGAGCACTTGGGGTCACTTGTACTCAAGGATCTTGATACAACATGAAACCATAATTTGGGGTAGGCTGCTTTAGGAGAGAGCTTGTCTGGCCAACCCATGGGCAACTTTGAGCAACTTGGAGATCTTTCTTGCCATGTTTTGAGAAATATGGGAGGGAAAATTTTGGGGTACAACAGCTGCCCCTATTCAATCTTCTTAAACCTGGGGATATAGATTGGCTTTCGTGCCTTTCGTAATCCAAAGGTGGAAGTAGATTGAATACTAGAGTGCCCGGAAATTAGCACTCGCATGAAGTGGTAATTGTCTTGTGATGCCGGGAATGGGCTTATAGATGCCATTTGGAAAAGCGTTGATCACATAAGAGATTCCTTAGCGAGAACTTGTATATATGTTGTTGAGGAAGATTCCGCTGGAGAAGTCCGATCTTTGTTGGGAGAAGTAGAACTTAGGAGCTTTGGTCGTCCGTTATTCTGCTGGTGAGTCATCTTTGTTGATATTTAGGAACTTCAATCGTCCGTACTCAAATGGGGAATCAACTTTGCTGAGATTTAGGAGCTCGTCCGTAATTCAACTGAGAAGACATCTCTGCTGAGATTTAGGAACTCGTTCGTAATTCAACTGAGGTAATATCTTTTGTCGAGATTTAGGAACTTGTCCATAATTCGACTGAAGAAAACATATTCGCTGAGATTTAGGAGCTCGTCCGTAATTCAACTAAGAAACCATCTCTGTTGAGATTTAGGAACTTATCCGTAATTCAACTGAGGTAAACATCTCTGCTGAGATTTAGGAAATCGTCCGTAATTCAAATGAGGAACCATCTCTGTTGAGATTTAGGAACTCGTCTGTAATTCAACTTCTTTGCTGAGATTTAGGAGCCTGTCCGTAGCTCAACAACTTTGCTAATATTTAGGAACATCGTCTGTAATTCAACTACTTTGCTGAGATTTAGGAACTCGTTCGTAATTCAACTGAGGAAATAACTTCGCTGAGATTTAGGAGCTCGTCTTTAATTCAACTGAGGAAACATCTTTTGTCGAGATTTAGGAACTTATTCGTAATTCAACAACTTTGCTGAGATTTAGGAGCCTGTCCGTAATTCAACTGAAGAAACATCACTGCTGAGATTTAGGAACTCGTCCGTAATTCAACTGATGAAATATCTATCGAGATTTAGGAACTCGTTCGTAATTCGACTGAGGAAATAATTTCGCTGAGATTTAGGAACTTGTCCGTAATTCAACTACTTTGTTGAGATTTAGGATCCTGTCCATAATTCAACTTGGGGAATATTTATGCTGAGATTTAGGAACTTGTCCGTAATTCAACTACTTTTCTGAGATTTAGGAGCCTGTCCGTAATTCAACTATTTTGCTGAGATTTAGGAGCCTGTCCGTAATTCAACTATTTTGCTGAGATTTAGGAGCCTGTCCGTAATTCAACAACTCTGCTGAGATTTAGGAGCCTATCTGTAATTCAACTACTTTGCTGAGATTTAGGAGCTCGTCCGTAATTCATCTGATGAAATATCTTGTCGAGATTTAGGAACTCGTCCGTAATTCGACTGAGGAAATAATTTCCCTGAGATTTAGGAGCTCGTCCGTAATTCAACTGATGAAATATCTTGTCGAGATTTAGGAACTCGTCCGTAATTCGACTGAGGAAATAATTTCGCTGAGATTTAGGAGCTCGTCCGTAATTCAACTGAGGTAACAGCTTCATAGCTTGAATTTTGTGAAAATCTTTCCTGAAAGGTAAAGGTTAGCTGTATGTAATGCATGATATGTATCAAGCAATGATGTCTTCAAAATAAATGAGATTGTGTTGTATGATGCGTATGCATGTCATGATGTATGAAATGTGATGTTTTGAGCTAGGAAAATAAATCCCGGACTGCTGCTGGAGAAAAGAATTGAACTCTTCGTTTTCGCTGGAGATAGTGGACGAAGATATTTGTGAGAATAAACCTGCGGGGGAGGATAACTTCTCTGGGGAATAAACTGACTAGAGAATGACTCTGTGGGGAAGAGATGCTCTGCCGGAGGATTCCGTTGATAAATTCAGCTGGGGATGAATTATCGTTGTTGGTGATAATGAAACCTGTTGGGGATTGAATTCCTGTTGTGTGAAAGGAAGGAACTCCACCGAGATGATTTTCCAGTTGCGATTTTACTGGGGATAGCCCTTTTAGACTTTACTGGGGATGATCTTCCGGAGTCTACTGGGGACAATTTTTCCAACTCCACTGGGGATGATAAGTCTTTTTAGTGTTGATGGTAGATAAACTCTACTTGGGGAGAATATTATCGATTCATTCACAGTTGCGAGTCTCAGTTGGGGAGAGATAACACCACTGTCTTTCTCTTACTCTGTGGGGAATGAATGTACTTTCAATCATTTCCTCCATCTAGGTCTATCCCTATACCTGGTGGACAGAGCAACTGTATGGCTTGGACACTTCTCGTCTGACCCTGTTTCTGATATTACAAAGTAATCGTCTTTTGTTTCGCATGTAAATATTTATGAGCAGCAATCAATGTCAAATGCATATATCAAAAACTGAACATTGGACGTTCTTTGCAAAACAAAACAGAAAAAGGAAAACAATTTGAAATTTATTTGTGAAAATAACTTGTATTGATTTTGAAGTTAGCCTATAAATAGGCGTTTTTTGTACAAGAGGCTGACGTCCTAGTAAGAGAATGCCTCTGAACAAATAGAATTTACACAATTTGTGAAAAACAAAGAAAATAACTATGTGAACAATCCCACTGGGTTCCAACTCTGCTATTGCCTTTATGTTCTCGAGCATCTCATCACTTTGCTACTTGGTTGAAGGTGGATCAGATTGAATAGTGTCGTCCGAGCTTGATAGTCGATACCGAAGTCTGGTTGCAAGGTGATCCAATGAGACATAGTGTTACGCTTTGATCCCTAATTTTTGCCTGGACCGCCCTTGCGGGTTTTCAGTCCACCAGGATACCCTTTTTTTCCCAAGCGGCCTTTTCAGGTTTTCGACTTGCCGGGTGTACAAATATTTTTCATTTTCATCCCTTATTTTTTCCCGAACCCTTTTGGTTCGCCGAGAAGCCCTTATTTTTGCCTAGGCCAGTCGACCTAGTGGGTCTTTGTTCATGCGTAGTATCTTTTCACTATGTCTGCATTGACGGGGTGAGGAAGGTCGTAACCATCCATGGTGGTTAGAATCATAGCTCCTTCTGAGAAAATGTTCTTAACCACAAATGGCCCTTTGTACGTAGGGGTCCATTTGCCCCTGGGATCACCTTGTGGCAGTATGATGCGCTTGATAACCAGGTCCCCAACTTGATACTCTTGTCGTCTGAATTTCTTGTTAAATGCCTTGATCATCCGCTTTTGATACGTCTGACCATGATAAATAGCAGTAAGCCTATTTTCGTTGATTAAGTTCAGCTGATTAAGCCGGGTCTGAATCCAGTCATCTTCGCTCAAATCTTCATCCTTCATAATCCGAAGAGAGGGTATCTAAACTTCAATGGGCAAGACGGCCTCCATGCCATAAACCAAGGAATAGGGTGTTGCCCATGTTGACGTCCGCGCTGAGGTACGGTACCCATGAAGAGCAAATGGTAACATCTCGTGCCAATCTTTGTATGATACTGTCATCTTCTGCACAATCTTCTTAATGTTCTTATTAGCCGCTTCAACAGCCCCATTCATCTTCGATCGGTAAGGGGAAGAGTTATAATGTTGTATCTTGAACTGCTTGCAGAGCTCGGTGATTATCTTATTATTGAGAATTATACCATTGTCTAGAATGATCCTTTCTAGTACACCATATCGACAGATCAAATTGTGCCGAATAAACTATGCCACGACGTTCTTGGTTACGGTAGCAAAGGAAGCTGCTTCAACCCACTTCATAAAGTAATAAATCGCTACCAGGATGAAACGATCCCCGTTAGATGTCGTAGGTCTGATCTCGCCGATCATGTCGATGCCCCACATTGCAAAAGGCCACGGAGCTGTCAAGACATTCAGAGGTACTGGATGTATGTGCACTTTATCAGCATAGACTTGACACTTATGACAAGTCCGAGAATGTTGATAACAGTCTAATTCCATTATAGACCAATAATATCCTGCCCGTAGGATTTTCTTTGCCATGATATGTCCACTGGAATGAGTTACTAAAGTACCTTCATGTAACTCTACCATAATCCTTTCTGCTTCATTCTTATCCACACAACGCAACAAGGTGGAATCATGGTTACGCTTGTAAAGAATACCATTACTGATGAAGAACTTCGTCGCGAACCTCCTCAGAAACTTCTTATCATTAACAGATGCACCCTCAGGGTACTCCTGAGCCTCAAGATACCTCTTTACCTCATGGAACCAGGGTTTATCTTCTACCTCATCAGTCTCAATGTCACAATAATATGTAGGTTCATCCAACCTCTCAATGGTAATCTGGGGAGCCTCATTGTCCCATCTGACCTTGAACATAGAAGACATTGTAGCCAGCGCATCCGCCAACTGATTCTCCTCTCTAGGGAAGTGTTCAAAGGTTATCTCCTTGAAATGCGGAAGCAACGTCAACACGTACTCTTTGTAAGGAATAAGATTTGGGTGTTTCGTATTCCACTCGCCTTTGATTTGACTGATCACGAGAGCGGAATCTTCGAAAACACTTAAGAACTTAATACTTAGGTCAATAGCTGCTCGAAGACCCATAATGCACGCTTCATACTCTGCCATATTATTGGTGCAGTTGAAACATAGTCGGGCGGTGAACGGAGTATGAGAGCCTTCAGGAGATATGATCACGGCGTCAATGCCATTATGTCTCACAGTTGGTTACCAATATGATATTCTCATTCGGGAATTCAAAGTTCATAGTCTGGTAATCGTCCACTGCCTGATGTGCCAAATGATCTGCCAACACACTTCCCTTGATTGCTTTTTGAGTTGTGTATTGGATGTCATACTCAGTCAAGATCATCTGCCATCTTGCTATTCTTCCAGACAAGGCAGGCTTCTCGAAGATATACTTGATTGGATCCATTTTTGATATCAACAGAGTGGTGTGAGTCAGCATATACTGTCTCAGCCGGCGAGCAGCCCATGCCAAAGCGCAACAAGTTTTCTCAAGCAACGAGTATTGGGTCTCGCAGTTAGTAAACTTTTTGCTAAGGTAATAAATAGCATGCTCTTTTCGGCCAGACTCGTCATGCTGTCCCGATACACACCCCATTGAATTGTCGAGTACTGTCAAGTATAGGATCATGGGTCTCCCTTCAACTGGAGGCATCAGAATAGGAGGCTCTTGGAGATACTCTTTGATCCTTTCGAAAGCGGCATGACATTCATCGTTCCATCTTACCACTTGATCTTTCTTCAGTAACTTGAAGATTGGCTCACAAGTAGCAGTCAGGTGTGAGATGAATCGGGCAATATAGTTCAAACGTCCCAAAAAGCCTCTGACTTCTTTTTCAGTTTGGGGAGCTGGCATTTCCTGTATAGCCTTCACCTTTGCAGGATCCACTTGAATACCTTTGTCACTTACAACGAAACCCAACAGCTTACCAGATCTCACCCCGAAGGTGCACTTGTTTGGGTTTAACCTCAGCTTGTACAACTTCAACCTGTCAAATAGCTTCTGAAGATGGTCAAGGTGTTCTTCCTCAGTCTGGGATCTTGCAATCATGTCATCAACGTATACCTCAATCTCATGATGGATCATGTCATGGAACAAAGCGACCATGGCACGCTGATACGTTGCCCCATCATTCTTCAATCCAAAAGGCATGACCTTGTAGAAAAAGGTACCCCATTGAGTAACAAAGGTTGTCTTCTCCATGTCTTCGGGAGCCATTTTAATCTGATTATAACTGGAGAAACCATCCATAAAAGAGAAGACCTTATGTTGTGCGGTGTTGTCAACCAGAACGTCGATATGGGGCAGAGGGAAATCATCCTTGGGGATTGCCCGGTTCAGATCCCTATAGTCAACACACATTCGAACATTACCATCCTTCTTCGGCACCAGAACCACGTTGGCCACCCACTGCGGGTAAGAAGTAACTGCTAGAAAACAGGCATCAAACTGTTTCATAACTTCAGCCTTGATTTTCTCAGACATCTCTGGGCGCATTCGGCGGACTTTCTGTTTTACTGGAGGACAGTCTTCCTTGGTGGGCAAGCGGTGAACCACAATATCAGTATCCAACCCAGGCATATCTTCATAAGACCAGGAAAAGATCTCCACATAGTCACGCAACATCTGAATCAACCGTTGCTTAACACTAGGCTCCAGATTTGCACCGATCTTGACCTCTTTCTTGTCTACCTCTGTACCCAGATTTATTGTTTCCACTGGATCTTCATGCGGTTGTATGGCCCTCTCTTCCTGAAGTAACAATCTAGCAAGTTCACCAGGCACTTCGCAATCATCCTCACCTTCGTCCTTGGCTTGGTTGATCGGACTTTTGAAGTCATAACTGGCAGTAGCAGAGTCGTTATCAGTGGGATCCAGAGTGGATGTAGACCTGTATATGTGAGTGTGTGTAAAATAGCTGTTTTGCAAGATAAAAAAGAAAAACAAGGAGCGCAAAATTTGAAATGCAAGAAAACGTCCAATGCTTTAATTAATGATATATGGAGATGACACATATAAAGCCCTCAAACAAAGCCACGGTGTCTCGGGTAAGGCACCGGGCCGTAAAGTTTAAAATTGTCTATTACAAATTCCAAACAAAAGTCTATTACTGGGTAATAAAAGAAATTGGCACGAAGTCCTTTGCCGTCCAATTTCTTAGTCCGCCGCCGGTAGTCGGGTAAATCCAGCTGTCGAAGTCAGACTCTTCATTACCATCCCCAATAGCATTTACTCCCGCATCATATTTTGGCATAGGAGCCGTTATGGCATTAGGTTTTTCCGGCGCTTCAAATTCAATCTCCTTAGCTTCAATCAGATCTTGTACCTTACTCTTCAAAGCCCAACAATTATTGGTATCATGCCCTGGGCTATCAGAGTGATAAGCACAACAGGCATTTGGATTATACAGCGGCGATGTTGTGTTGGGATTCTTTGGAGCCTCCCTCGGAATCACCAAGTTGGTCTTTAGTAACTGCGGTAGAATTTGAGATAAAGTCATGTTGAGCCGAGTAAACTGTCTTTGTGGCCTCTCTGCTCTTGGCTGATTGTTGCGTTGTGGGGCAACAACAGGCCTTGATATAACCACTGCATTAACCACTTGGCAGCGCTCAGGTCGGTTCTGGTTTTTTGAGCTATAAACTGAACTAGACTCCTTCTTGAAGGGCTTCTTCTTGGTACTTGACGAAGCACCTTTCTGTATCTTGCCGCTCTTGATACCGACTTCAACTCTCTCCCCAGTCATTATCAACTCAGTGAAACCAGACGATGAACTCCCAATCAGATGATTAAAATACGGACCAGTCAAGGTCCCCATAAACATATCCATTAACTCCCTATCAGCCAAAGGGGGTTGTACTCTTCCAGCAAGGTCCCTCCACTTCTGAGCGTAATCTTTAAAACCTTCGCTCGCACCCGTAGACATACCATGAAGTTGGGTACGCGTGGGAGAAAGGTCGGCATTGTATTGGCACTGCTTGTAAAAAGCAGCAGCAAGGTCCTCCCAATTACGGATGTTAGCTCCTTCCAGTTGGTAGAACCATTCAAGTTGAGTCCCTGAGAGACTATCTTGAAAGAAATGGATCCAGAGGTTCTTATCAGCAGTATATGGCTGGATCTTTCTAACATACGAGCAGAGGCGTAGCTTTGGGCAGGAGACCCCGTTGTACTTAGCAAAGACTGGTGCTTTAAACTTGTGGGGAATCACCACCCCAGATGCCAGACCCAAATCACCAAAGTCCAGCCCAGGTACTTTCTGGATTTCCATCACGCTCAACCGGTCTTCAAGTTGCTTATACATGTCCTCAGCAGGAGGATACTGGTCTTCATCAAAGTTAGTCTCATTGTCAGAAACCACAGGGCTAGGAGCCCTCCTTTCTTCTTGATTCTCTCCCCCTCCGGATGAGTGAGACAAATCAACTTCTTCTCGCAACTTGTTCCCAAACCTGTGACCCATATTCAGGAGGACCGTCTTCTTTTTCTTCTTCTTCTTCTTCTTCTTATCCTTCAAGATAAGAGTCTTCAAATCTTTCTACCCCTTGGCCAGGTTCATGAACATTTCCTGGAACTGAGCATTTTGAGCTTGAAGAGCCTTAATAGCTTGATCAGTAGATGTTTCAGAAGACATGACGTGCTAAAATAAATAGTGAAGAAGATGAGAAACCTGTAAGGGTACCTGTGATGAGGTGCATGGGAATGGAATGCATATGATATGATTTCAAAGACTTTAGGGATATTCAAATTCGTAAACCAAAATGAAAGACACTTTTATTAGATTAAAAACTTGAAACAATGTTTGACAAATGCCTTTAAGGCGTTACAAAAAGAAAAACTGAAAAGTAAATCAAAACTAGAAATAACAAAAGACATCAGCGCTCCCATGGTCGTTTTCCGTTGGTGCTGACATAATTGTTGAGGAACTTCTCGTTCTCCAGCTGCCTTGTAAGCTTTAGGATCTTCCGTTCTTGTTCATGATACTTCTCTTTGTAAGTATCCCATTCTTCTCTTAGCTGGATCCAAGACCTTTTTAATGCCCCAATGTCAGTAGGCATGTATGTATGGAGGACAATATGAGGAACCCCTTCTTCATCAATATTCTCAACAATTACCGGTAAGACAGCTTCGTATGGCATCCCCAGTTTTTGAGCACAGGCTCGAACCCACCGGAGATACGGTTCCATCGGAAGAGAGGTCTTCATTCCTAGCTCGTGCCGATCAGACCTATGCACTATGTTCTAAGCTCGTATGAACTTGCGGCGATGTCCCTCAATATCCCCTTGGAAATCAAAGACAATGCTCGGAATCAACACCTCATGAGGTCCGTCCCTCCTAGCTCGCCCAAACTGTCGTAAGGCCAAACAAGGATTATAGGTGATCCCTCCTCTAATTCCCAGCAATGGAACATTGGGGTATTCCCCACAACAATCAATGACAACCACTTCTTCCATGTCTTTAGTGCTCTAGATGATGTCCGTGTGACTAAGGGACATAATTCTGTAGGCCCAACCCATGCCTTCCTTGTTCTTCAAAACAAATTTGGGGAGGTGAGAAATAAACCACCTCGTCAACAATGGTGCACAACACACAAGGGTTCCCTGTTTCCGAGCAGTACAGCGTAAAGAGCATGCAGAATGTCACCTAAGAGAGTGGGCACTGGATTACAGGACATGAAGATCTTCACTGCGCTCACATCGACAAAAGAATATGAATTAGGAAACAACACCAAACCATAGATGAGAAGTGCCAGGATATCTTCGAATGCTTGAAAATCCAAACTGTCCCAAAACTGTTGAGCCTGATCAAACAAGAATTTAGCCAGGAAACCTTTAACTCCACTCCGAGTCTCCCAGTTAGACATTAATTCAGCCTTTGTCAGATGTAGGGCTTTAGCAACATCCTCTGGCCTAAGAGCTATCTCCCAACCTTTAAATGGCATCTGCTCTAGAATAGAAATACCAAGTAGATCAGAGAACTCCTCCAAAGTAGGGACCAATTGATAGTCCGAAAAGGTGAAACAGTGGTACAATGGGTCGAAGAACTGGAATAAGACGTTCATCATTTGCTTATCTCTCTTAGAAGTGACCAAACCAAGGAGGTGACCATGTCTTCTGACAAAAGAAGAAGTATCAGGGACCTTTGCAACCAAATCTCTAAGCTGAACAAGGATTTGTACGAAGCTGATACGAATAGTATTTCTGCGCATAGATGTCATGATCTGCAAAACAGAACAAAGATGAATCCCCTCAGTCTTTGAAATGGGTTAGTCTAATGAAATATGCGTGCAATGTCATGATTCATGATGTCATGATAGAAACACACCACAAGTATTCACAGATAGCAAACATGATAAGGGCAAGCAAGTCACACAGTAGCCCTTAGATTTCAGGCTGGCATGGAGTTTAGGTATTACCCTCTTTCAGTTTAGTTGGTTCAACCTGTCCTAGTAATAGTAATCGGGTTCTAGAGGATCTCAATATCACTGAACACCCTCGATCGGTTATAATTCCAGTTTAGAACCCTTTTCTTGCGGCCAGAATCATCGCGAGAGTTTGGTCTCAATGAGTGTAGCATACTGCTACTTTTCTATGGCCAAGTTGGTCGATTATAGGTTCTAAGGTCAGTTGGTGCTTAATGACCCCTTAGACGCCTCATATTCTCCTTGTTCCACCACAAGGGATATCGGTACCAACTAAAGTGTCACACCAACGTAGCTACTGCTTCAACCGTATCGGTCTACACTGTGATGCGGTGGGAAGAACTGACTGTTTTTTTGGAATGCTGGTTTGCGTTTGTTTTCACAAAATGTAGTGGTAAGCAAGAGTCTCCACCGACTTTTATTTTATCCAACAAGGAAAGGTAAAAAGCATAGAAAAATTCCTTTTTCGAGATATTTCTCGGGTTCGGGGGGTAGATTATAGAAAGGGAAGGTGTTAACACCCTTTCTATCTGTGGTTATCCACAGGCTCTTAGGTACTTGCTCATATTGTTTTCAAAATGGTTTTCTTTGTGCTTTGTGGGTTTGAAAAAGTTTTTGTTTGAAAACTTTGATTTAACTCTTGCTTCAGTCCTCAAGAGTGTATGAAGTGTTTTTGAAAAATTTGTTCGAAAAGTGTAAGTGTGAAAATTTTTTGTT
Organism: Vicia faba; assembly: GCA_948472305.1. Taxonomy (NCBI): domain Eukaryota; kingdom Viridiplantae; phylum Streptophyta; class Magnoliopsida; order Fabales; family Fabaceae; genus Vicia; species Vicia faba. Next base: position 647,223,218 of record OX451738.1, read on the forward strand.
TTTGAAAGAGCAAGTATCTAAGAACCATCTACCTACTCGAAAAAGGAATCGTTCTATGCTAATGTCCTTTAGATAATGCTATCCCACTATTAGTGAGTAGGTAGCACCATCGTTGGAATTTAAGGGTCAATTCGAATGAGGGACTTACGGTTACCAAAGCAATGTTAGGACGCCTTAGCGGTAACCCTAATGTCTTAGATCATTTATTTGAGGCAACAATATCCGAGGCAACCACTTCGAGGTGACTATGATCTTTTACGCAAGAGGACGACCTCTAAAACGACATATACGACCACGTACGAAGGCAACCAAGTGGGGTGTACCCTAAGAGTGCGCATGTGCGAGTGTGTTGTTTTCAGTTAACTTTATCTTTGTACATGCTAATGTAAATAAATTATCAAACACCTAACAGTTATATTTTGCGGAAAATAAATTGCGGAATTTAAATTACAAGGCGTCGGGTATTTATATCGCCAAAGACAAACCCTTTAAAAATAAATAAAGCGATAAAAAAATAGATAAAGGTCCTATTAACTATTACAAATTGGAGCAAGTACAATATTAAATAAATAAAGTAAGTCGCGTGTGGGAAATTAAATTGAGCGCAAAGTTCTAGGGTTTTGACACTTTTGGTTAAAGAAAAGATTTTTTTTATTTTTTATTTTAAGAAAGAAATTAATCTAAATTAATTACTAAATTGAATTAAATTAATTAATTAATTAAATGAAATTTTTTTTTTGGGTTTTTGATATTTTAAGAAAGAAAATAAAATAATTAATGTTAGTAAAACCTAATTAAGTCTAATTTAGTTTTAATTATTTACAAAAAATATATTTAAGTTATTCTAATTAACCTAAATTAATTTAATTAGTATTAATAAAAATAAAAAATTGAAGTCTAATTAAATATGAAAATATTTTTGTGATTTTATTTTAAAGAAAAGGATTTTAATTGGTTAGTAATTAAAAAAGAAAAATAATAAAACAATTAAGTAAAACAAAATAAGTAAATATAAGAGAAAAGAGGTATGGGCCTGAAATTTGGGTGTGATTAGCAATCCTGAGGCCCATTTGGATCTGGCCTTGTTTGACTTTTTTGATTCCATATGTATGTGTTGACTGGGCTCCACATAGACCTTCAGCGCTTGGCCATCAGATTTGGCCTTCAGGCCATCTGGTTGTTGGATAGATGAGGGCGCATGGTATGCCATATGCTTGGATGTGCACTTGATTACCTGAAGAACAAAATTAACAAAGAAAGTGGGGGACCTGGGATTCGAACCCAGGTCCTGTAGGCTAATGGATGTACACGCTTACCACTAGGCTACTTGGCTTTATCTGTTAATAATATACAAATAATATATAATAAAAGAAAGCAGGTCAATGGTCAGAACAAAACAAAAATGCGCGCGTGGTTTGAATGGAGCAGTGGTTGAGTGCCACGTATTCATCTTCTTTGTTGAACCGTGGCTAAAACAAAACAGACTTATACCAACGAACAGTAGTCCATAGCTATAAGTCAAGCATCTCTAAAATCCTATAGGCGCCATGGAAATGCATTCTGAACCCATGGTTGAATTTGTCTCCCTCTTCCGATCACACCTATAGCCATTATTAAGGCTAATTTTACCTGATACAAAAACACCCAAAACTATCCACGAAACCCTAACTATGGTACTTTGCAGTATGAGTCAGATAAACAAAATTAAGTAATGCCAAAAGCTTTGAAATGTTATGAGGATCACAAATATGGCAATGATTTATTCAAATGATGCAAGAACAAATAGTTATGATTTCAAGTAAAGAGCTAAGTAACATGATGCTTACAGTGCTTTTGAAGGCCTGAGGACGCGTGCTTTTGATCCAGGAAGGTTGTGTGATCACCCAGGAATCGATTGGGACCGGTCTAAGCTTCTGAAATTGCCTATAAGTATGATTTTGATTTCACACTTTTTAGTGAATTTTGCAACTTTGGTATTGCCTCTTTCTGCAGCCTCCAACCTTTATTTCGTTCCTTGTGGCTTGCTTATGTACTGCATATTGTGTTAGGGTAACAATTATGGTCCAAATCTTCTCCCATCATGGCTTGCATATTTGATTTGATTCACCATTACTAAATCTTCCAAATTTGCCAAAACTCAATCTTTTTGCACATGGATTGCTTGATACGAATTTGATGGTGTTAAAGATTGCAATCAAAGCCTGGAACAACAAAAAAAATCTCATGTAATCAAAGTTTTGGATTTTATTTGATTTAATTTGATTAAAAATGAATAAATTCAAATAAAAATCAAATTAAATAATAAAATTGATAAATGGACACATGGATGAAGCTGAGGCACGTGGACAATTATGCAAGCTCAAATTAAGTGGAAAAGAATGGGCCCATTTGACAAAATTTGAAGTTTTGGGGATAGTTGACTTTTGGCAATTTTGCAAAAATGCCCAACTTCAATAATGCATAACTTCTTCAATTTTGAACTTTTGGAAGTGTTATTGGGCTTTTTAGAAAGCTTGAGATGTCCTCTAACCAACCCTTTTGGTCTCATCTCATTTTGATATTCCATTCTCAAGTTATAAGCTTTGGAAAAAAAGGTGTTTTTGTTGACTTTTAAAAATGACCTATAATGTCCAAATTTATAACTTCTTGCGAGTGCATTTTATGACCTTGGGGCATGAAGATGGATTGTAGGTAATTTCATCCTCTTCAAAATCATCTTTTGATGGGTCATTTATCATAAAGCATGAGAAAGTTATGTTTGGTCAAAGTTGAGTTGACTTTTCCTATAAAACCCTAATTTAGCAACTTTTGAATCTTGATCAATTTTGAGTAATCCTTGATGAATCATGATCAACCCTTGATCAAATGATGAAATATCCTTCAAAATGAGAATTTTGACAAAAAATCTTGAAGTTTGACTGTATGTAGGTCACAGTTGACTTTTGCCCTAGCACAATCAATTTTTGGACCCTTTGAGCAATTGACTGAGCAAACTTCCTCTGCAAGGCTTGAAACTTAACATGGATGACCTTGAGAACATATTAGGACATTAGGGAGAACTTGAGGTCATTTGGATTCAAAGATCTTGATGCAACAAAAAACCCTAATTTGGGGTTGACTGCCTTAGGAGATAGCTTGTATGTCCAACTCTTGAGCAACCTTGAGTCACTTGGAGATTATTCTAGAAATGTTTTGAGAAATATGAGAGGGGAAATTTTGGGGTACAAAATCTGCCCCTGTTCAATCTTCTTAAACTTGAGGATGTAGATTGGCTTTCGTGCCTTTCGTGATCCGAAGGTGGAAGATGATTGAACACTAGAGTGCCCAGAAATTTGCACTCGCATGAAGTGGTATCAACCTTGTGATGTCGGGAATGGGCTTACAGATGCCATTTGGAGATTGTTGGCGGGAGGATGGGCTTAAAGATGCCATCTGAAGGAGTTTCGATCGCATAAGAGATTTCTTAGCGAGAACTTGCATACCTGTTGTTGTGGAAGATTCCGCCGGGGAAGTCTAATCTTTGTTGAAACTTGGGAACTTGCCTGTACCTTAGCTGAGAGAACATCTCTGCTGAGTTTTAAGAACTTGTCCGTAATTCAACTGGGGGAAATTTGTCGAGATTAAAAACCTTATCTGTAATTCAACTGAGAAAAATTCAGTTGAGATGTAAGAGCCGGTCAGTACTTCGATTGAGGAGGAACATCTTCATCAAGATATAGGACTGTCTGGTCTTCAATGGAGGATAATTCTGTTGAGATTTTAGAACTCGTCCACACTTCGACGGAGGAAAATTGTCGAGATTGAGAACCTTATCTGTAATTCAACCGAGGATAATTCAGTTGAGATTTAAGAACCGGTCAGGTCTTCGACTGAGGGAAACATCTTCATCAAGATCTAGGACTGTCTAGTCTTCAACGGAGTATAATTCTATTGAGATTTTAGAACTTGTCCACACTACGACGGAGGAAAATGTCGAGATTGAGAACCTTATCTGTAATTCAACCGAGGATAATTCAGTTGATATTTAAGAACCGGTCAGGTCTTTGACTGAGGGAAACATCTTCATCATGATCTAGGACTGTCTGGTCTTCAATGGAGTATAATTCTATTGAGATTTTAGAACTTGTCCACACTACGATGGAGGAAAATGTCGAGATTGAGAACCTTATCTGTAATTCAACTGAGGATAATTTAGTTGAGATTTAAGAATCGGTCAGGTCTTCGACTGAGGGAAACATCTTCATCAAGATCTAGGACTATCTGGTCTTAAACAGAGTATAATTCTGTTGAGATTTTAGAACTTGTCCACACTACGATGGAGGAAAATGTCGAGATTGAGAACCTTATCTGTAATTCAACCGAGAATAATTCAGTTGAGATTTAAGAACCGGTCAGGTCTTCGACTGAGGGAAACATTTTCATCAAGATCTAGGACTGTCTGGTCTTCAACGGAGTATAATTCTGTTGAGATTTTAGAACTCGTCCACACTACGATGGAGGAAAATTGTCGAGATTGAGAATCTTATCTGTAATTCAACCGAGAATAATTCAGTTGAGATTTAAGAACCGGTCAGGTCTTCGACATAGCTGAGAACCTAAATGCATCCTTCCTGAAAGGTAAACGTCAGTCGTATGCAATGCATGATATATATATCAAGCAATGATGTTCTCAGAATAAATGAGATTGTGTTGTATGATGCGTATATGCATGTATCATGATGTATGTAATGTTTTAGCTGGGGAAAATAAATCCCAGATAGCTGTTGGAGAGAAGAGTTGAATTCTTCATTTCCACTAGGGATAGCAAACGAAGATAATTGTGAGAATAGACCTGCAAGAGAGGATAACGCTGCTGGGGAATAAACTGGTGAGGAGATTACTCTGTGGGGAAGAGATGCTCTATTGAGGATTCCGCCGATAAATTCCGTTGGGGATGGATTACCGTTGCTGGTGATATTGAATCCTGTTGGGGATTGAATTCCTGTTTGTGAAAGGAAAGAACTCCGTTGGGGATGATCTTTCATTTGCGACTTCACTGGGGATAACCCTTTAGGCTCTAATTGGGATAATCCTTTGAGCTTTGTTGGGGACAATCTTCCTTTGAACTCGGCTGGGGATATTTATTTTTATACTCTGTCGGGGAAGAACTTCCAGAGTCTACTGGGGATGATTCTTCAACTCCACTGTGGAAGTTTTTTCAGACTGCGCTGGGAGAAATTTCAGACTCCACTGGGGGATATTTTGTATTCTGCCAGGGAATATTCTTATACTCCGCTGGGGAGTATTAAGACTGCCGGGGATATTAAGCATTTTCTTTGTTGATGGTAGATAAACTCTGCTTGGGAAGGATATCACCGATTCATTTACAGTTGCAAGTCTCAGCTGGGGAGAGCTATCATTACTGTCTTCTCTTTACTCTGTGGGGAGTGAATGTACCTTGGTCATATTCTTCAACTGAATCTACCTTGTACCTGGTGGACAGCGCAACTGTACAATTTGGACAATTCTCATTGCCCCTGTTTCTGATATTACCAGTAATCGTCTTTTGTTTCGCATGTGAATATGCATGAGTAGCAATTAATGTCAAATGCATATATCAAAAATGAACATTAAACGTTCTTTGCAAAACAAAACAGATAAAGGAAAAACAATTTGAAATTTCTTTGAAAATGAATTGTATTAATTTTGAAGTTTGGCCTGTAAATAGGCGTTTTTGTACAAGAGGCCGACATCCTAGTAAGAGAACGCCGCCGAATAATAGAATTTACACAATTTGTGAAAAACTAAACAAAACAGCTATGTGAATAATCCCACTGGGTTCCAACTCTGCTATTGCCTTTATGTCCTCGAGCATCTCATCACTTTGCTACTTGGTTGAAGGTAGATCAGATTGATTAGTGTCGTTCGAGCTTGATAGTCGATACCGAAGTCTGGTTGCAAGGTGATCCAATGAGACATAGCGTTACGCTTTGATCCCTAATTTTTGCCTGGACCGCCCTTTCGGGTTTTCAGTCCACCGGGATACCCTTTTTTGCCCAAATCGCCCTTTCAGGTTTTCGACTTGCCGGGTGTACAAATTTTTTCATTTTCATCCCTTATTTTTGCCCGAACCTTTTTGGTTCGCCGGGAAGCCCTTATTTTTGCTTAGGTCATTCAACCTAGCGGGTCTTTGATTATGCATAGTATCTTTTTACTATGTCTACATTGACGGGGTGAGGAAGGTCGTCACCATCCATGATGGTTAGAATCATAGCTCCTCTTGAGAAAATGTTCTTAACCACAAATGGCCCTTCGTAGGTAGGGGTCCATTTTCCCCTGGGATCACCTTGAGGTAGTATGATGCGCTTGATTACCAGATCCCCAACTTGATACTCTTGTCTTCTAACTTTCTTGTTAAATGCCTTAATCATCCTTTTTTGGTACGTCTGACCATGACAAATAGCATTAAGTCTCTTTTCATCGATTAAGTTCAGCTGATCAAGCCGGGTATGAATCCAGTCATCTTCGCTCAAACCTGCATCCTTCATAATTCGAAGAGAGGGTATCTGAACTTCAATGGGAAAGACTACCTCCATTCCATAAACCAGGGAATAGGGTGTTGCCCCTGTTGATGTCCGCGCTGAGGTACGGTACCCATGAAGAGCAAACGGTAACATATCGTGCCAGTCTTTATATGTCACCGTCATCTTCTGCACAATCTTCTTAATGTCCTTATTAGCCGCTTCTACAGCCCCATTCATCTTCGGCCGGTAGGGAGAAAAGTTATGATGTTGTATCTTGAATTGCATGCAGAGTTCGGTGATCATCTTATTGTTGAGATTGGTACCATTATCCGCAATGATCCTCTCTGGTACACCGTATCGACAAATCAGATTATGCCGAATGAACTGTGCCATGACGTTCTTGGTTACGGTAGCAAAGGAAGCCGCTTCAACCCACTTCGTAAAGTAATCAATAGCTACCAAGATGAAACGATGTCCATTGGACGTTGTAGGTATGATCTCGCCGATCATGTCAATGCCCCACATTGCAAAAGGCCAAGGAGCTGTCACGACGTTCACCTCTTTTGGTGTAAAAAAAAAGTAGTATGAGCCAGTATGTACTGTCTCAGCCGGCGAGCAGCCCATGCCAAAGTGCAGCAAGTTCTCTCGAGCAGTGAGTATTGGTTCTCACAGTCGGTAAACTTTTTGCTAAAGCAGTAAATAGCATACTGTTTTCGGCCAGACCCGTCATGCTGCCCCAGCATACCTCTTTGTATTATCCAGCACTTTTAAGTATAAGATCAACGGTCCTCCTTTAATTGGAGGCATCAGAATTGATGGCTTGGAGGTAGTATGGCCCTCTCTTCTTGAAGCAACAGTCTAGCAAGTTCGCCAGGCACTTCGCAATCATCTTCACCTTCGTCTTCGGCTAAGTTGATCGGACTTTCGAAGTCATAACCGGCTGTAGCAGAGTCGTTATTAGTGGGATCCAGAGTGGATGTGGATCATGATATGTGAGTGTGTGTAAAATAGCTGCTTTGAAATATATAATAAAAGAAAAACAAGGAGCACAAAATTTGAAATGAAAGAAACGTCCAATGCTTTTATTAATGATATATGTAGATGACACACATAAAGCCCTCACAAATGAAGCCACGGTGCCCCGGGTAAGACATCGGGCCGTAAAGTTTAAAACATTGTCTGTTATAAATACAAAACAAAAAGTCTCATTACTGGGTAACAAAAGAAATTGGGATGAAGTCCTTTGCTGTCAGTTGCTTAGTCCACCATCAGTAGTAGGATAGATCCAACTGTCGAACTCATATTCTTTAACATCGTCTTCAATGGCATTCACTCTTGAATTGCTGATGAACAGGGGAGGTCTTTCGATCCGTGCATTCCGAACAACCCTTTGAGCTTCTACAGTGAAATCCAAACCAAACTTGTTAGTCTTGTGTGCAAAATTAGGGAGTTGGCCCCAATTTGCACACCCACCTTTCTCGACAACAGCCTGGGCATCCTTGAAGGAAGCCATCTTCATTGGAGGATCTTCAACAATAGTCTCAGTTGATGCCAGCGTCTGGGGAACCTCTTCAAAATGTTGAAACAGGGTCTCAATGAACTCCCCATCCATCTCTACATATCGAAAAGAGTTGAGGTGGCTCACCATGTACTCCTCTTCTCCTTATACTGTCACAATTTTCCCTTTGACCGGGTACTTCAGCTTCTGGTGGAGCGTTGAGGTTACTGCCCCAGCTTTGTGGATCCATGGGCGACCCAGCAAACAAGAATAAGATGGCCGAATGTCCATCACATAGAATGTAAATGCGAAAACCTGAGAACCAACCTTGATCAGAATATCCACTTCTCCATGCACCATCCTCTTAGACCCATCAAAGGCCCTGACGACAATGTTGCTTGGTTTCAGCTCCAACCCTTTACAGTCTAACCGGTCTAGAGCTTTCTTGGGTAACACATTCAATGAAGATCCGGTATCTACGAATACGTGAGCAAGAGTAGTGCCCCTGCATTCATTGGAGACATGCATGGCGTCATTGTGATTCTTCCCCTTAACATTCAAGTCGGCGTCAGAGAAACCCAACCAATTATCAGTAGTCAAACTAGCCATACAATCTTTAAACTGGTCAGCTGATGTTTCTTGCGGTACATGCGCAGTCTTCAGGAAAGCAATCAGAGCCTTAGCATGGTCCTCTGAACACGACAATAAGGACAACATAGAGATCTTCGATGGGGTTTGCCCCAGCTTCTCGATTACGTTGTAGTCGCTGTTGTACCCCAAAATTTGCCCTCCCATATTCTTCAAAGTTTTGACAAGCATCACCTCAAATGGTTCAAAGTTTACTCAAGGGTTACACAGCCAAGCACCCTCCTAAGCCAATCAAATTAGGGTTTTGGTTCTTGCAAGGAAGTTGAGGTTTTCAAAGGCTCAATCAAGTCACATATGCCTATACACATTGTCAAGCATCTACATGCCAAGTTTCAAGGCTCACAAGGTCAAGTTGCACATTCAAGAACCCTAATTGCCTCACAATCAACTGCAGGTCAAATTTTTTGGTCAACATCTTATTTTGAAGCCACAATCATCATTTGGTCAAATCTTGACCATGATTTCACAAGAATGGCTCAAAAATCATCAAGGTGTCAAAAGTTTCTATTTTTGGACAGCTGAAAAGTCAACTGTAACTTGACCAAGGCATAACTTTTTCATGGTTCATCAGAAAAATCCCATCCAATGCTCATCTTGAAGGGGAAGACATTTCCTACAACTCATCTTCACATTCCAAATCCAAGAAATTCTCTCACAAAAAGTTATCAATTTCAACATTATAGGTCATTCTCAAAAGTCAACAAAAAGGCATTTTAATTCAAAGACCATAACTTGAGATTGGTAAATCAAAATGACATGGGACCAAAGGCATTGGTTAGAGGACTTCAAGACCTTTCCAAAATGTCCAAGAACATGTTCATATGATCAAAATTAAGCAAGATATGCATTGGAGAAGTTGGGAAATTTTTGTGAAATGGCCAAAGTCAACTATCCTTGAAACTTCATTTTTGACAAAAAAGGGCCCACTTTTTCCACTTGGTTCAGCTTTTCCATGCCTCCCACGTGTCCCATGATTTATTTCAAGATTAAAAATTAATTTTTCTATTTTTATTTAATTTTATTTGATTTAATTCATTTTAAATCTTTAAAATTCAAATAAAAATCAAGAAAATTAATTAAGGGGTATCTTTTGGTTTGAATAACTTTGATACACCATAATTCACATGCCAATTTCGTGTACATCCTATTTCAAGCATAAAAATTCAAATTTTGAACAAAAATGGCAAGTTTCTTTAATGGTGGTTATGAGAAAATCCAAAGCTTAATGGCAATGGTTAAAAGCTCCTTAATGTGACTTATTCTCACTCATTACTATATATACAAGCCTTGCAAGCCTCATTCACAATCTAGAAAAAGTGCACAAACGGCCAGAGAAAAGTTCAAAATTTGTAAAAAAAAATGTGAGATCAAAAGGAGTTTTTGCAAGCATTTTCAGGCCAAGAGGAGAACGTGACTCTCTTCTTTGCCATACCCTGAAGCTAAAGCAACCCTTGCCACGTCCTAAGGTCCATTATCAAGCACTGTAAGTATTCCCAGGTCCCTCAATTTCCTTGTTTCCATTTTTTCTCAATGTATTCTTGTGCAGGTTTCTAAAATTGGTACACCATGTGCCCTGACGCTTCAGTATGCCAAGTGTCTACAAACAACAATCCAGTGGCCAGGAAATGATGAGCACCATGCTTTTCAGTCAACCATACGCACATGATTCCAGGAGTCAACGTGACTTTGTGCAAATGGGCCACAGCAATGCTAAACAAACCCTCAATTCTGGCCCAACACCCCTATGGTTCTATTTTATTTTCTTTTGTTTTCTTTTCCTTTTTTATTTTCTTTTAAATGATTTTTTAATTATTATCATTACTGTTAATTAACCTAACATAATTAATATTTTTATAAAAAATCAAAAAAAGAACTAACATTATTATTATTATTATTAATTCCATTTTATTTTTCTAAATAAATACTAATAAATTGAATTAATTTTAATTAGGCAACTTTAACTTTTCTCTTAATAACTAAAATAAATTTAGAATTAGGTTTTATTAACTTTTAATTTTATTTCCTTTTATTTTATTTCATTAAAAACATAAAAATACAAAAAAAAAACATTTTTCTTTTAATTAATTAATTAATTAGATTAGTTATTAATTTTTATTTCATTTAATCACAAAAAAGACAAAAAAATTCATTCTTTTCTTAAAAGGGTCAAAACCCTTAAGACATTCCCGATTATTTTTATTCGCGTGTATTTACTTTATTTTGATTATTATGTAATTGCTTTCAAGAATGTAATAGTAATTAGGTTTATCGCTTTATTTAATTTCTCGTACTTATTTACCAAAACGGGTCTTTGTATTTTTGGCGATGTATAGACCCGCGCCTTGTAATAGCGTAGAATTTATCTTTCCGCAATTTACTTTCCGCACCCCCTAACTGTTAAATGCATGAAAGAATGTATGAATAATAAAATTAATTCGTAGCTCACAAATAACATACAAAGACAATTTAACTGAAAAACAAAACACAAGCACATGTCACTCCTAGGGTACGCTTCACTCGTTGCCTCGAAACGTGGTCATCAAGTATAGGGTGTCTTAGAGGTCGCCCTTCTGTCCAAAAGATCCAATTGCCTCGAAACGGTTGCCTCGGATAAAAAAAAGGATCTAGGACATTAGGGTTATTTCTGAGGTGTCCTACCATTGCTTTGGTGACCACACTGTCCCTAATCATCGAATTGACCCGAATACCTCCCACGACGGTGCTACCTACCTCTCAATGGTGGGATAGCACTATCTAAAGGACTCTTACACAACCTAATTCCTTAGAGTAGGTAGATTCTCATAGATACTTGCTCTTTTCAAAAACAAACAAAAACAACTTTTCGCACCCCACACTTTCAAAAAGTTTTCAAACAAAACACTTCATACACTCTTGAGGACTGATACAAGAGTTACTTAGAAGTTTTCCAAACGAACTTTTTCAAAACCCACACACACTTGAAAAGCAAACATATTTTGAAAACATAAGAGCAAGTACCTAAGAGCCCGTGGATAACCACGGATAGAAAGGGTGCTAACACCTTCCCTTTCTATAAATCTACCTCCCGAACCGAGAAACATTCTCAATAAGGAATTTTGCTGTGCTTTTGTCCTTTCCATGTTGGAGAACATAAAAGACGGTGGCGACTCTTGCTTACCGCGACATTTCGCGAAACCAGCTAAAAAACAGTCAATTCTATTCCCACCGATCACAGAACTGGCGACTCTGCTGGGGATATTGAAAGTGAGGTATACCTTAGGATTAGATCATACTTATGTTTTCAATTGAATGATTTGTTTGCTTTATATTTGTGGGCATTGCGTCGGAGTTTCATAGATCCTAACCCGGATCTGGGGATACCCTGTTAGGTAGCATAAGCTGTGAGGGACCTGTCCGACGTAGACCGACACGGGTGAAGCAGTGGCTACGTTGGTGTGGCACCTTGGTCTGTACCGATATCCCTTGTGTTGCAACGAGGAGAATATGGGTCTTCTGAGGAGTCATTAAGCACCAACCGACCTTAGAACCCTAAATTGACCCAACTTGGCCATAGAACAATAGCAGTATGCTACACCCATTGAGGCTAAACTCTCGCGATGGTTCTGGCTGCAAGAAAAGATTGCGACGCTGGAGTTATGACAGATTGAGGGTAGTCAGTGATATTGGGATCCTCTAGAACCCGGTTACTTTTGATAGGACAGGTTTGAGCCCACCAACTTCAAGAGGGTAGTACCCAAACTTCATGCTGGCCTGAACTCTAAGGGTTATCTTGTGTGACTTGTGTGCCTTCAAACTTGACTACTTGCATGCTTGTTATCTGACACTTGAGTTTCTTGCAGGTTTGTTTACAGTCCTTAATTGGGACTCATTACAGGGCCTACTTACATCACTCCATGCATAGCATAACATCATACCATTGCATACATCCTACATAAGGACTAATCCATTTCAAGGATCTCAAGGGTTTGTGATGTAGGTCATGATGAATCAAATGTCTAGCAAGGGGCAAAGGGGATTTATTTTCTCCTAACCAAGGTTGATAACTTGAGTCAGGGGCTATGACCCACTCGATATGGTGAGCTCTGACTCTTGAAGAAGGACTCTCAACAATATGCAGTTCCTTCAATCAAGCAACCGGATTCAAATTCTAACAATTTTCTTGTTTACCCCGCGAGATCCTTGAAAGCATTGCATGCATACATACATATCATTGCATTACAGGTACCCTTGTTACAGGTCACTTACCTTCTTCGTTGTTTATTTCAGCAATGGCTTCCCAACAAGATAACCAAGGTCTTCATGCTCAAGAGATTCAGTTCAGGGAGATCTTCCTAAGCCTATCCAAGGGGCAAGAAGAGTTAAGGACACTCCTCATGGGGACTTTGGTCAGGAACAGTCCTGAAGACGATAAGGACGAATGGCTGAAACGTCTACAAGCTGAGGTGGATACAATGAGAACCCAGATGCTGGGGCAAATGGCTCTTATCCAAGACTTATCTCAAAGATAAGGAGAGCTCAGGGTTCTCATCAACCAACTGCTTCGGGATAACCAACTGGGGCAAACATCTAAGGTTGAAAAGCAAGACATAATTCAACCACCTGTGGTGCAAGAAGACAAGGGAAAAGCTCCTCAGTTTGCTTCAGGGTCACAAGCCCAGCACCAACCTCGCCAGCGTCAACAGGGTAATTGGCGTAAGCGAAATACGTCTGGAAGACATTTCTCAGAGACTGGTATACCATCATCACTGATACTGAGACACTTGTTGGAGGTCAAGTTAATTGCTTTAAAAGATCCTCCTAAGAATCTCAACATAACCTCCCTGAAGTACAATCCTGATGAAAGGTGTGCCTACCATTCTAACAGCCCGGGACATGATACTGACAACTGTTGGAAGTTGAGGTACAAGATCCAGGACCTGATTGATGAAGGAGCAGTGGAATTCACCCAAGATGGTCAAGTCGAGTTCTTCTACTATCCCTGCGAGATTCACCATTTGAAGTGACGAGTCCTGAGACTAGAAGACTTTTTGTTCATTCGAATGTTCAAGTTGTATTTTCTTTGCTTATTCAAACAATTATCATGTCAAACTCTATTATTTCATTAATGCATTACACGTGTCTGTTTTGAAGTAATTGTGTTCTCTATATTCAAAATTGCTTTTATTTTTTCTTGATGTTCAACTCTCGATTGAAAATTCTAAAGCCTCTTGAGGGAGGATGACGAAAACGATACCACGATCTACAATATGCTTTTGAACAGACCCCGCTGATGAGGTACAAGCATTGTTTCAATTCCTAAACACCGGAGTTATAAGGATGATAATCCCTCGTCAACCCCTTTGAGCCAAAGAAGTAGGAGTTTTCTTTTCGAAAATTAAAACCCTTAATCATAACCTGGGGTAGGGTAGTCTTCTCAGTTGATCCAGGTGCACAATGAACGGCACCAAAGAAGTCCTTACAAAACAAAAGACGATGATGGTTCTGCATAATCATAAAGACGGGCAGTCATTATCTTTCAGAAACTAAAGCCCAATAAGTCAAAACCTATGAAGGAGACTTACAAAACTGGGGTATCCCACTGACTGTAATCACAAAAGAAACAGTTCAGGCAAAAAATAGGGATAACAAAATCAAAAAAGAAAAGAGGTCCTACAAACCCTCAACACAAAAGGAAATGACTGCCTATTCAAAATAAATTGTCAATATCCGAACCATCACCGGAATATCAGAGCAAAGACTCAAACAAGGTCTAACGCACGATCAGCTGAGTTTAGGTTTGAAGAACATCATGAAGAGCGGGTGGGTACAAATATAATTTGAGCCTTTATCCTTTGTTTCTTAAACCATTGAACTAGGCCACGCTACAACCCTTAAAAGTCCTAGCTGAAGCATGGGTTAGTTCGAAAGCATACTGTTACAAAGGTATCCTGACTCCTTAAGGCTTGCGGTAAAATAACGAGTTGACATCACAGTTTACAAAAAAAAATTCACTTGTTTTTATGAAAAAATGCATTTTCAAAAACTTCAAGACAGACATAAGCTTTGCATTTTTAATATAACATTGCTTGCATGTGACTATTTGTTTGAACAACATAGAAGTTCGCACGACGAATGTCTAATGAACAAAAGCACCTCCAATCAAGGGGCATGGCATGATCATTGTCCATCATCTGGGGCAGTCCAGTCAAGATTCAGAGAATCTCTCAAATGCCTAATAGCCTGGGGCAAATCTCCGCCTGAGTCACCTGGGGCATTGGACATGAGTTCCAGCTACAAATCTTGCCTGATCAAACATCTTCTGGTCACATGGCAAACACAACAACAGGGGCACCTCCCTACATTCTGAGAGCACGGACATAGTCAAAAAAATACTACGCACAACCAAAGACCCGCTAGGTTGACACACCTAGGCAAAAATAAGGGCTTCCCGGCGAATCAAAAGGGTTCGGACAAAAATATGGGATGAAATGAAAAAATCTGTACACCCGGCAAGTCGAAAACCTGAAAAGGCGGCTTGGGAAAAAATGGGTATCCCGATGGATTGAAAACCCGAAAGGGCGGTCCAGGCAAAAGTTAGGGATCAAAAGCGTACGACTATGTCCCGTCATCTCGTCACTTGCCTACCAGAAGAGGATTTGTCAATCGGCAGTTATCAAGACTTCCACAGGTACCTTCTCCCACAGGAACTGGGGCAATAAGAATTGTCTAAGTGATCTGGTTGCTCTGTCCACCAAGGTACCAAGGTAGGCTCAGCTGAAGCACGTAACCAATATGCTTTCACTCCCCGCGAGTAAGACAGAATCAACAAAACTCTCCCCGAGCAGAGTTGGTCTCCCATCAGCCCTGAAAAGGCACAGTATCTCCAGCAAGTCAGCAACACTCTCCCCAAGCAGAGTTAGCCTACTATCAACCTTAATGAAGTTGGATATCCCCAGAAGATCTCAATATTCCCTAGCGGAGTATGCAGATGTTCCTAAGCAAGCATCCCCGGCAGTCTTAATCTAAGATTGTTCCCCGGTGGAATACCATACACCCCAGTGGAGCCACTTCCCCAATGCAGTCCAAAAGTTTCCCCAGGAGAGTCGTATCAATCTCCCCAGTAGACTCTGGAAGCTTATCCCCAGTAGATTCTGGAAGCTTATCCCCTGCAGAGCACGAACGCGTCTCCCCGGCCTTATTCAAAGGATATTCCCCACCAGGGTATAACTGGGTTATCCTCAGCCAATTACCACGGAAAGATCGTCCTCGGCGAAGTTCTTCCTATCCCCCAGCGGAGTTCATCAAATCTTCCAACATAACTCATCAATGGTATCCCCATCGGAGTTATCATTAAACCTCGGCGAAGTATCTCTTCCCATAAAGTAATTCCCTGCAGAGTAATCTCTCCAACAAGATTATTCCCCAACAGAGTCATCTTCTCCTACCGGTTTATTCTTGCAACCATCATCCCCAGCGGAAATGAAGAACTCTACTCTTCAACATCAGCCCAGGATTCAACAAACTCCAGGCATTCGTCAAGGATTTATTTTCCCAGACGAAGATACATTTATAAACATCACATCATGATACATGCATATGCGCATCATGTCATACAATCTCATTTATGTCAAGAACATCATTGCTTGATCCATATCATGCATTGCATACGACTGACCTTTACCTTTCAGGAAGGATGCAGTTAAATAATCAGCTATGTCAAAGTAGACAATCCAGTCAAAAAAGACAAATCTAGTCAAAGAAGACAAATCCAGTCAAAGAAGACAAGTCCAGTTAAATCCCAAAGGTTTTTCTGATGCTCACTCGTCATTGAAGACAACTCGTCATTTAAGACAACCCGTCATTGAAGACAACCTGTCAGTGTAGACACTCGTCATTGAAGACAACTCGTCATTGAAGACATCTCGTCATTGAAGACAACTCGTCATTGAAGACAACTTGTCATTGAAGACATCCCGTCATTGAAGACAACTCGTCATTGAAGACAACTCGTCATTAAAGACAACTCGTCATTAAAGACAACTCGTCATTAAAGACAACTCGTCATTAAAGACATCTCGTCATTGAAGACAACCCGTCAGTATAGACACCCGTCATTGAAGACATCTCGTCATTGAAGACTACTCGTCATTGAAGACAACTCGTCATTGAAGACAACCCGTCAGTATAGACACCCGTCATTATAGACACCCGTCATTGAAGACAACTCGTCATTAAAGACAACTCGTCATTGAAGACAACTCGTCATTGAGGACAACTCGTCATTAAAGACAACTCGTCATTAAAGACAACTTGTCATTGAAGACAACTCGTCATTGAGGACAACTCGTCATTGAAGATCACTCGTCGTTGAAGACAACCCGTCCATGAAGATAACCCGTCCAAAGAGACAACTCGTCAAGAAAGACAAAACCTCCTCTGGTTCAGTTAAATCCCAAAGATTTTTCTGATATAACCTGTCAGTAGAGACAACCCATCAACCTTTTGAAGTTCCAGATTCGATACCTGTATCTAGCCAGGGCATGTCTGTGAGCGACTGAGTGAAGATCAACCTCTGTAACAGGCCAGGTAATTATCTTTCTTTCTCAGGTACGCAAGTTCTCGCTAAGGAATCTCTTACGCGATCGACACCTCCCGATGGCATCTATAAGCCCATCTCCACAATTATCCATCACAGTTCCAAATGGCATCCATAAGCCCATTCCCGACAAGGCTCTGTCACAGCTCCAGATGGCATCTATAAGCCTATCCTCCTATCTATCATCTCTGCAAATGGCATCTATAAGCCCATTCCCAACAAGGTTTTGTTACACCTCCAGATGGCATCTATAAGCCCATCCACCCATCATATCTCCAAATGGCATCTATAAGCCCATTCCCGACAAGGTTCTGTCACATCTCCAGATGGCATCTATAAGCCCATCCTCCTATCCACCATCTCTCCAAATGGAATCTGTAAGCCTATTCCCGACATCACACTGCTGATACTCTACTATGTGAGTGCAAATTTCTGGGCACTTTAGTGTTCAATCATCTTCCACCTTCGGATCACGAAAGGCACGCAAGCCAATCTACATCCTCAGGTCTAAGAAGATTGAACAGGGGCAACTGTTGTACCCCAAAATTTGCCCTCCCATATTCTTCAAAGTTTTGACAAGCATCACCTCAAATGGTTCAAAGTTTACTCAAGGGTTACACAGCCAAGCACCCTCCTAAGCCAATCAAATTAGGGTTTTGGTTCTTGCAAGGAAGTTGAGGTTTTCAAAGGCTCAATCAAGTCACATATGCCTATACACATTGTCAAGCATCTACATGCCAAGTTTCAAGGCTCACAAGGTCAAGTTGCACAGTCAAGAACCCTAATTGCCTCACAATCAACTGCAGGTCAAAATATTTGGTCAACATCTTATTTTGAAGCCACAATCATCATTTGGTCAAATCTTGACCATGATTTCACAAGAATGGCTCAAAAATCATCAAGGTGTCAAAAGTTTCTATTTTTGGACAGCTGAAAAGTCAACTGTAACTTGACCAAGGCATAACTTTTTCATGGTTCATCAGAAAAATCCCATCCAATGCTCATCTTGAAGGGGAAGACATTTCCTACAACTCATCTTCACATTCCAAATCCAAGAAATGCTCTCACAAAAAGTTATCAATTTCAACATTATAGGTCATTTTCAAAATTCAACAAAAAGGCATTTTAAGTCAAAGACCATAACTTAAGATTGGTAAATCAAAATGACATGGAACCAAAGGCATTGGTTAGAGGACTTCAAGACCTTTCCAAAATGTCCAAGAACATGTTCATATGATCAAAATTGAGCAAGATATGCATTGGAGAAGTTGGGAAATTTTTGTGAAATGGCCAAAGTCAACTATCCTTGAAACTTCATTTTTGACAAAAAGGGCCCACTTTTTCCACTTGGTTCAGCTTTTCCATGCCTCCCACGTTTCCCATGATTTATTTCAAGATTAAAAATTAATTTTTCTATTTTTATTTAATTTTATTTGATTTAATTCATTTTAAATCTTTAAAATTCAAATAAAAATCAAGAAAATTAATTAAGGGGTATCTTTTGGTTTGAATAACTTTGATACACCATAATTCACATGCCAGTTTCGTGTACATCCTATTTCAAGCATAAAAATTCAAATTTTGAACAAAAATGGCAAGTTTCTTTAATGGTGGTTATGAGAAAATCCAAAGCTTAATGGCAATGGTTAAAAGCTCCTTAATGTGACTTATTCTCACTTATTACTATATATACAAGCCTTGCAAGCCTCATTCACAACCTATAAAAAGTGCACAAACGGCCAGAGAAAAGTTCAAAATTTGTCAAAAAAAAGTGTGAGATCAAAAGGAGTTTTTGCAAGCATTTTCAGGCCAAGAGGAGAACGTGACTCTCTTCTTTGCCATACCCTGAAGCTAAAACAACCATTGCCACGTCCTAAGGTCCATTATCAAGCACTGTAAGTATTCCCAGGTCCCTCAATTTCCTTGTTTCCATTTTTTCTCAATGTATTCCTGTGCAGGTTTCTAAAAGTGGTACACCATGTGCCCTGACGCTTCAGTATGCCAAGTGTCTACAAACAACAATCCAGTGGCCAGGAAATGATGAGCACCATGCTTTTCAGTCAACCATATGCACATGATTCCAGGAGTCAATGTGACTTTGTGCAAATGGGCCACAACAATGCTAAACAAACCCTCAATTTTGGCTCAACACCCCTATGGTTCTATTTTATTTTCTTTTGTTTTCTTTTCCTTTTTTATTTTCTTTTAACTGATTTTTTAATTATTATCATTACTGTTAATTAACCTAACATAATTAATATTTTTATAAAAAAATCAAAAAAAGAACTAACATTATTATTATTATTAATTCCATTTTATTTTTGTAAATAAATACTAATAAATTGAATTAATTTTAATTAGGCAACTTTAACTTTTTTCTTAATAACTAAAATAAATTTAGAATTAGGTTTTATTAACTTTTAATTTTATTTCCTTTTATTTTATTTCATTAAAAACATAAAAATACAAAAAAAACATTTTTCTTTTAATTAATTAATTAATTAGATTAGTTATTAATTTTTATTTCATTTAATCACAAAAAAGACAAAAAAATTCATTCTTTTCTTAAAAGGGTCAAAACCCTTAAGACATTCCCGATTATTTTTTATTCGCGTGTATTTACTTTATTTTGATTATTATGTAATTGCTTTCAAGAATGTAATAGTAATTAGGTTTATCGCTTTATTTAATTTCTCGTACTTATTTACCAAAACGGGTCTTTGTATTTTTGGCGATGTATAGACCCGCGCCTTGTAATAGCGTAGAATTTATCTTTCCGTAATTTACTTTCCACACCCCCTAACTGTTAAATGCATGAAAGAATGTATGAATAATAAAATTAATTCGTAGCTCACAAATAACATACAAAGACAATTTAACTGAAAAACAAAACACAAGCACATGTCACTCCTAGGGTACGCTTCACTCGTTGCCTCGAAACGTGGTCATCAAGTATAGGGTGTCTTAGAGGTCGCCCTTCTGTCCAAAAGATCCAGTTGCCTCGAAACGGTTGCCTCGGATAAAAAAAAGGATCTAGGACATTAGGGTTATTTCTAAGGTGTCCTACCATTGCTTTGGTGACCACACTGTCCCTAATCATCGAATTGACCCGAATACCTCCCACGACGGTGCTACCTACCTCTCAATGGTGGGATAGCACTATCTAAAGGACTCTTACACAACCTAATTCCTTAGAGTAGGTAGATTCTCATAGATACTTGCTCTTTTCAAAAACAAACAAAAATAACTTTTCGCACCCCACACTTTCAAAAAGTTTTCAAACAAAACACTTCATACACTCTTGAGGACTGATACAAGAGTTACTTAGAAGTTTTCCAAACGAACTTTTTCAAAACCCACACACACTTGAAAAGCAAACATCTTTTGAAAACATAAGAGCAAGTACCTAAGAGCCCGTTGATAACCACAGATAGAAAGGGTGCTAACACCTTCCCTTTCTATAAATCTACCTCCCGAACCGAGAAACATTCTCAATAAGGAATTTTGCTGTGCTTTTGTCCTTTCCATGTTGGAGAACATAAAAGACGGTGGCGACTCTTGCTTACCGCGACATTTCGCGAAACCAGCTAAAAAACAGTCAGTTCTATTCCCACCAATCACAGTCGCTCTTTTTGATGATCTTCAAAATTTCCTCCATCTCTTGTCTAGAGGCTTCAACAGTAATCGTCTTCGGTGCCTCCATCCAGGCAGGCTCACTAGTGGTCCCTTTGTCCCAAGCGTCAGACGACTCGGCAACAGGGGTAAGAATGGGAACTTGAACAGGAATAGTATCAGTTGCACTGGTAGGTGTAATAACAACAGGTTTCCGAACAGTTGGTGGAGAGATCTCAGGGGAGAACAGCCTTCCGATGCGGGTGACTTTACTGGATCCAACAATATTGCTGACGTCAGTATCAGACTCTTCAGCACTCAAGTCTTGCTTAACTCCGTGATAATACACGTCAGCCCCATAATGCCAAGGGACAGCTTTATTGGATGTATAGGGGACAGGCCCTGGAACAATGATGATCAATGGTGCGATTCTTGGAACAGATGTAATTCTAACAGGCTTTCTCGAGGAAGCCTTGGAAGAATTCTCGAAAATGGTGATGATAGAAACTTCTTCAGTAGGAACCAAAGGAATAAGAGTCTTCTCAAACAGAATTTATTTATTATCCATCAGGCGTTGGACACCTGACTTCAAAAGATGGCAACCAGTAGGTAGGACGGAACACATACAACAACCTTCATTACAGCCCGGAAATAAACCGGCTAACAAAAGGTTCTTCTTCACAGTCATCAATGGAGTAACAATGGCTTTCACAGAAACCACAAACGAGTCTTCATCTATAGCATTCACTCCATGCTTAGGCATAGGAGTTGTCACAACATTAGGTCTTTCAGGTGCTTCGAACTCAATCTCCTTCACATCAATTAAGTCTTGTACCTTATTCTTCAAAACCCAACAATCATCTGTATCATTCCCCAGGCTATCAGAGTGAAAAGCACAACGAGCATTAGGGTTGTACTTCGGTGATGTTGTATTTGGATTCTTCGGGGCCTCCCTTGGAATCACTAGACTGGTCTTTAATAACTGCGGCAGAATCTGGGATAAAGTCATGTTGAGCTGAGTGAATTGTCTTCGAGGTCTCTCGGTCCTTGACTGATTGTTGTGCTGAGGAGCAACAGCAGGTCTTGAGATAACCACCGCATTAACAGCTTGGCGGCGTTCAGGTCTATTCTGGCTTTTTAAACTTTAAACAGCACTGGACTCCTTCTTAAAAGGCTTCTTCTCGGTTCCTGATGAAGCACCCTTCTATATTTTATCGGATTTGATACCAGCCTCAATTCTTTCCCCAGTCATAATCAGCTCTATAAACCCGGACGAAGAACTTCCAATCAGATGATTGAAATACGGACCAGACAAGGTCCCTAGAAACATATCCACTAGCTCCCTATCAGCCAAGGGTGGTTGCACTCTGCCAGCAAGGTCCCTCAATTTCTGAGCATAATCTTTGAAACCTTCGCCCGCACCCATAGACATACCCTGGAGTTAGGTACGCGTGGGAGCAAGGTCGGCATTGTATTGGGTTCTGCTTGTAGAAAGCAGTGGCCAAATCTTTCCAACTACGGATGCTAGCTCCTTCCAGCTGGTAAAACCATTCCAGCTGAGTCCCTGATAGACTGTCTTGAAAGAAGTGGATCCAGAGGTTCTTGTTAGTGGTGTACGGCTGAATCTTCCTAACATACGACCAAAGGTGCAGCTTCGGACAGGAAACACCGTCGTACTTGGCGAAGGCGGGTGCTTTGAACTTGTGGGGAATTACCACCCCAGATGACAGACCCAAGTCAGCAAAGTACAGACCAGGCACTTTCTGCACTTTCATTGCGCTCAACCGGTCTTCCAGTTGTTTGTATCTATCCTCGGCCGGAGGATACTGGTCTTCGTCGAAGTCAGTCTCATTGTCGAAAACCACAGGGCTAGGAGCCCTCCTTTCTTCTTGATTATCTTTCCCTCCAGATGAGGGGGTTAAATCAACCTCTTCTCACAAATTGTTTCCGAATCTGTGACCCATATTAAATATGATCGTCTTCTTCTTCTTCTTCTTCTCTTTCAGGATAAGGGCCTTTAGATCTTGCTAACCCTTAGCCAGGTTCATGAATAACTCCTGGAATTGGGCGTTTTGAGCATGTAGAGCCTTGATTGCTTGTTCAGTTGATGTTTCAGAAGACATGATGCTGAAATAAACAGCGAAGAAGATGAGAAACCTGTAAGGGTACCTGTTATGAGGTGCATGGAATGAAATGCGTATGATATGATTTCAAAGACGTCGAGAGATTCAAATTCGTAGACCAAAATAAAGCACACTTTTATTAGATAAACTTGAAATTCAATTGTTCAACAGATGCCTTTAAGGCGTTACAAAAAGGAAATACTGAAAGATAAATCAAAACTAGAAATGATCAAAAGATATCAATGCTCCCACAGTCATTTCTTGTCGGTGCGGACATAGTCATTGAGGATCCGCTCGTTCTCCAGCTGCCTTGTCAACTTCTGGATCTTCCTCTCTTGCTCGTGATACTTTTCTCGGTAAGTATCCCGCTCTTCTCTCAGCTGTATCTAGGACCTCTTCGATGCCCCAATGTTAGTAGGCATGTAAGGGTGGAGGATGGTAGGGGGAACCCCCTCTTCATCAGCAACTTCAACAATGATAGGCAAGACGGCTTCGTAGGGCATTCCCAGCTTCACGTATGCAAACCCATCGGAGATATGGTTCCATTGGTAGAGAAGTATTCGCACCCAGCTCGTGTGGATCAGACCTATGTACCTTATCCCAAGCTCTTATGAATTTGCGGCGTTGCTCGTCACTATCTCTTTGGAAATCAAAGACAATACTAGGCATCAGCAACTCATGAGGTCCTTCCCTTCTAGCTCGCCCAAACTGACGTAAGGCCAAGCACGGATTATAAGTGATCCCTCCATTGGTTCCTATCAATGGAACATTGGGGTATTCCCCACATTGATCAATAATATCCACGTCGTCCATACCCTTATTAGTCCAAATGATGTCATTATGAGAGAGAGACATAATCCTGTAGGCCCAGCCCATGCCTTCTTTCTTCTTCAAAACTGATTTGGGGAGGTGAGAAATAAACCACCTCGCCAACAACGGAGCATAGCACATAAGGGTTCACCGCCTCTGAGCAGTACGAGCATAAAGAGAATGAAGAATGTCACCCAAGAGGGTGGGCACAGGATTACCGGAGATGAAGATTTTTACAGCATTCACGTCAATAAAGGAATCAGAGTTAGGAAACAATATCAAGCCATATATCAGAAGATCCAAAATGTCTTCAAATTCCTGGAAGTCTAGACTGTCCCAGAACTGATTAGCTTTACCAACCAATAATTTAGTCAAGAAGCCCTTCGCTCCACTACGAGTTTCCCAGTTTGACATTACCTCAGCCTTTGTCAGATGAAGGGCTGAAGCAATCTCTTCCGACCTAAGGATCTTTTCCCAAACTGTGAACGGGGTTTGCTCCAGAATAGAGATACCAAGCATATCAGAGAACTCCTCCAGAGTGGGGACCAACTGGTAGTCCGGAAAAGTAAAGCAATGGTACAGTGGATCAAAGAACTGGACTAAGACTCTCATCATATGTTCATCCATCTTGGAGGTGACCAAACCAAGAAGGTTCCCATGTCTTATGATGAAGGAAGTAGTATCTGGCATCTTTGCAACCAATTCTTTAAGCAGAGTAGGAACTTGGACAAAGTTGATCCGGATGGTATTTCTACGCATGGGTGCCTTGACCTGCAAAACAGAACAAAGATGAATCCCTCCTGTCTTTGAAATGGGTTAGTCCAATGCAAGATGCATGCAATGTCATGATGTCATGATAGAAAGCACACCACAAGTATCCACAAATAGAAAACATGGTAAAGGCACACAAGTCACACAAAGAGCCCTTAGATTTCAGGCTGGCAAGGAGCTTAGGTATTACCCTCTTTCAGTTTAGTTGGTTTAAACCTGTCCTAAAAATAGTAACCGGGTTCTAGAGGATCTCAATATCACTGACTACCCTCGATCGGTCATAATTCCAGTTTAGCAACCTTTTCTTGCGGCCGGAATCATCGCGAGAGTTTAGTCTCAATGAGTGTAGCATACTGCTACAGTTCTATGGCCAAGTTGGTCAATTTAAAGGTTCTAAGGTCAGTTGGTGCTTAATGACCCCTTAGCAGACCCATATTCTCCTCGTTGTGCCACAAGGGATATCGGTACATACTAAAGTGCCACACCAACGTAGATACTGCTTCAAACGTATCGGTCTACGTCGTACAGTTCCCTCACAGTTTATTGCTACTTACCTAAAGGGTATCCCCCAGATCCGGGTTAGGATCTATAGTAACTCTGATTCAAACCCACAAATATAAATCATACAAGTCAAGCAATTGAAAACATTATGAACTATTCCTAAGGTACACCATACTTATAAGACATCCCCAGCAGAGTCGCCAGTTCTGTGATGCGGTGGGAAGAACTGACTGTTTTTTTGGAATGCTGGTTTGTGTTTGTTTTTGCAAAATGTCGCGGTAAGCAAGAGTCGCCACCGACTTTTATTTTATCCAACAAGGAAAGGAAAAAAGCACAGAAAAATTCCTTTTTCGAGATATTTCTCGGGTTCGGGGGGTAGATTATAGAAAGGGAAGGTGTTAGCATCCTTTCTATCTGTGGTTATCCACGTGCTCTTAGGTACTTGCTCATATTTTTTTCAAAATGGTTTTCTTTGTGCTTTGTGGGTTTGAAAAAGTTTTTGTTTGAAAACTTCGATTTAACTCTTGCTTTAGTCCTTAAGAGTGTATGAAGTGTTTTTGAAAACTTTGTTCGAAAAGTGTAAGTGTGAAAAGTTTTTGTTTTTTAAAGAGCAAGAATCTAAGAACCATCTACCTACTCGAAAAAAGAATCTTTCTATGCTAATGTCCTTCAGATAATGCTATCCTACTATTAGTGAGTAGGTAGCACCATCGTTGGAATTTAAGGGTCAATTCAAATGAGGGACTTACGGTCACCAAAGCAATGTTAGGACGCCTTAGAGGTAACCCTAATGTCTTAGATCATTTGTTTGAGGCAACAATATCCGAGGCAACCATTTCGAGGAAACTATGATCTTTTAGGCAAGAGGACGACCTCTAAAACGACTTATACTCCATGACCGCGTACGAAGGCAACCAAGTGGGGTGTACCCTAAGAGTGCGCATGTGCGAGTGTGTTGTTTTCAGTTAACTTTATCTTTGTACATGTTAATGGTGATCTATGTTGATTTTAGGTTAAAACATTCAGTCTTGTCATGCATCCCTATTATCAAACACCTAACAATTATATTTTGCGGAAAATAAATTGCGGAATTTAAATTACAAGGCGTCGGGTATTTACATCGCCAAAGACAAACCCTTTAAAAATAAATAAAGCGATAAAAATAAATAAAGGTCCTATTAACTATTACAAACCGGAGCAAGTACAATATTGAATAAATAAAGTAAATCGCGTGCGGGAAATTAAATCGAGCACAAAATTCTAGGGTTTTGATCCTTTTGGTTAAAGAAAAGATTTTTTTTTGTTTTTATTTTAAGAAAGAAATTAATCTAAATTAATTACTAAATTGAATTAAATAAACTAATTAATTAAATGAAAAAGTTATTTTTGGGTTTTTGATATTTTAAGAAAGAAAATAAAATAATTAATGTTAGTAAAACCTAATTAAGTCTAATTTAGTTTTAATTATTTACAAAAAATATATTAAAGTTATTCTAATTAACCTAAATTAATTTAATTAGTATTAATAAAAATAAAAATTTGAAGTCTAATTAAATATGAAAATATTTTTGTGATTTTATTTTAAAGAAAAGGATTTTAATTGGTTAGTAATTAAAAAAGAAAAATAATAAAACAATTAAGTAAAACAAAATAAGTAAATATAAGAGAAAAGAGGTATGGGCCTGAAATTTGGATGTGATTAGAAATCATGAGGCCCATTTGGATCTGGCCTTGTTTGACTTTTTGATTCATATGCATGTGTTGACTGGGCTCCACATAGACCTTCAGCGCTTGGCCATTAGATTTGGCCTTCAGGCCATCTGGTTGTTGGATAGATGAGGGCGCATGGTATGCCATATGCTTGGATGTGCACTTGATTACCTGAAGAACAAAATTAACAAAGAAAGTGGGGGACCTGGGATTCGAACCCAGGTCTTGTAGGCTAATGAATGTACACGCTTACCACTAGGCTACTTGGCTTTATCTGTTAATAATATACAAATAATATATAATAAAAGAAAGCAGGTCAATGGTCAAAACAAAACAAAATGCGCGCGTGGTTTGTATGGAGCAATGGTTGAGTGCCACGTATTCATCTTCTTCGTTGAACCGTGGCTAAAACAAAACAGACTTATACCAACGGACAGTAGTCCGTAGCTATAATTCAAGCATCTCTAAAATCCTATAGGCACCATGGAAATACATTCTGAACCCATGGTTGAATTCGTCTCCCTCTTCCGATCACGCCTATAGCCATTATTAAGGCTAATTTTACCTGAAACAAAAACACCTAAAACTATTCACGAAACCCTAACTATGGTACTTTGCAGTATGAGTCAGATAAACAAAATTAAGTAATGCCAAAAGCTTTGAAATGTTATGAGGATCACAAATATGGAAATGATTTATTCAAATGATGCAAGAACAGATAGTGATGATTTCAAGTACAGAGCTAAGTAACGTGATGCTTACAGTGCTTTTGAAGGCCTGAGGACGCATGCTTTTGATCCAGGAAGGTTGTGTAATCACCCAGGAATCGATTGGGACCGGTCTAAGCTTCTAAAATTGCCTCTAAGTATGATTTTGATTTCACACTTTTTAGTGAATTTAGCAACTTTGGTATTGCCTCTTTCTGCAGCCTCCAACCTTTATTTCGTTCCTTGTGACTTGCTTATGTACTGCATATTGTGTTAGGGTAACAATTATGGTCCAAATCTTCTCCCATCATGACTTGCATATTTCATTTGATTCACCATTACTAAACCTTCCAAATTTTCCAAAACTCAATCTTTTGCACATGGATTTCTTGATACGAATTTGATGGTGTTAAAGATTGCAATCAAAGCCTGGCACAACAAAAAAATCTCATGTAATCAAAGTTTTGGATTTTATTTGATTTAATTTGATTAAAAATGAATAAATTCAAATAAAAATCAAATTAAATAATAAAATTGATAAATGGACACATGGCTGAAGATGAGGCACGTGGACAATGATGCAAGCTCAAATCAAGTGGAAAAGAATGGGCCCATTTGACAAAATTTGAAGTTTTGGGGATAGTTGACTTTTGGCAATTTTGCAAAAATGCCCAACTTCAACAATGCATAACTTCTTCGATTCTGAACTTTTTGAAGTGTTATTGGGCTTTTTAGAAAGCTTGAGATATCCTCTAACCAACCATTTTTGTCTCATCTCATTTTGATATTCCATGCTCAAGTTATAAGCTTTGGCAAAAAAAGGTGTTTTTGTTGACTTTCAAAAATGACCTATAATGTCCAAATTTATAACTTCTTTTGAGTGAATTTTTTGATCTTGGGGTATGAAGATGGATTGTAGGTAATTGCATCCTCTTAAAAATTAGCTTTGGATGGGTTATTTCTCATAAAGCATGAGAAAGTTATGTTTGGTCAAAGTTGAGTTGACTTTTCCTACAAAACCCTAATTTATCAACTTTTGAATCTTGATGAATTTTGAGTAATCCTTGATGAATCATGATCAACCCTTGATCAAATGATGAAATATCCTTCAAAATGAGAATGTTGACAAAAAATATTGAAGTTTGACTGTATGTAGGTCACAATTGACTTTTGCCCTAGCACAGTCGATTTTTAGACCCTTTGAGCAATTGACTGAGCAAACTTCCTCTACAAGGCTTGAAACTTGACATGGATCACCTTGAGAACAATCAGGACATTAGGGAGAACTTTAGGTCATTTGGATTCAAAGATCTTGATGCAACACAAAACCCTAATTTGGGGTTGACTGCCTTAGAAGATAGCTTGTATGTCTAACTCTTGAGCAACCTTGAGCCACTTGGAGATTTTTATAGCAATGTTTTGAGAAATATGAGAGGGAAAATTTGGGGTTACAACATACGCCGTACAGTTCCCTCACAGTCTATTGCTACTTACCTAAAAGGTGTCCCCAGATCCGGGTTAGGATCTATAGTAACTCCGATACATAACCCACAAAGATAAAGCAAACAAATCAAACAATTGAAAATAATATGATGAACTAATCCTAAGGTACACCCCATTTATATATCCCCAGCAGAATCGTCAGTTCTGTGATACAGTGGCCAGAACCGGGATTGTGTTTCCCTATTTCGTTAAGGAATTTGCTGGTTTGCGTTTTGCATTTGTGTTTGCAAAATGTCGCGGTAAGCAAGAGTCGCCACTGACTTTTATTTTATCCAACAAGGAAAGGAAAAAAGCACAGAAAATTTCCTTTTTCGAGATATTTCTGAGTACGGGGGGGTAGATTATAGAAAGGGAAGGTATTAGCACCCTTTCTATCCGTAGTTATCTACGGGCTCTTAGGTACTTGCTCAGCATTTTCAAATAAAAATTCTTTGTGTTTGTGGGTTTTAAAAAGTTTTTTTTTCTTTTAACTTCGATTTAACTCTTGCTTCTGTCTTCAAGAGTGTAATGAAGCGTTTTTGAAAACTTTGTCTGTAAAGAAGTGTAAGTGTGAAAAACTTTGTTTGGATTGAGCAAGTACTTAAGAGCTAATCTACCTACTCGAAAAAAGAATCATTCTATGTTCGTTTCCTTTAGATAGTGCTATCCCACTATTAGTGAGTAGGTAGCATCATCTTTGGAGTTTGAAGGGTCAATTCGAAAGGAACATACAGTCACTAAAGCAATGTTAGGACATCTTAGTGGTAACCCTGATGTCTTAGATCATTTATTCGAGGCAACAATATCCGAGGCAACCTTTCCAAGGCAACTTATGATCTTTTAGACAAGAGGGCGACCTCTAAAATAACCTATACTCAATGACTATTTATGAAGGCAACCAAGTGGGAGTGTACCCTAGGAGTGCGCATGTGCGAATGTATTGATTTCAGTTATTTTATCTTTGCACAATTAAGGGTGATCTAACTGTTTTAAATTTGGACACACATTCTTGTCATGCAAACCCTATTATCAAACATCTAACAGTTAAATATTTGCAGAAATTAAAGTGCAGAATTTTAAACTAAGCTATCACAAGGCTTCGGGTATTTACATAGCCAAAAAAAACCCTTTGAAATTAAAAGCGGTAAAAATAAATAAATGTCCTAATTAAATTATTACAAACTAGGAGCAGATACAATAATTGGGCAAAATAATAATAAAAACGCGCGAGAAAATTAGATTGAATGCGAGACTAGGGTTTTGACCCTCCTAATTAAAAGAAAATGTTTTTGTTGTTTTTAATTATTTTTTTAAGAAAAGAAATTAAGTCCTAAAATTAAAGGCTAAATTAATTAGTTATTAAATTAATTGATGAAAATAATTAAATGACATATTTTTGGATTTTTGTTATTTTAGGAAAGAAATAAAATAATTAAGTTAATGTTAAAAAACCTATTGATTTTAATTAGTTTTAATTATTTGCAAAATAGATTAAAATTATCTAACAAATTAACCTAATTAATTAATTGATTTTTTTAACTAAAAAATAAATATCTAAAATTTAATTTGGACATGAAATATATTTTGGTGATTTTTTTGATAAAAAAATAAATTGTTTTTGGTTAGTAAATAAATAAATAAATAATTAAATGAAAATATAAACAAAAAATATATAAGAGAGAGATGGGCCTGAATTAAGTATTTCTGGGAGGTGCAGAAAGCAGATTCCTAGGCCCAGAAGGAGAAGGTCCACGCTGACTTTTTTGATCCTGTGTGGCATCTTTGACTTGGCTTATGGTGTGCTTGCAATGGTGGCCACCAGATCTGGCCATCTGGCCATCTGGCGTGTTGATGAGAAAGGAGTATGGTGGGCATCAGGATCAAGTGCGCACTAGATTTCTTGAAATAATAATGAAAAATAGCAAATGCTGGAGGCAGGGATCGAACCCCTGACCTCCAGCCTCTAACGCCTTGAATACTCATGTGGCAACCACTGGGCTATTTGCTTTTGATTGCTATCATAATACAAAATAATAATAATATAAGAAAAACGAAATATAGTGGAAAATAAAATAAAAAGCACGCTGGAATTTGAATTGGCCTATGGGGGGGTGACAGCTCATCGTCCCCTTCCTCTCTCCGTGGCTAAAAACTAAAGGACCTATACCCACGGACAACATCCGTTGCTACAAGCCATGCTCGTTCCAAAATCTTCCACATGCCACATAAATGGAATCTAACACCATGGTTAGATTCGTCTCATCCTCCTGATCACAACCATACCCATTACCAAGGCCAATTATTCCTGAAATCAAAAACCCTAAAAAACTCCAAAAAAAACCTAACAATGGTGATTCACGATTCAGTCCATTAAAATGCAATTGGCTATTGTAGAAAGTTTGCAAACATCATGGTGATCAAGAAGTACAATTATTTTACACTATGGATGCAAGAATAAAGCTATTCAAATTCAAGAAGATAGTGATACCGTTACGGACTTACAGTACGTGGGAGGGCTTGAAAACGCTTGGTTTCGATTGCTTTAGGTTCCTGAGAGTGCCAGGAAACGATTGGGACCGATAACAAGCCTTGAGGATGCCTCTAAGTGGGATTTCGGTCTCACTTTTTCCTCGATTTTTGAAATTTTGTTCTTGCTCTCACGCTTGCTTATAACCTTTTCTTTGATCTGCACGCACTCCTTATGTATTAGTGGAGGGATTAGGGTTGCAAAACTGGTTCAAATCTTCTTCTTTCAATGATTTTGGATTTGATTTGGTACACTGAAGATCTTTCCAAACATGGCTTATTTTGAATCTTTTTGTGCACACAAGCTTTGATGCGAATTTGAATAATGGCTAGCTGTGATTTAAGACCTGAAATGATCACAAAATCCTTGTTATCAATGCTTTTGGATTTTATTTGATTTTATTTGATTTAAATCCAATTAATTCAAATAAAAATCAAAATAAATAATAAAAATAATATATGGACAAGTGTCTAAGGCTAGATCACGTGGGCTATAATTCCAACTCAAAACAATTGAAAAAGAATGGGCCCATTTGGCAAAATTTGAAGTTTTGGGCATAGTTGACTTTTGGCAATTTTGCAAAAAAGTCCAACTTCAACAATGCATAACTTCCTCAATTTTGACTCTTTGGATGTGTTCTTGGACTTTTTATAAATCTTGAGATGTCCTCTAAGCAACCCTTTTATTCTCATCTCAATTTGATATTCCATGCTCATGTATGAAGCTTTGACAAAAAATGTGTTTTTGTTGACTTTTCAACATGACCTATAATGTCCAAATTCATAACTTCTTGTGAGTGCATATTTTTATCTTGGGAGATGAATATGGATTGTAGGGAGTTGCAGCCTCTTAAAAATGAGCTTTGGATGGGTCATTTCTCATAAAGTATGAGAAAGTTATGCTTGGTCAAAGTTGGGTTGACTTTTCCTGCAAAACCCTAATTTAACAACTTTTGAATCTTGATGAATTGTGAGCAATCCTTAATGAATCATGATCAACCCTTGATCAAATGATGAAATATACTTCAAAATGAGGATTTTGACCGAAAATATTGAAGTTTGACTGTATGTGGGCCACAGTTGACTTTTGCCCTAGCACAGTCGATTTTTGGACCTTTGAGCAATTGACTGAGCAAACTTTCTCTGGAAGGCTTGAAACTTGACATGGATGATCTTGAGAACATATTAGGACATTGGTGAGCACTTGGGGTCACTTGGACTCAAGGATCTTGATACAACATGAAACCCTAATTTGGGGTAGGCTGCTTTAGGAGAGAGCTTGTCTGGCCAACCCATGGGCAACTTTGAGCAACTTGGAGATCTTTCTTACCATGTTTTGAGAAATATGGGAGGGAAAATTTTAGGGTACAACAGTTGGGTTCTTGGCTTCCACCTCCTATCCGCAATGGGTTTCTAACGTCGTTCAAGTACCTAAGAAAGACGACAAGGTATGGATGTGTGTGGACTACAGAGACCTGAACAGGGCAAGCCCCAATGATGACTTCCCGCTTCCTCACATAGACGTTTTGGTTGACAACACCGCACAACATAAAATCTTCTCCTTCATGGATGGTTTCTTTGGCTACAAACAGATCAAGATGGCTCCTGAAGACATGGAGAAGACAATCTTCGTCACACAGTGGGGCACCTTCTGTTACAAGGTGATGCCTTTTAGGTTGAAGAATGTTGGGACAACTTATCAGCGAGCCATGGTCGCCTTATTCCATGATATGATTCACCATGAGATAGAGGTTTATATTGATGACATGATAGCCAGGTCTCAAACCGAAGAAGAACACCTCAACCATCTACAAAAGTTGTTTGACAGGTTTAAGACATACAAGCTGAGGTTGAATCCGAACAAGTGCACATCCGGGGAAAGGTATGGTAATCTTCTGGGTTTCATCGTCAGTGACAAAGGTATTTAAGTAGACCCTACAAAAGTAAAGGCCATACAAGAGATGCCTGATCCTCGTACTGATAAGGAAGTTAGAGGCTTCTTGGGACGCCTGAATTATATCGACAGGTTCCTTTCACATCTGACTGCTACTTGTGAGCCCATCTTCAAGCTTCTGAAGAAAGAGCAAGTGGTAAATTGGAATGACGAATGCCATACTGCTTTTGAAAGGATCAAAGAATACCTTCAAGAACCACCAATTCTGATGCCTCTGGTTGAAGGAAGACCTTTGATATTGTACTTAATAATGCTAGACAATTCAATAGGGTGTGTGCTGGGGAAGCATGAAGAGTCTGGTCGAAAAGAGCACACAATATACTATCTTAGCAAAAAGTTTACCGACTATGAGACAAGATACTCACTGCTCGAGAAAACTTGTTGTGCTTTGGCATGGGCTGCTCGTCGATTGAGATAGTATATGTTTACCCACACCACTTTGTTGATATCTAAGATGGACCCAATCAAATACATCTTCGAGAAGCCCTCACTCTCCGGAAGAATAGCGAGATGGCAGATGATCCTAACTGAATATGATATACAATACACAACCCAGAAAGCAATTAAGGGAAGTGTATTGGCGGATCATTTGGCTCACCAGGCCGTAGATGACTACCAGTCCATGAATTTTGAGTTCTCGGATGAGAATATTATGCTGATGACTGATTATAATGAACCTGGACCGGATGAAGGACCTGGTGAGGGATCCTGATGGACCATGGTTTTTGATGGAGCTTCGAACGCACTCGGTAATGGCATTGGTGCCGTAATCATATATTCTGAGGGCTGTCATACTCCTTTCACTGCCCGACTATATTTCAACTACACTAACAACATGGCGGAGTATGAAGCCTGCATCATGGGTCTAAAAGCCGCTATCGACCTCAGGATCAAGTTCTTAAATGTCTTCGGGGGTTCAGCCTTGGTGATAAGCCAAATCAAACGTGAATGAGATACGAAGCATGTGACACCCCAAATAGTCCGATTATTAAATAATTAAAATTTTTAATTATTAATTTAATTGGAAATTTAATTATTGGTATTTTTGGATTATTGGAATTAATTTAATTAATTAAAGGAAAGAAGTATTGGTGGTGTGAAGAGTGATTAGAGGGTGTGAGGGGTAAAATAATCTACTCTTACTAATTACTAATTTAATTATTTTATTGGAATAATAAAAGGAGTATTAAAAGGAAAAAGAAGAGAAGGAGAGTTATTTTGGAATATTCATCATACGTGCATTGAGAAGAGGAAAAAGAAGGAGAAAACCGGAAGCGTCAGAATTCGAAGAACCCACAAGGTAAGGGGTGATTTCGATTAGTTAATTCGTATTATCGGTTTAAATATTCAATAGTATGGATCATAGTATGTTAGGGAATCCCGATTTGTAATTCTAGGGTTCCGTAGAATTGTCCCTATTGCGTCGAATTGTAGGTTGAAAACCATTAGGGTGTCAGATGATAAAAAGGAATGATGAAATAATGTTGTTTGATGTTATAATGGTGCAAAATGGATGTGTTTTGGTGTTTCTCATGTTGCAATTCGTATGGGTATGTTTGGAATTGGTTTAGAATGAATAAATGTTGTCAAAAATGCAGAATTTGACTCTGCAGGTCGTGGGAACCGGTTCCCAGTGGGGAGGAACCGGGTTCCACTGTGTGAATTTATAAAAACTGGCAAAAATTCACGTAGGAACCGGTTCCTGTATAGGTAGGAACCGGGTTCCCATACATTTTTCCAGAAGCGTGATTTTTGAACTTTGCAGGAACCGGTTCCTGCATATGTAGGAACCGGGTTCTGCTGTAACTTTTTGAAAAATATTAAACTTTGAAAATTCATAACTTTCAAACCGTAAGTCCGTTTTGAGTGTCGTTTTGGACGTTATTTCTTAAATTTAATGCTCTATTTTATAAAATGAAAAGATTTCCTAAAACCTGAAATTATTTTGAAAATGAGTCAAATCCCAGAATACGTGATTATTGGCTAACGCACATGGGTGTGTATGTAGCAGTGAACCTGTGATGGATGGATGTATTAGTATTGTGTGAATGAAAGACATTTTTATGTTTCTAATGATGGTGTGCATGATCGTTTAGATATCATGTTTTTGGTTTGGGTTCAGTTATGATAAATTGATGTATTTCATAGACTGATTTGATGTTGCATGCTAGTGATGTGCGTGCATATGCATTGTTTTGGTGAAGTTAATTCCCATTGTGTGGAATTTGACTTGTATTACTGATAACCGATACCCGGGTGATGATGGGTGGTTAGGTTGGATTCGTGTCCGGGTGTTTATGGACGAACCGATGGTTACTGTATCCGGTTGATGATGGATCAGTGTTGGGTGACTTGGTCACGTGTTGGTACCACATGCATTGTGTCTGCATTTATGTTTGCATGGAATTGTAACATGTTAGTAAGTCTTCCAGTGTTACAATTCTTTGGTTGATTATTGATTTGTGCATAATGACTTGTATGATTGGAATTGCGTGTTGAATCTGAAATTATGCTAAAATGGGTGAAATAATATGCTTGTGATATAATGTTGATTGAGAAGCTTATAATGAATGTTAATTATGAGAAATCTCACCCTTACTTTAACAATTTCAGATTAAAGTTAGCAGCTCATGAGTTGGTGAGGATGGCTCTAGAGCTATGTTACTTTAAGTCCGCGTGTCAGTGTCGTGCTCTGATAGGTTGTAACACTGGGGAACGCTTAGTTGAGGAATTAGTTATTATTCAATTGTTTCTTTGAATTTCATTGGGAATAATTATGTTTTGGTTTATTCCGTTTTGGTTATGGTATTTTTCCGCTGTGTAAGACATGGTCTTAATTTGATTGAATTATTTGAATAATGACCCTCAGTGTAGCATGACTACTGTTTTATTGGAAGTTTTGTTTATTTCATAATTGTGACATCCCTTGTTCCATGTTAACTCTGATGGAATATGTCTTTAATCATTGATATAATTAATATTATTCGGGGTATTTTAGAAGGGGTGTTACAATAGTGGTATCAGAGCATAGTCGGTCTTGTCTTGTGTCGTTATCCCTTTTGTATGCGACTAGTGTAAGATGACATTGTCAATACTTGTGTGCTGATGAGGTTGTTTTGTAATGTTACAGAACAATGGCCGGAAGAGGTAACGGAAGAAACGACGATGCTATTGCTGAAGCATTGGGAATGTTGGCTGGAGTACTCGGAGGGAACCAGCAGGGATCTGTGATTGGTGCTGACCGACAATTGGAGAATTTTCAGAGGAATAATCCTCCGTTGTTCAAGGGTGCACATGATCCCGAAGGTGCTCAGAAGTGGTTGAAGGAGATCGAGAGGATCTTCAGAGTAATTGACTGTGCTGAAGGGCTGAAGGTGAGATACGGAACTCACATGTTAGCAGAGGAAGCTGATGACTGGTGGGTTGCTACCAGAACTGAAATGGAAGAAGATGGTATTGCATTGACTTGGGCTGTGTTCAGGAGGGCTTTTCTGAGGAGGTACTTTCCTGAGGACATCAGAGGCAAGAAGGAGATTGAGTTTCTGGAACTCAAGCAGGGTAACAAGACTGTCAGTGAGTATGCTTCAAAGTTTACTGAGTTAGCGAAGTATTATGCTCATTATACTAACGATGCAGATGGAGAATTTTCCAAATGTATCAAGTTTGAGAATGGTCTTCGTGATGAGATTAAGCAGGGTATTTGGTATCAGCGTATCCGAAGATTTCCTGATCTAGTTGACTGTAGTAGGATTTTAGAGGAGGATCTTGCTAGCACTAAGTCGAATGCTCGAGGGTATGTTGATAGGAAGGGTAAGCAACAGATGGATCGTGGTAAGCCTTATGATAGAAGTAATCAGAGACCCGGTGGTTGGAAGAAGTTTGGTGGAGGAGATTCTAGTCCTTCCATTAAGGGCTACAAGTGTGGTGAGACAGGACATCGTATGGTGGATTGCAAAAGTAATGATAAGAAGTGTTTCAAGTGTGGGAAACTCGGCCATGTGGCCAATGATTGTAGAGTAAGAGTGGTGACTTGTTACAACTATGGTGAAGAAGGTCATACTCGTCCTCAGTGTACAAAACCCAAGAAGGAGCAAGCTGGTGGTAAAGTGTTTGCATTGTCTGGGTCAAAGACTAAGCCAGATAATCGGCTGATTAAAGGTACATGTTTTATTAATGACATATCTTTGATTGCGATTATTGATACTGGAGATACGCATTCTTTTATTGCTTTGGATTGTGCTAAAAGATTGAATTTGGAAATTTCTAATATGGATGGAAGTATGGTTATTGATACTCTTGCGTCGGGTTCAGTGACTACTTCGTATGTTTGTAGGAATTGTCCTATTGTGATTTTTGGTAGGGGTTTCGGAATGGATTTAGTGTGCCTACCGTTAGAACAACTTGATATCATCCTTGGAATGAACTGGTTGGAATTCAACAAGGTTCATATCAACTGTTTTGCAAAGACGGTTATTTTTCCTGAAGAGGTCGGTGTCGAAGATGTGATTATGTTGGTTAAACAGATGAACCTAGCTGTGAAAGATGGTGTTGTGGTATTTATGTTATATTCTGCAATAGAAGCGGAGGGAAAAGAAAAGAGTGATGGATTGCCAGTGGTGAATGAATTTCCAGAGGTGTTTCCGAAAGACGTTAGTGAATTGCCACCTGAGAGGGAGGTAGAATTTACTATAGATTTGATTCCTGGAACTAGTCCGGTATCGATGGCGCCTTACCTTATGTCGGCATCTGAATTAGCGGAGTTAAAGAAACAGTTGGAGGAGTTACTTAAGAAGAAGTTTATTCGTCCGAGTGTTTCGCCATGGGGTGCTCCGGTGTTGTTGGTTAAGAAGAAAGAAGGTTCAATGAGATTATGTGTTGATTACAGACAGCTGAATAAAGTTACAATCAAGAATCGGTATCCTTTGCCGAGGATCGATGATTTAATGGATCAACTAGTTGGAGCTGGTGTATTTAGTAAGATTGATCTGAGATCTGGATATCATCAGATTCGTGTGAAGTCGGAAGATATTCAGAAAACGGCATTTAGAACGAGGTATGGACATTACGAGTATTCTGTTATGCTGTTTGGAGTTACTAATGCACCTGGTGTTTTCATGGTGTATATGAACAGGATATTTCATTCTTATCTTGATAAGTTTGTGGTGGTGTTCATTGATGATATTCTAATTTATTCGAAGAGCGATGAAGAGCATGCAGAACATCTCAGAGTTGTGTTGGAATTGTTGAAAGAGAAGAAGCTTTATGCGAAGTTGTCCAAGTGTGAATTCTGGTTAAGTGAAGTAAGTTTTCTTGGCCATGTAATTTCCAAGAATGGAATTGTTGTGGATCCTACGAAGGTAGAAGCAGTATCTCAGTGGGAAGCGCCGAAGAATGCTTCTGAGATCCGTAGTTTTCTGGGTCTTGCAGGTTATTACAGGAAGTTTATAGAAGGATTTTCCAAATTAGCGTTACCGTTGACTAAGTTGACCAGGAAGGGTCAGATGTTTGTTTTGGATGTTGAATGTGAGAAAGGATTTCAAGAGCTGAAGAGGAGGTTGACAAGTGCTCCGATCTTGATTTTGCCAAATCCGACTAAGTCTTTTGTTGTGTATTGTGACGCATCATTAATGGGATTAGGTGGTGTGTTTATGCAAGATAAGCAGGTGGTGGCTTATGCTTCGAGACAATTGAAAGTACATGAAAGGAATTATCCGACTCATGATTTGGAGTTGGCAACTGTTGTGTTTGTTTTGAAGTTGTGGAGGCATTATTTATATGGTTCTCGGTTTGAGGTGTTCAGTGATCACAAAAGTCTGAGGTATCTCTTTGATCAGAAAGAGTTGAATATGAGGCAGAGGAGATGGTTAGAATTTCTAAAGGATTATGATTTCGGTTTAAATTACGATCCTGGTAAGGCAAACGTTGTTGCGGATGCCTTGAGTAGGAAGTCCTTG
The DNA here is from genome assembly GCA_948472305.1 of Vicia faba. NCBI lineage: Eukaryota > Viridiplantae > Streptophyta > Magnoliopsida > Fabales > Fabaceae > Vicia > Vicia faba. The sequence goes on from OX451738.1 coordinate 647,262,592, forward strand.
CATATGTCGATGTTAATGGTCCATGAGTTAGATTTGGTTGAGCAGTTCAGAGATTTAAGTTTGGTATGTGAAACTACTCCGAATAGTGTGAAATTGGGTATGTTGAAACTGACTAGTGGTATTCTGGAAGAAATTCGGAATGGACATAAGTCCAATGTTGGGTTAGTTGATAAATTGACATTGATCAACCAAGGTCAAGGAGGCGAGTTCCGGATTGATGAGAATAGTGTTATGAGATTTGGTAATAGGGTGTGTGTTCCGGATGTTGCAGAGATTAGGAAGAGTATTTTGGAAGAAGGACATCGTAGTGGATTGAGTATTCATCCTGGTGCTACTAAAATGTACCATGATTTGAAGAAGTTGTTTTGGTGGCCGGGAATGAAAAAGGAAATTGCTGAGTTTGTGTATGCTTGTTTGGTTTGTCAGAAGTCGAAGATTGAGCATCAGAAACCGTCAGGATTGATGGAACCGTTGTTTGTTCCGGAATGGAAATGGGATGGAATCTCTATGGATTTTGTGTCTGGTTTGCCAAGGACATCAAAGAATTGTGATTCTATCTGGGTTATTGTTGATCGGTTGACGAAATCTGCTCACTTTATTCCGATAAGAATGGATTATCCGATGGAAAGGTTGGCAGAATTGTATGTTGAGAAGATTGTGAGTTTGCACGGTATTCCTTCTAGTATTGTGTCGGATCGAGATCCAAGGTTTACATCTAAATTCTGGACGGGATTGCAAGAAGCTTTGGGTACTAAGTTGCGTTTGAGTTCCGCTTATCATCCACAGACAGATGGTCAGACGGAGAGAACGATTCAGTCGTTGGAAGATTTGTTAAGAGCTTGTGTGTTGGAGAAAGGTGGAGCTTGGGATAGTTATCTACCATTGATTGAGTTTACCTACAACAATAGTTTTCATTCGAGCATTGGTATGGCTCCGTTTGAGGCATTGTATGGTAGGAGGTGTCGGACACCGTTGTGTTGGTATGAATCTGGAGAGAGTGTTGTGATTGGATCGGAAATTGTACAACAGACTTCGGAAAAGATTAAGATGATTCAGGAGAAGATGAGGACTTCTCAGAGTCGTCAGAAAAGTTATCACGATAAGAGGAGGAAAGATCTTGAGTTTAGCGAAGGAGAACATGTTTTTATGCGAGTTACTCCGATGATTGGTATTGGTCGAGCTTTGAAGTCAAAGAAGTTGACTCCACGTTTTATTGGTCCGTTTCAGATTACCAAGAGAGTTGGGAAAGTTGCTTATCAGATTGCTTTGCCACCGTCACTTGCAAATTTGCATGATGTTTTTCATGTATCTCAGCTAAGGAAGTACATTGTTGATCCGTCTCATGAGATTCAGGTAGACGATATACAGGTACGAGAGAATTTGACTGTGGAAGCGGTACCTGCGATAATTGAGGATCGGAAGTTGAAACAGTTGCGAGGCAAGGAGATCACGTTGGTAAGAGTGGCTTGGGGAGGACCAGCAGATGGAAATGTCACTTGGGAGCTGGAGAGTCAGATGAAGGACTCGTATCCCGAACTGTTCGTCGAAGTTATGTTTTCGAGGACGAAAACTCTTTTAGTTGGGGAGAGTTGTGACACCCCAAATAATCCGATTATTAAATAATTAAAATTTTTAATTATTAATTTAATTGGAAATTTAATTATTGGTATTTTTGGATTATTGGAATTAATTTAATTAATTAAAGGAAAGAAGTATTGGTGGTGTGAAGAGTGATTAGAGGGTGTGAGGGGTAAAATACTCTACTCTTACTAATTACTAATTTAATTATTTTATTGGAATAATAAAAGGAGTATTAAAAGGAAAAAGAAGAGAAGGAGAGTTATTTTGGAATATTCATCATACGTGCATTGAGAAGAGGAAAAAGAAGGAGAAAACTGGAAGCGACAGAATTCGAAGAACCCACAAGGTAAGGGGTGATTTCGATTAGTTAATTCGTATTATAGGTTTAGATATTCAATAGTATGGATCATAGTATGTTAGGGAATCCCGGTTTGTAATTCTAGGGTTCCGTAGAATTGTCCCTATTGCGTCGAATTGTAGGTTGAAAACCATTAGGGTGTCAGATGATAAAAAGGAATGATGAAATAATGTTGTTTGATGTTATAATGGTTCAAAATGGATGTGTTTTGGTGTTTCTCATGTTGCAATTCGTATGGGTATGTTTGGAATTGGTTTAGAATGAATAAATGCTGTCAAAAGTGCAGAATTTGACTCTGCAGGTCGTGGGAACCGGTTCCCAGTGGGGAGGAACTAGGTTCCACTGTGTGAATTTATAAAAACTGGCAAAAATGCACGTATTAACCGGTTCCTGTATAGGTAGGAACCGGGTTCCCATACATTTTTCCAAAAGCGTGATTTTTGAACTTCGCAGGAACCGGTTCCTGCATATGTAGGAACCGGTTTCTGCTGTAACTTTTTGAAAAATATTAAACTTTGAAAATTCATAACTTTCAAACCGTAAGTCCGTTTTTAGTGCCGTTTTGGACGTTATTTCTTAAATTTAATGCTCTATTTTATAAAATGAAAAGATTTCCTAAAACCTGAAATTATTTTGAAAATGAGTCAAATCCCGGAATAAGTGATTATTGGCTAACACACATGGGTGTCTATGTAGCAGTGAACCTGTGATGGATGGATGTATTAGTATTGTGTGAATGAAAGGCATTTTTATGTTGCTAATGATGGTGTGCATGATCGTTGAGATATCATGTTTTTGGTTTGGGTTCAGTTATGATAAATTGATGTATTTCATAGACTGATTTGATGTTGCATGCTAGTGATGTGCATGCATATGCATTGTTTTGGTGAAGTTAATTCCCATTGTGTGGAATTTGACTTGTATTACCGTTAACCGATACCCGGGTATGATGGGTGGTTAGGCTGGATTCGTGTCTGGTGTTTATGGACGAATCGATGGTTGCTGTATTCGGTTGATGATGGATCAGTGTTGGGTGACTTGGTCACGTGTTGGTACCACATGCATTGTGTCTGCATTTGTGTTTGCATGGAATTGTAACATGTTAGGAAGTCTTCCAGTGTTACAATTCTTTGGTTGATTATTGATTTGTGCATAATGACTTGTATGATTGGAACTGCGTGTTGAATCTGAATTTATGCTAAAATGGGTGAAATAATATGCTTGTGATATAATGTTGATTGAGAAGCTTATAATGCATGTTAATTATGAGAAATCTCACCCTTACTTTAACAATTTCAGATTAAAGTTAGCAGCTCAGGAGTTGGTGAGGATGGCTCTAGAGCTATGTTACTTTAAGTCCGCGTGTCTGTGTCGTGTTCTGATAGGTTGTAACACTGGGGAACGTTTAGTTGAGGAATTAGTTATTATTCAATTGTTTCTTTGAATTTCATTGGGAATAATTATGTTTTGGTTTATTCCGTTTTGGTTATGGTATTTTTCTGCTGTGTAAGACATGGTCTTAATTTGATTGAATTATTTGAATAATGACCCTCAGTGTAGCATGACTACTGTTTTATTGGAAGTTTTATTTATTTCATAATTGTGACATCCCTTGTTCCGTGTTAACTCTGATGGAATATGTCTTTAATCATTGATATAATTAATATTATTCGGGGTATTTTAGAAGGGGTGTTACAATAGTGGTATCAAAGCATAGTCGGTCTTGTCTTGTGTCGTTATCCCTTTTGTATGCGACTAGTGTAAGATGACACTGTCGATACTTGTGTGCTGATGAGGTTGTTTTGTAATGTTACAGAACAATGGCCGGAATAGGTAACGGAAGAAACGACGATGCTATTGCTGAAGCATTGGGAATGTTGGCTGGAGTACTCGGAGGGAACCAGCAGGGAGCTGTGATTGGTGCTGACCGACAATTGGGGAATTTTCAGAGGAATAATCCTCCGTTGTTCAAGGGTGCACATGATCCCGAAGGTGCTCAGAAGTGGTTGAAGGAGATCGAGAGGATCTTCAGAGTAATTGACTGTGCTGAAGGGCTGAAGGTGAGATACGGAACTCACATGTTAGCAGAGGAAGCTGATGACTGGTGGGTTGCTACCAGAACTGAAATGGAAGAAGATGGTATTGCATTGACTTGGGCTGTGTTCAGGAGGGCTTTTCTGAGGAGGTACTCTCCTGAGGACATCAGAGGCAAGAAGGAGATTGAGTTTCTGGAACTCAAGCAGGGTAACAAGACTGTCAGTGAGTATGCTTCAAAGTTTACTGAGTTAGCGAAGTATTATGCTCATTATACTAACGATGCAGATGGAGAATTTTCCAAATGTATCAAGTTTGAGAATGGTCTTCGTGATGAGATTAAGCAGGGTATTCGGTATCAGCGTATCCGAAGATTTCCTGATCTAGTTGACTGTAGTAGGATTTTAGAGGAGGATCTTGCTAGCACTAAGTCGAATGCTCGAGGGTATGTTGATAGGAAGGGTAAGCAACAGATGGATCGTGGTAAGCCTTATGATAGAAGTAATCAGAGACCCGGTGGTTGGAAGAAGTTTGATGGAGGAGATTCTAGTTCTTCTATTAAGTGCTACAAGTGTGGTGAGACAGGACATCGTATGGTGGATTGCAAAAGTAATGATAAGAAGTGTTTCAAGTGTGGGAAACTCGGCCATGTGGCCAATGATTGTAGAGTAAGAGTGGTGACTTGTTACAACTGTGGTGAAGAAGGTCATACTCGTCCTCAGTGTACAAAACCCAAGAAGGAGCAAGCTGGTGGTAAAGTGTTTGCATTGTCTGGGTCAGAGACTAAGCCAGATGATCGGCTGATTAAAGGTACATGTTTTATTAATGACATACCTTTGATTGCGATTATTGATAATGGAGCTACGCATTCTTTTATTGCTTTGGATTGTGCTAAAAGATTGAATTTGGAAATTTCTAATATGGATGGAAGTATGGTTATTAATACTCCTGCGTCGGGTTCAGTGACTACTTCGTATGTTTGTAGGAATTGTCCTATTGTGATTTTTGGTAGGGGTTTCGGTATGGATTTAGTGTGCCTACCGTTAGAACAACTTGATATCATCCTTGGAATGAACTGGTTGGAATTCAACCAGGTTCATATCAACTGTTTTGCGAAGACGGTTATTTTTCCTGAAGAGGTTGGTGTCGAAGATGTGACTATGTCGGTTAAATAGATGAACCTAGCTGTGAAAGATGGTGTTGTGGTATTTATGTTATATTCTGCAATAGAAGCGGAGGGAAAAGCAAAGAGTGATGGATTGCCAATGGTGAATGAATTTCCAGAGGTGTTTCCGGAAGACGTTAGTGAATTTCCACCTAAAAGGGAGGTAGAATTTACTATAGATTTGATTCCTGGAACTAGTCCGGTGTCGATGGCGCCTTACCGTATGTCGGCATCTGAATTAGCGGAGTTAAAGAAACAGTTGGAGGAGTTACTTGAGAAGAAGTTTATTCGTCCGAGTGTTTTGCCGTGGGGTGCTCCGATGTTGTTGGTTAAGAAGAAAGAAGGTTTAATGAGATTATGTGTTGATTACAGACAGCTAAATAAAGTTAGAATCAAGAATCGGTATCCTTTGCCGAGGATCGATGATTTGATGGATCAACTAGTTGGAGCTGGTGTATTTAGTAAGATTGATATGAGATCTGGATATCATCAGATTCGTGTGAAGTCGGATGATATTCAGAAAACTGCATTTAGAACGAGGTATGGACATTACAAGTATTCTGTTATGCCGTTTGGAGTTACTAATGCACCTGGTGTTTTCATGGAGTATATGAACAAGATATTTCATTCGTATCTTGATTAGTTTGTGGTGGTGTTCATTGATGATATTCTAATTTATTCGAAGAGCGATGAAGAGCATGCAGAACATCTCAGAGTTGTGTTGGAATTGTTGAAAGAGAAGAAGCTTTATGCGAAGTTGTCCAAGCGTGAATTCTGGTTAAGTGAAGTAAGTTTTCTTGGCCATGGAATTTCCAAGAATGGAATTGTTGTGGATCCTACGAAGGTAGAAGCAGTATCTCAGTGGGAAGCGCCGAAGAATGCTTCTGAGATCCGTAGTTTTCTGGGTCTTGCAGGTTATTACAGGAAGTTTATAGAAGGATTTTCCAAATTAGCGTTACCGTTGACTAAGTTGACCAGGAAGGGTCAGATGTTTGTTTGGGATGTTGAATGTGAGAAAGGATTTCAAGAGCTGAAGAGGAGGTTGACAAGTGCTCCGATCTTGATTTTGCCAAATCCGACTAAGTCTTTTGTTGTGTATTGTGACGCATCATTAATGGGATTAGGTGGTGTGTTGATGCAAGATAAGCAGGTGGTGGCTTATGCTTCGAGACAATTGAAAGTACATGAAAGGAATTATCCGACTCATGATTTGGAGTTGGCAGTTGTTGTGTTTGTTTTGAAGTTGTGGAGGCATTATTTATATGGTTCTCGGTTTGAGGTGTTCAGTGATCACAAAAGTCTGAGGTATCTCTTTGATCAGAAAGAGTTGAATATGAGGCAGAGGAGATGGTTAGAATTTCTAAAGGATTATGATTTCGGTTTAAATTACCATCCTGGTAAGGTAAACATTGTTGCGGATGCCTTGAGTAGGAAGTCCTTGCATATGTCAATGTTAATGGTCCGTGAGTTAGATTTGGTTGAGCAGTTCAGAGATTTAAGTTTGGTATGTGAAACTACTCTGAATAGTGTGAAATTGGGTATGTTGAAACTGACTAGTGGTATTCTGGAAGAAATTCGGAATGGACAGAAGTCCGATGTTGGGTTAGTTGATAAATTGACATTGATCAACCAAGGTCAAGGAGGCGAGTTCCGGATTGATGAGAATGGTGTTATGAGATTTGGTAATAGGGTGTGTGTTACGGATGTTGCAGAGATTAGGAAGAGTATTTTGGAAGAAGGAAATCATAGTGGATTGAGTATTCATCCTGGTGCTACCAAAATGTACCATGATTTGAAGAAGTTGTTTTGGTGGCCGGGAATGAAAAAGGAAATTGCTGAGTTTGTGTATGCTTGTTTGGTTTGTCAGAAGTCGAAGATTGAGCATCAGAAACCGTCAGGATTGATGGAACTGTTGTTTGTTCCGGAATGGAAATGGGATGGAATCTCTATGGATTTTGTGTCTGGTTTGCCAAGGACATCGAAGAATTGTGATTCTATCTGGGTTATTGTTGATTGGTTGACGAAATCTGCTCACTTTATTCCGATAAGAATGGATTATCCGATGGAAAGGTTGGCATGATTGTATGTTGAGAAGATTGTGAGTTTGCACGGTATTCCTTCTAGTATTGTGTTGGATCGAGATCCGAGGTTTACATCTAAGTTCTGGACGGGATTGCAAGAAGCTTTGGGTACTAAGTTGCGTTTGAGTTCCGCTTATCATCCACAGACAGATGGTCAGACGGAGAGAACGATTCAGTCGTTGGAAGATTTGTTAAGAGCTTGTGTGTTGGAGAAAGGTGGAGCTTGGGATAGTTATCTACCATTGATTGAGTTTACCTACAACAATAGTTTTCATTCGAGCATTGGTATGGCTCCGTTTGAGGCATTGTATGGTAGGAGGTGTCGGACACCGTTGTGTTGATATGAATCTGGAGAGAGTGTTGTGATTGGACCGGAAATTGTCCAACAGACTTCGGAAAAGATTAAGATGATTCAGGATAAGATGAGGACTTCTCAGAGTCGTCAGAAAAGTTATCACGATAAGAGGAGGAAAGATCTTAAGTTTAGCAAAGGAGAACATGTTTTTATGCGAGTTACTCCGATGACTGGTATTGGTCGAGCTTTGAAGTCAAAGAAGTTGACTCCATGTTTTATTGGTCCATTTCAGATTACCAAGAGATTTGGGAAAGTTGCTTATCAGATTGCTTTGCCGACGTCACTTGCAAATTTGCATGAAGTTTTTCATGTATCTCAGCTAAGGAAGTACATTGCTGATCCGTCTCATGAGATTCAGGTAGACGATATACAGGTACGAGAGAATTTGACTGTGGAAGCGGTACCTGCGAGAATTGAGGATCGGAAGTTGAAACAGTTGCGAGGCAAGGAGATCGCGTTGGTAAGAGTGGCTTGGGGAGGACCGGCAGATGGAAATGTCACTTGGGAGCTGGAGAGTCAGATGAAGGACTCGTATCCTGAACTGTTCGTCTAAGGTATGTTTTCGAGGACGAAAACTCTTTTAGTTGGGGAGAGTTGTGACACCCCAAATAATCCGATTATTAAATAATTAAAATTTTTAATTATTAATTTAATTGGAAATTTAATTATTGGCATTTTTGGATTATTGGAATTAATTTAATTAATTAAAGGAAAGAAGTATTGGTGGTGTGAAGAGTGATTAGAGGGTGTGAGGGGTAAAATACTCTACTCTTACTAATTACTAATTTAATTATTTTATTGGAATAATAAAAGGAGTATTAAAAGGAAAAAGAAGAGAAGGAGAGTTATTTCGGAATATTCATCATACGTGCATTGAGAAGAGGAGAAAGAAGGAGAAAACCGGAAGCGTCAGAATTCGAAGAATCCACAAGGTAAGGGGTGATTTCGATTAGTTAATTCGTATTATCGGTTTAGATATTCAATAGTATGGATCATAGTATGTTAGGGAATCCCGGTTTGTAATTCTAGGGTTCTGTAGAATTGTCCCTATTGCGTCGAATTGTAGGTTGAAAACCATTAGGGTGTCAGATGATAAAAAGGAATGATGAAATAATGTTGTTTGATGTTATAATGGTGCAAAATGGATGTGTTTTGGTATTTCTCATGTTGCAATTCGTATGGGCATGTTTGGAATTGGTTTAGAATGAATAAATGCTGTCAAAAGTGCAGAATTTGACTCTGCAGGTCGTGGGAACCGGTTCCCAATGGGGAGGAACCGGGTTCCACTGTGTGAATTTATAAAAACTGGCAAAAATGCACGTAGGAATCGGTTCCTGTATAGGTAGGAATCGGGTTCCCATACATTTTTCCAGAAGCGTGATTTTTGAACTTCGCAGGAACCGGTTCCTGCATATGTAGGAACCGGGTTCTGCTGTAACTTTTTAAAAAATATTAAACTTTGAAAATTCATAACTTTCAAACCGTAAGTCCGTTTTGAGTGCCGTTTTGGACGTTATTTCTTAAATTTAATGCTCTATTTTATAAAATGAAAAGATTTCCTAAAACCTGAAATTATTTTGAAAATGAGTCAAATCCCGGAATAAGTGATTATTGGCTAACGCACATGGGTGTGTATGTAGCAGTGAACCTGTGATGGATGGATGTATTATTATTGTGTGAATGAAAGGCATTTTTATGTTGCTAATGATGGTGTGCATGATTGTTGAGATATCATGTTTTTGGTTTGGGTTCAGTTATGATAAATTGATGTATTTCATAGACTGATTTGATGTTGCATGCTAGTGATGTGCGTGCATATGCATTATTTTGGTGAAGTTAATTCCCATTGTATGGAATTTGACTTGTATTGCCGTTAACCGATACACAGGTGATGATGGGTGGTTAGGATGGATTCGTGTCCGGGTGTTTATGGACGAATCGATGGTTGCTGTATCCGGTTGATGATGGATCAGTGTTGGGTGACTTGGTCACGTGTTGGTACCACATGCATTGTGTCTGCATTTGTGTTTACATGGAATTGTAACATGTTAGGAAGTCTTCCAGTGTTATAATTATTTGGTTGATTATTGATTTGTGCATAATGACTTGTATGATTGGAACTGCGTGTTGAATCTGAATTTATGCTAAAATGGGTGAAATAATATGCTTGTGATATAATGTTGATTGAGAAGCTTATAATGTATGTTAATTATGAGAAATCTCACCCTTACTTTAACAATTTCAGATTAAAGTTAGCAGCTCAGGAGTTGGTGAGGATGGCTCTAGAGCTATGTTACTTTAAGTCCGCGTGTCTGTGTCGTGCTCTGATAGGTTGTAACACTGGGGAACGTTTAGTTGAGGAATTAGTTATTATTCAATTGTTTCTTTGAATTTCATTGGGAATAATTATGTTTTGGTTTATTCCGTTTTGGTTATGGTATTTTTCCGCTTTGTAAGACATGGTCTTAATTTGATTGAATTATTTGAATAATGACCTTCAGTGTAGCATGACTACTGTTTTATTGGAAGTTTTATTTATTTCATAATTGTGACATCCCTTGTTCCGTGTTAACTCTGATGGAATATGTCTTTAATCATTGATATAATTAATATTATTCGGGGTATTTTAGAAGGGGTGTTACAAAGCATCCGAATCGCATCCCGTAAAAATAACACGTACTGACATTGCTCCCTCACTTTAAGGAGGTAACCTTTGAACATTTCCAATGAGAGGAGAATCAGTTAGCGGGCGCGCTAGCTACCATGTCTTCTATGTTCAAAGTCAGGTGGGACAACGAAGCTCCCCGAATCACCATTGAAAGGTTGGATGAACCAACACAATGCTGCGAGATTGATACTAAAGAGGTAGAAGATAAACCTTGGTTTCACAAAGTAAAAAAGTATCTCGAGACTCAAGAGTATCCAAAATGGGAATCTGTCAATGATAAGAAGTTTCTGAGAAGGTTCGCTATGAAATTCTTCCTCAGTAATGGAATCCTCTACAAACGCAATCATGACTCTACCTTACTGAGGTGTGTAGACAAGAGCGAAGCAGAGAGGATTATGACAAATTTACATGAAGGTACTTTCGGAACCCATTCAAGTGGACATACCATGGCTAAGAAGATCCTACGGGCAGGATACTATTGGTCCACTATGGAAGCAGATTGTTATCAACACTCTCGAACTTGTCATAAGTGCCAAATCTATGCTGATAAGGTGCATGTGCCTTCGGTTCCTTTGAACGTCTTGACAGCTCCTTGGCCCTTTGTAATGTGGGGCATTGACATGATCAGAGAAATTAGACCTACCACTTCCAATTGGCATCTCTTCATCCTGGTGGCCATCGATTACTTCACGAAGTGGGTTGAGGCTGCCTCTTTTGCTACTGTGACCAAGAACGTTGTGGCACGATTTATCAGGCATAACCTGATCTCTCGGTATGATGTGCCAGAGTGAATTATTACTGATAATGGTACGAATCTCAATAACACGATGATCACCGAGCTCTGTAAACAATTCAAGATACATCATCATAACTCTTCTCCCTACCGACCAAAGATGAATAGCGTTGTTGAAGCAGCTAACAAGAACATTAAGAAGATTATACAAAAGATGACGGTGACATACAAAGACTGGCATGAGATGTTACCATTTTCTCTTCATGGGTACCGTACCTCATCACGAACATCGACAAGGGCATCACCCTATTCAATGGTATATGGCATGGAGGCAGTCCTACCCATTGAGGTCCAGATTCCTTCTTTAAGGATTATGAAAGATGCGGGTTTGAACGAAGACGAATGGATCCAGACTCAAATTGACCAACTGAATTTGATTGATGAGAAGAGACTTGCTACTGTCTGTCATGGTCAAACGTATCAAAAGCGGGTGATCAAGGCTTTCAACAAAAAAGTAAGACACCGAGTATCAAGTCGGGGATCTAGTGATCAAGCGCATCATACGGTCGCAAGGTGATCCCAGAGGAAAATGGACTCCCATATACGAAGGGACATTTGTGATTAAAAACATTTTCTTGGGTGGAGCCATGATTCTAACCACCATGGACGGTGACGACCTTCCTCACCCTATCAATGCAGACATAGTGAAAAAGTACCATGCATGATAAAAAACCCGCTAGCTTGACTGGCCTAGGCAAAAATAAGGGCTTCCCAGCGAACCAAAAGGGTTCGGGAAAAAATAAGGGATGAAAACAAAAAAATTTGTACACCCGCAAGTCGAAAACATGAAAAGGCGGCTTGGGCAAAAAAGGGGTATCCCGATGGACTGAAAACCCGAAAGGGCAGTCCAGGAAAAAGTTAGGGATGTAAAGCGTATCACTATGTCCCATTGGATCACCTTGCGATCAGACCTCAGTATCCACCATCAAGCTCGAACGACACCGATCAACCTAATCAACTTCGAACAAGCAGCAAAGTGATGAGACGCTCGAAGACATAGCGGCAATAGGAGAATTGAAACCCAAAGGGATTGTTGCACATAGCTGTTTTCTTTTTGTTGTACACAATATTGTATAGCTTCCTTTTCACAGCGGCATTCTCTTACTAGAGCGTCAACTTCCTTGTATAAAAACTCCTGTTATAGGCCAACTTCGAAAATCAATACAAATCATTTCTACAAAAACTATGTGTTTTTTTTTCTTTTTCTGTTTTGTTTTGCAAGAACGTCCAATGGTTTATTCTTGACATATGCATTTTAATATGATTTCTATTCACAAACATCTGCATAGGAAACAAAAAGACAATTGCTCGTAACTTAAGAAACATGGGCAAAAACTAAAAATGTCAAACCCGACAGTTACTTTGTCCAGCAGGTACCAGGGAAGAGATAGCTTCGAAACACAGCCATCAGTGCGTATGACCTCGTGACATCTATACTCCCCAAAAAGTAAAGCGAATAAAAGCATTTATACTAGCTCCACTGAAACAGGAAGTACCTTCCCCAGCCGAATTTCATAATCGCTAGGGGGTCATAAAATTTGTCTCCCAAGCAGGGTTTATTTCCCTGAATGCAAAAAACTTAATCCCTGGCAGAGTTTACCCCTCCAATTATGGAAGATCACTTTCCAACAGAATTATTCCCCCAGAGTTATTCTCAAACAGAGTCTCTCCCTGGAAGAATATTCACAAACAACAAGGAGTAAATCTCCAGCATAGTCATTTCCGTTCACCATCCCCAGCGGAAGTAGAAGAACCACAGTTCTCTACAACAGTCAGGAATGTTATACTCTCTAGCAGCAGTCAGGGATTTATTTTCCCAGACTCAGATATGTCACAATAGCATCTCATGCTCATACATCATGACAAGCACATACATATCATTTACAACATAATCTCATTTATTTTGAGAACATCATCTCACAACGCATTTCATGCATCACATATAATGAACCCTGTTATCTTTTTAGGAAAGACAATTATCACCAACAATTCCAGCAGTTATACATGTCATATCTGCAGACTGCTAATGAAAAACCAGTTCCCAAAACCAAACAGGTCAACTAAGCTACCTGACCAAACAAAGTAACCCTACGACCTAGGTTCCTTCCTATAAGCCCTACTATCCAGGCTTTCATCTTGAAGAAACCCTACTATCCAAGTTCCTTCTCATAGCCCTACTATCCAGGCTTTCATCTCAAAGTAACCCTACGACCCAGGTTCCTTCCCATAAGCCCTACTATCCAGGCTTTCATTTCGAAGAAACCCTACGACCCAGGTTTCTTTCCATAAGCCTTATTATCCAGTCTTTCATTTTGAAGAAACCCTACGACCCAGGTTCCTTCCCATAAGCCCTACCATCCAGGCTTTCATCTTGAAGAAACCCTACTATCCAGGTTCCTTCTCATAGCCCTACAATCCATGATTTCATCTCGAAGTAACCCTACGACCCAGGTTCCTTCCCATAAGCTCTACTATCCAGGCTTTCACTTCGAAGAAACCCTACGACTCAGGTTCCTTCCCATAAGCCTTACTATCCAGGCTTTCATTTCGAAGAAACCCTACGACCCAGGTTCCTTCCCTTAAGCCCTACCATCCAGGCTTTCATCTCGAAGTAACCCTACTATCCAGGTTCCTTCCCATAAGCCCTACTATCCAGGCTTTCATCTCGAAGTAACCCTACTATCCAGGTTCCTTCCTATAAGCCCTACTATCCAAGCTTTCATCTTGAAGTAACCCTACTATCCAGGTTCCTTCCCATAAGCCCTACTATCCAGGCTTTCATCTCGAAGTAACCCTATTATCCGGGTTCCTTCTTATAGCCCTACTATCCAGGCTTTCATTTCAAAGTAACCATACTATTCAGGTTCCTTCTCATATCCCTATTATCCAGGCTTTCATTTAGAATCAACCCTACTATCCAGGTTCCTTCTCTCTTATCTCCGGACAACAGTTTACAACACTGTAAGACCTGGACCCGACCAGTTACGGTCGATTTCACATTTCCCCAGTAAGTCGATGTGCAGCCTAGACCCTGACCAGATATGAAATTTACTTCCACTTCCTCAATCAGGAGTTAATTCCCCAGTAGAGTAGTGGACAACCGAAGCTCCTATACTCTATTTCCCCGGACGTAAATCAACAATCCCCGGTGAAGTCCTCCTCAATAGCAGGTACAAGAATTCTCGCAAAGGAATCTCTTATGCAACCAATATCTTTTCTGGATGGAATTTTTAAGCCCATCTCCAACGATTCTCTGTCGACTTCCAAATGGAATCTGTAATCCCATTCCCAATATCACTAATCAGTATTACTTCATGCGAGTGCAAATTTCTGTGCACTCTAGTGTTCAATCATCTTCTACCTTCAGATCACGAAAGGAAGACCGACCAATCTACATCCTCGGGTTTAAGAAGATTGAACAGGGGAAGCTGTTGTACCCCAAATTTACCCTCTCATTTTTACTCAACACATACTCATTGAATTTCTCAACTTGCTCAAGGATGCCCAAGGATTGATTAGACAAGTGTTCCCCTAAGACAATGAACCTCAAACTAGGGTTTCCATTTTCATCAATATGGGTGAACTCCAAAGGTCTCAAATATTTTCCATGGTCCTAATATGTTCTCAAGAACATCGATGTAGAGTCTCATGCCTCGCACAAGAAGTTTGCTCAGTCAACTGCTCAAATGCCTGAAAATCAATTATACTAGGTCAAAAGTCAAATGTGACTCACATACAGTCAAACTTCAATATTTTTGGTCAACATCAACATTTAGAAGTGATATACATCATTTTATCAAAGGTTGATCATGATTCCTCAAGGAATTCACCAAATTCATCAAAACTCAAAAGTTGCTAAATTAGGGTTCCTATAGGAAAAGTCAACTAAACTTTGGCCAGGCATAACTTTCTCATACTTTATCATAAATTTCTCATCCAAGGCTCATTTTCAAGAGAGTCCAATTCCGTACAACTCATCTTCAGCCCTAAAGTTCAAGAAATGCACTCATGAAAAGATATGAATTCAGACATTATAGGTCATTTCAAAAAGTCAACAAAAACACCTTTTGGGTCAAAGCTTCTTACATGAACATGGAAGATCCAATTGAGATGAAACCAAAAGGGTTGTTTAGAGGACATCTTAAGCTTTTTAAAAAGTCCAAGAACACCCTCTTAGGATCAAAATTGAGGGAGATATGCATTGTCAAAGTTGGCTATTTTTGGAAATTTGCCCAAAGTCAACAATGCCCAAAATGCATTTTTCTTCAAATGAGCCCAACTTTTTATGCTTGTATCTTGTTCCTAACATGGTCCGCGACCCATAAACCCCTCCATACATCATTTGCTTATTTATTTGATTTATTTTGATTTTTAATCATTTAAAATCCAAATTAAATCAAATAAAAGATATAAAAATATTTTGGGATGATTTTGCATTAAAGAATGAAGATATAGGTTGTATGTTAGCAAACAAATCGTTCAAGGGTTGATTGAATTGAAAATGGCATGATTTGTCCAATTTTGGAAACAAAATATGACTTGAAAATCAAATATCTTGCTAATCAATTTCCAAGATTGAATCCAAAATTGTTAACCTATTTGATTCAGATACATATAACAAAGCAGGTTGAACCTTAAGGGAGAGTGGAGAGAGGCACAACTTGTCCAAAAAGTCAAACAAAGTTCCAAAATTTCCAAAGGAAAGTGGAGGTCGTATTTTTATTTACAGTCCCATTCAAGCAATTTCAAGGCCGGCAACACGTTCCTGGACGTCTCCTAAAGCCAACGACATCAATTGCACGCGTTAAAGTATCCATAATCGCATCTTGATACTCACGGTTTGATCACGTTTTCTTCAATCTCGATTTTTCTCACTCATACGTTATACATGTTATTTGATTATATTTTCGTGTTCATAATCATCACATGAAGGTGTCTAAATAGTCCAATTTGAGTGTTAGTGCAGGAATGGGCTTATGCCATCGCTAGGGTTTGAAAGCTCGAAATTGGTGTTTCCTTTTTCAGGACAAATTGAGGGGAATTATGGGTATTACTGGACTCAGGAAAAAATTCCTGATTGATCCCTAACATTGGTTTTGATTTATATTTCCTGTATCATATTTTTGAATAACGCAGGGTTTTAGTTATGAACCAAATCCGTCACTACAACTTATAGTGACGGAAAACTGCTGTAGGCAAAAGGTTGGCACCTAAAACAACAGTCCTGAGGAAAGAGACGATCATGTGGCTGACTCCCACTGGCTTATTTGAATTCATGCGCGTTTTCCTAAGTATAGCATTTAATTTCCCTTATATTTTATTTGTTTCATTATATGTACGAATGAGTAGTCCAACGCAGTTGGTCAGGGAGCGTGTATATGAGGCAAACGTCCTGGGTTCGATCCCAGGCGTCTGCTTTTATATTTTTCTTGACAATTTGTTACAGATTCAGTGCATCTTCTAGCCAAGCATCCACCGTGCGCTCATAAATCTCACCCATTGGATCATCCCTGATTCAGATCCAATGTCCAGCAAAGCCATCCTCATGGTGGACCCCTAGGAGCAGGGAGCACTGGATCATGCACAAGGTAGATGGGCCTATCCTTCTGGGCTTCAGCAATTCAACTTCACACCCCCCAGTTTACTTCTGATATCAGGCCCATTAATCATTCTTTTTTAATTTATTTTTTGTTTTATTTATTTATTTAATCATTTTTTACAAAAAAATCTTTTTTATTAAATCATAAAATCAAGAAAACCACAAAAATGTATAATTAGGTTTTTTTTCTTATTAAAAATTAGTATTTTTTGGAAATTAATTAATTTAATGATATTGACTTGATTGTTTTCATAATTAAAATTAATTAGACAAATTAAGTTTAATTCACAAATATTTAATTTTCTCAATAAAAAATCAAAAAATATTTTCTTTATTTAAAGAGATTCTTTAGGATATTTACTTTATTCTCGCGCACATTTATTTATTTATTTTTCCAATTATTGTAACTATTTCCAGTTTGTAATAGATTAATTAGGATTTCAATTTCTGCATCTTTTATTTGTAGTCAAATATTTGTGTATCTGCCCAAAAGCCTTGTAATAGCTAGGACTTTAATTTCTCGGACTTTTTTAATTTCTGCCACTATTAAACTGCTAGATGTATGGACATTAGGATTGTATGCGAAAGATAAACCAATGATTAAAAAGGTAGATAACCCTAATTATGCAAAAATAATTAATTGGAAAAAAAAGCACACATGCACATGCTCACTCCTAGGGTTTGCCTCACTTGGTTGCCTCGGAAATAATGGTCATGTCCCTCGAATGTAGGGATACCTTAGTAATGACACGCAATTCAAAGTCATCATAAAGATCATAGTCCCTCATTGTCCCTCGAGTTGCCTACAAGAAATGATCTTATGATGATAGTCCCTTTGAAATGCTAAGTTATCCTTATTTGTTGCCTTCAGTGACCATTTCTTCCCTTTGAATGTCCTTTAAAACTCCAACGATAGGGCTACCTACTCCTTAATAGTAGGATAGCATTGTCTAAAGGAAACGAGGAAATGAATAGTCTTTTTTTCGAGTAGGTAGAAATCTTAAGTACTTGCTCAAAACAAACCTTTTACACAGACACTTTTCAAACAAAGTTTTCAAAAACATTTTATCACACCCTTGAGGACTGATACAAGGGTTACCATAAAGTGAAACACCGTACTAAGGAAAATTTCAAAACACAAGCACGAAAGTAATTTAAAAAATGAGCAAGTACCTAAGAGCCTGTGGAAAACTACAGATAGAAAGGGTTCTAATACCTTCCCTTTCTATAATCTACCCCCCGTACTCAGAAACATTCGAAAAAATGTTTTTTCTATTCTTTTTACTTTCCTTTGTTGGATGAAATAAAAGTCGGTGGCGACTCTTACTTACCGCAACATTTGTGAAAAAACGCAAACCAGTATAACAATCGGTTCTGCCACCGTATCACAGTCATTATAGGAGATAGTTCTTTGTTGATATTTATTTACTCCAATGAATGGTAATCTCGTCATTATGGGAGATAGTTCATTGTCGAGATGTTTTACTCCAATGGATGGTAGTCTCGTCGTTATGGGAGATAGTTCATTGTTGAGATTTGTTACTCCGATGAATGGTAGTCTTGTCATTATGAGAGATAGTTCATTGTTGATATTTGTTACTCCGATGAATGATAGTCTTGTCATTATAGGAGATAGTTTATTGTTGAGGTTTGTTTACTCCGATGGATGGTAGTCTCGTCATTATAGGAGATAATTCGTCGTTCATATTCACTTTGCTCTGAAGAAGTTTGTGACTTACCCTAGTATTGATATTTGATGGTATTATCCTACCATTTCTTTCCCTTGTCAGTCGATGATACCTTTTTTTCTATCTTCTCAATGATGGATAGTTCCCGGTTATCGATCGATCACTGTTATCTTTTTTTCTCTCTCCTTAATATTTGAGTTGATGATGCTTTATCTCCTCTTTGAGCATTACCCCAATAGAGTTGAGTATTTTTTTCACCAGTGATTTATTTTCCTGGTCGGGTTTTATTTTGATTTTTTATTTCCCACATCCCCAGTGGTGTCTTGTGTCATTTTTGAATTTGTTCATTTTCCTTCACAATCACAAGCATTACATGAAATCTTAGGGCAAAAAATAGGGTTCGTTTTATATTTAAGTATCTTAAATCACGTCGACACGAAGATTTTAACCTTAACATCTCTAGATAGAAGACACTTAAATAAGGGCAGCTGTTGTACCCCAATTCCCCCCCCCCCCCCTAAGATTCCTCTATTATCTCATACCATCACAATGCAACAAGATCACACACTAGGGTTTTGGGTACTTCTTCTACTTCATCCTATCTTTAGTTCTGCTCTTGAGGTATCATCAATCACCTTAAATTGTGTATCTTGTACATATATCCTTTTGAATAACATCAAAATATGTATATATGTCTCTTTGAATGTCATCTTGTAGGTAATGGCACAATTGCTTGTATCTTACCATCTCCTAGCACAGAGGACCAAAACTAGGGTTTGGAATTTAATCAGGAAATCTATGATTTTTTGGGAAATACTTGATTCCATGCCTCTCTACATGTTCATGAGCATCTATGATTGGAAGTTTGATCATCAATTTTGGCTTGGAAAGGTTCAATTGACAAAAAAAAGGGGTAAATTGGTCATTTTGTCAGAAGTCAGCCAAAGTCAACTGTTGACCAAGGGGACTTTTGGTCAACTATCAATTCAATGTTCATGTTTTCACATTTCATGGTCAATGGTTGCATAAAATCAAGAAGAAGTGTGAATTGGAGATAACTTGTAAATGAAGTTATTTGAAATTTTGGGATTTTTTCTAAGTGTTCATAGTGCTGAACTTTGATTGATCATAAATTTCTCAATTTTTATTGAAAATGTACAAAATTTACATGCTTGGAAAGAGGATACAAAATTCTTCAACTTTGTATTAGAGGCCTCAAGTCCAAAAAGTGAAAGGAGAAAAAGTTATGGAGCTTGGAAATTTCTAGACACTTAGTGAAATTTTTAAATATGTACAAAAATCTGATTCCTTCATGGCTAATTTTAAATGTTCATTTAGGCTCAAATCAAAAAGTTGGTAACATCAAAGTTGGAGTTTGAGGTGTCCTCTTCATTTTTTATTTAAGAATCATCTTAAATAGTCAAGTGTAGAAGGAGATACAATGCTTAGGATTTGGAGCTTTAACTTGTCATCTTGCCCAACCACAAGGCATGTCACGCGCACGCCAGGCCAAGCATTTCATCAAACAGTTTATGGGCATTCCTTTACCACCTTTTTCTCTTTGAATTATTAATTTTTGAAAAATTTTCAACATGAAAGATTTAGATACATGTGTGAGGTACAATTTTGCTACATGAAGTATTTCAAAAAAACTCATACTTTTTAAGATATAATCATGGGATGAGGGTACCATGATATTGAATTTATGCCCAGCATACAAGGCATGTCGTGCGCATGGTCAGCCCAACCAGACTTGGTATTTCATCAAATAGTGCATGAGTATGCATTCATGATCAATTTTCTCCATGATTACAAATTCGTTTGGAGTTGTGTTGAACTTCAAAGTTGTTACCATCTCTCGTAACTTTGCAACAAGCCCAAAATCATCCTTTTTGGTCCATTGAGGTATGATTTACAATCATTTAAAGTTGGGTGTTTTAGTTGTCAAAAATGGCAAGTCACTTGGAGATATTTGTGACATGTTCATGGTCAGTTGCAAGGAGGCATATTCGAACTTGATTTCAAGGAGCTTCCAGGTTTCAAATTTTGTTTGCTTCAACAGAAAGTTGTTGGCCTTAGTACCATCTTTCTAAGAAGCCTGGTGGTGGTTCAAGTAATCAAGAAATGAGAGAGATATCCATTGGAGAACATGACTGATCATTAAGGTTTTCATGCAGTTGTTTGAGGGTAGTGCGCAACAAGCCTTGATGATGCATCATCACCTTTGTTCTTTGCCTAAAAAGTCCATACGAAATGCATTATTATGCATGCACATGTTTCCCTCATCTTTGCCCAAAATAGCAAAATTATTCCCACCCATTTTACCCCCATGTGCCAGCTCACTCCTCACGCTTATCACACTTAACTCTCACCCTCTTATTCTCTCCAAAATGCATAAGATTCACCCTCCTTTACACACAAAACACATGGATGATTTGATCACTTTTTTGATCAAGTTTGTTCAACAAGTTGTGATTAACCACAATTTATTCTTAACCTCACTCCAACGATTATAAAAGAGAGCCTCCTCTCCTTATTTCAGATCATCCTAACAGAAGCAGAAATTTCCTCTCTTTCTCTCCATCAATTTGCTCTCAAATGCTTTTAAGGTTCCAAAATTTCTTCAAAGAGCTTTTGTTTCTTCGTCACTATCTCTTCTCCTTCAAGCTTTCTCAAGTGATTTTCCGAGTTTCTATTATCTCCTTGCTCAACTTGAAGAGTCAGTGGAACTCCTTCACTAGGTAAATTATCCAAACTCCATAGATCTGAATCTGAGCTTGCATCAACATTTCCAGTTCATTTTAATTTTTAAATTCATGTTCATTGCATTCTTAGCTGGCCAAACGATAGGTTTGATGTATAAATTTGTGTGAATCTGAGCTTGCTTGATGTTCTGAACATTTGTGAAAAGTGATAATCAACGAACTTGTAATTTTTTTTTCTGTGTGAATTCACATTCGTTTAATGTAATTCTTGATGTCATGTTGTAGATCTCCATGAGATCTACAACTTTGCTTTAGATCTCATCCATTTTTATGCAGAAACGAGTAAGCTATATGGATGTGAAGTTCACTATAAGAACACAGTTTTAGGGTTTTTCTGGTTATTTCAAACGAAGTAGAAGACACGCGATTGGTCCATTTGAATCCCTGGGCCCCACTTCTGCGTGCCATCACCATTATTATATATTTTTTTAATTTATTTTTAATTTTTTCCCTCTTTTATATCTATTAA
Organism: Vicia faba; assembly: GCA_948472305.1. Taxonomy (NCBI): domain Eukaryota; kingdom Viridiplantae; phylum Streptophyta; class Magnoliopsida; order Fabales; family Fabaceae; genus Vicia; species Vicia faba. The sequence goes on from OX451738.1 coordinate 647,284,148, forward strand.
GTTCTTGATTTTATTAAAAATAGTTTTAATCATCAAAAATTATTAAAAAAAAGTCATGAATCCTCAGAGAGTCTATTATTTTTCTATATTTTTTATTTTAATTTTCAAAAATCAGGGACATAAAAATTAATTTTATTGGTTAAATGTGTTTTTGTTGTAAATATTTTTGCACTTTTTGAATTTTGATTTTATTTTTAATTTTCCATCTATTTTAAAAAATTCAAAAATATACTTACTGATCCTTAGAACTTTCTTGAAATTTAGGGGGTCTTACACCATTTTGATTTGAATTTTAGATTATGTAGATTAATTTTGAACTTAATTTCTCCTTTTTTAGGGTTTTGGGTGATCATTCACATTGATTGCTTGAAAGTTCCAATTACATATGCTTATAAAATCAGAAATAAATTTGTTTAGAGTGCTTGTACAAGTTGAGGTCATAAAGATCATTTTCCTTGAATTTTAAAATGCGATTTCATAATTTTTACAAATTGTTTTTTCAAAACACCTCTAGTTTAAGCACTTTGCTAGCTAGTTTCAAAGTTCGCATTTTTAAATCAAGTCACCACCTCAATCCAAGAACTCTAAACCCCATTTTGACTTTTATATATCTTTAGGAAGTTAGGGTTTAATTGTCATGATTTTTACAATCCATTTTCCTTTTTTAACCTAATTTTTGACTTAGGATTGTATTTAGGATTTTTCTTTTGATCAAAGTTTGTGATTGAGAACTTTTGTACATAATTCTTGGCATGACATGCGATTGAGAACTATATTTCCTAATAGTTTCATAATAGGAAAAACCAAAAATATCTTCCTCCATAGGTATATTACCATTATATTACACTTAGGTTTTTTAACAAATCATAAAGTTTTTTATGAGGGGGTTTTAAAACAGAAAAGGGGTGTATTGATCTAAGATGGACCATCAATATCTGATGGCCCATTAAAGGTTCATTCTTTTTAAGAGGGGTGAGTTTTGTAGGAAGAGGTATAATTTAAAGAGGTTGTTTAAATAAATAAATAAAAACAACAACATTATATCATTTTGCTAGACCATGTCAATTTATTTGTAAAGGCTCATTAGTACATTTAAAATTATAAAAGGAGTTGGTGCATTGTTGATCATTTAGGTCCAGTAAAGTTTTTTTGATGGCCCATCTTTTTAATTAAAATAATTGGTAGTCAATTTCTGACTTTTTATTATTATTTCACTTTTACCAATTAATATAGTCAATTATTTTTATTAATATTGTTTTTGAAATTATATTCATTGTTTTAAAACACTTGATTGAGTGAAAGACCCAAACAATTAAGCCCATTTAAACTTTTTAGTTCACACAAACTTTGTATTATTAACTTGTTATTTTATTTATAATAATTTTCGTTTTAAAAAAAAGAGATTATATTAATTGGGTTATAAAACAATTTTTTGTAAATAATTGAATTTTTATTTTGATAAGAAAAAGCCCAATTGTTTGGGTCTATCTTTTTTTTTTTTTGCTATTTCAAAATGTATTGGCCTAATTCTATTAACAGGTACTATGCAGATCTTTTCACGCGTGTGGGTAAAAAGACGCATGTTCATGAACGAACTATGACATAGAGGCAGATTGCAGAAAAACCAGATTTTTATCAAATCTGGAAATAACCCAAATGCAAAAACACTTTTCAAAATTTAAAACACAGTAATTGCCTAAAACATATCATATCAAAATTAGAAACGTTTTTTAAATCACAGGAGACAAGATCAATATCGTCATTCAATTACAATATCTCTAGATCATTAGGCTTTAATCATTTCAAATTGTAATTTCTTTCTTGCTAAGTGTTATTTGTCAGAAACTTTATACTCTTTGGTCAAGTAATTCTAATAAAATAAGCATGCGTGCTTTTGAAATCGATTCATTCCACAAATAATCAATAACTTTCTATTCTTCTTTTCTTTTCCATTTTTCAAATTAACAAACTTCGATGGAGAATGATGAAAATAAAAATAATCGAATTTTGTAGACGTATGCTTTTTAATAGTATGGCTTAGCTGGCGATGTAAGGCATTGTTTCATTTCCTAAATAGTGGAGATATAAGGAGTTAATCTGTAGTTAACCCCCTCGAGCCAGAAGTCGGGGTTCTTTCTATTCTCTAAAAAACCTTAATCTTAACCAAAGGCAGGGTAGACTTCAATTAATTCAATGATGCATTCAAACCCAAGGAGAATCAAAATGATCTTAGCAAAGGTTCAAGCACATATCTTTCCTCGATACATCATTGAGAGGACGATCTAAGCAAAGACTCGAGCACATCATCTTCCTCGCATTCATCATTCAGGATTGAGGAATCAACTAAGATAAAGTTCATAATATCTTTCTCTTCAGTGCATCACTCAAGATCGAGGAAGCGATGAAAATGAAGCTTACAATAATCAGCATGGCAGTCACAAATTGTCAAAATCAAAAGCAAAAAAAAAAATTCAAAAAAAAAGTGAAAGCCCGCTAAGTCAACAAAAATAAAAAATTGACTGAGGTAAAAGTTAGGGCATCCCGATGGATCGAAAAAATTCAAAAAAAATTGGTCCATGCAAAAATAAGGGGTTGAAAACAATAAATTGGAAAACAATCTTGTGACTGCCACCTCAAGAATCATCAAGGCTTCCCATCAATGCTTGGATCTTATCAACGCTTGGATCTTATCAATGCTTGGATCTTATCAACGCTTGGATCTTATCAAAGCTTTTTCCACCGGTGTTTGAATCTTATCAGTGCTTGGGTCTTATCAATTCTTTTCATTGACACTTGGATCTTTATCTACGCGTCTCATCATCTGCGTGACTACAAAATTTCTCTTGAGGATTAAACGCATCTGTTGGATTAATTGGACTTAGGATTGAAGAACATCAAGGATATTGGGGAAGGATAAATAAATTTTGAGCCTTATATCTTTTGTTTCTTAAACCATGAACCATGGCCACGTTACAACCTTTAAAAGTCCTAATTGAGGCTAGGTTCACTATGAAAGCATACTCAGTAAGATTTGTGTTAAACTGACTCCTATGTTTGTTAAAATTATTTCTAACTACTTCTCTTCTTTGAATATTCATCTTCTAACCTTACATTTCTTTTCAAATAATAAATTTTGATTTCAAGAACTTGCATGTACATCAAACAGAATTACTTTTTCAAAATGTACAATTTTGTCTACGAATCAATACTTAGCATCAAGGAGATCTCAAATTTGGTTTGATCAAAAGTCATCCTTCCCAGGAAGCTCCTAACTAGGGGAAAAGCATCTAAGGGGATCCCTATATACAAGGGCAAATACTAATGATCGTAGGGTATATCATATACTATTGACAAGGGGTGATCATTCTGAGGTTCAATCAACTTAGATCAAATTTCAAAGCACTGCTCAACAAGGGGCATACCTTTCAAAGAAGCATTCATGCCACGACAGGATATGACTTGGTTTCCTTGTTTTAATAAACCTCTCAAGTCCTGGAAGCAGGGGCAATCTTCCAATATTCAAATGTTGGGGCAGTACATGCCAAGTTCATCCTACTGCACGTAAGGTCCAAATTCTTCAAGCAACTTCGAGTACAAATCTTTTCAAGCTTCGAATACTTAGAGAAACCTATGTTGAGTTCATGGTGAAGTTTAAAGCTCTTTCTGAGGGTATTTCCTCCATATCCTAGAGATTGAGGGGGAACATCTTTTCAAAATTTGAATGTTGGGGAAAACTACTATGAGGCTCGATCAAAAGGAGTTGATTCAAAATGGTTCTATCAAAGCCAAGCATTTTCAAGAATCTGTTAATCAGAGGCATAACACAAAATAATGGGGTCACCCACATTATGATCAAACTGTTTCCAAGCTCATATTAAAGAGAATCTCCTCCAAGACCCTACCAACAAATTAGGGAAAGACAATCCACACAGGGGCAAGCTCTTCGCACACTTTCACAACCTCCAGTGGGTCTTTCTTCTACATCAGCAGTCTTCAAATTCAAATCGAGTATCAGGGAATCATGCAAGAATAACATTATACCATCATGTGACAAACAACATTGTTGCATAACCAAACCTCTACGCTCTAATCATCCACGACCCACCATGTGGGGACCATTCAAAAAAGAATTCAAGTCATAATCATAAATCATAAAGCTGCATAAATCATGCATTAGGGCTCTTCGATCCAAAACCAGGCTATACTTATCATCTCATCCATCTGATGAAATCCGACAGCATGGGTCGAGCATACCTCAAAAGGCCCAATTACGCATTCGCATTTGAAAATCCAACATCCATTCGCACATTATCCAAGTCATTCATCACATACATCAATCAATCATCATATCACATACATAAATCAATCATTACACATCATACATCTCATATGGCATTCCTCGAAACCCACTACAAACAAAGCCGATATCTTAGGGCTCTCCAATCAATTCTTACCTCAGTTAGAAACAAATAACCAGCAAAATCCGTTCTCATCTCAGTTTTAGTCAACTAAGATATGGATCACTCAAAATAACTTCCTTTATATTCAAACATATTGTGTCAGTCTCCACGCGACAATGTGTGAATTATTCTACATATTGTGTCAGTCTCCATGCAACAATATGTTATCCCTTTGCGAACTAGCTCATTGTGTCAGACTCCAGGCAACAATGTTACGAAAGCGGCAATTCCACCCATTGTGTCAGCCTCTATGCAACAATGTCCGACAATTTCAAATTAACTTATTGTGTCAGTCTCCACGCAGCAATGTGTTTCTTTCTTAGCTCATTGTGTCAGACCCCAAGCAGCAATGTTGTGAAGTCGACAATTCCACCTGTTGTGTCAGTCTCTATGCAACAATGTGTGTATTTTCTACATATAACTTATTGTGCCAGTCTCCATGCATCTATATGTTTTTTCTTTGAGATCTAGCTCATTGTGTTAGACTTCAGGTAACAATATTGCGAAATCAGCAATTCCACTCATTGTGCCAGTCTCCATGCGACAATGTGTGAATTATTCTACATATTGTATCAGTCTCCACGCAGCAATATGTTATCCCTTTGCGATCTAGCTCATTATGTCAGACTCCAGGAAGCAATGTTGCAAAAGTAGCAATTCCATGCATTGTGCCAGCCTCTATGCAACAATGTCCAACATTTTCAAATTAACTTATTGTGTCAATCTCCATGCAGCAGTGTGTTTCTTTCTTAGCTCGTTGTGTCAGACCCCAGACAACAATGTTGTGACGTCGATAATTCCACCCGTTGTGTCAGTCTCTATGCAACAATGTGTGAATTTTCTACATATAACTTATTATGTGAGTCTCCATGTAGCAATATGTTTTTCCTTTGCGATTTAGCTCATTGTGTCAGACTCCAGGCAGCAATGTTGCGAAATCAGCAATTCCACTCATTGTGTCAGTCTCTATGCGACAATGTGTGAAATTTTCTATATTTAACTTATTGTGACAGTCTCCATGCAACGATATGTTCTTTCTTCATGATCTAGCCCATTGTATCAGACTTTAGGCAACAATGTTATGAAATCAACAATTCCACCCATTGTGTCAGTCTCTGTGACAATATGTGAAATTTTCTATATTTAGATTTTTGTGTCAGTATCCATGCATCAATATGTTATTTCTTCGCAATCCAACTCATTGTGTCATACTCCAGGCAACAATTTTGCGAAATCAGAAATTCCACTCATTGTGTTAGTCTTTATGCAACAATGTGTGAAATTTTCTATATTTAATTTATTGTATCAGTCTCCATGCGTCAGTGTATTCATTACTTTGTGAAATAGGTCATTGTGTCAGGCTCCAAACAGCAATATACGGAATCTATAGTTTAACCCATTGCGTCAGTCTCCATGCAGCAACGTGTTTCCCTATCTACAATATAATCCATTGTATCAGTCTCCATGCAACGATGTCATTATCAAATTCCTTCTGTTATGTTGGTGTCCATGCAACAATGCTTTTACCAAAATTTGTCTACTGCATTGATCTTCATGCCACAATATTTTTATCAAGCTTTTTTTCACGCTATAATCCATTGTGTCAGTCTCCATGAAGCAATGTTACCATTATAATTTCTTCCTCGACGTAACTCATCGCATCAGTCTCAATGCAACAATGTTTGTCATTAGTTTTTCCTGCGATATAACTCTTTGCATCAGTCTCCATGCAGCATTGCGTCATCCAACTTTGTTTTATCCATCCCCTAGGTTGTGATGAATAAACAAAATCAAATCAAAACCTGCTATATTAGTCTCCAAGCATTAGTAAGTTAGTTATTCAAACGTTTATCATTTACCTCCTAGGTTACAGTAAATAGACAAAAATCTACAATCTATTAGATACTGACTAGTTATCCACATCGTCGTATCTAAGTTAAATCAAAACTTTGGTTCAAATGTTGGTAAGGTGATGCATCATATATGCCTATTCTTGACACTCATGGGAATGTTGTACAATGTGTCCTTATAATCTTTTGGGCAAATCTTGGGGTTTTCCAATATTTAATAAACTTCTGATCAGGACATGCAGACCTGCGTATCCTCGCACTATTCAATCGAAAGATAATTAAATTGGGGCAACTGTCATATCTCAAATTTGACCTATCCTTATATTACACTTAGGTTTTTTAACAAATCATAAAGTTTTTTTATGGGGGGGTGGGGGTTAAAAACAGAAAAGGGGTGTATTGATCTAAGATGGACCATCAATATCTGATGGCCCATTAAAGGTTCATTCTTTTTAAGAGGGGTGCGCTTTGTAGAAAGAAGTATAATTTAAAGAGATTTTTTAAATAAATAAATAAAAACAACAACATTATGTCATTTTGCTAGACCATGTCAATTTATATGTAAAGGCCCATTAGTCCATTTAAAATTATAAAAGGAGTTGGTGCATTGTTGATCATTTAGGTCCAGTAAAGTTTTTCTGATGGCCCAACTTTTTAATCAAAATAATTGGAAGTCAATTTCTGACTTTTTATTATTATTTCATTTTTACCAATTAATATAGTCAATTATTTTTATTAATATTGTTTTTGAAATTATATTCATTGTTTTAAAATATTTGATTGAGTGAAAGACCCAAACAATTAAGCCCATTTAAACTTTTTGGTTCAAACAAACTTTGTATTATTAACTTGTTGTTTTATTTATAATAATTTTTGTTTTAAAAAAAGAGATTATATTAATTGGGTTATAAAACAATTTTTGTAAATAATTGAATTTTTATTTTGATAAGAAAAAGCCCAGTTGTTTGGGTGTATCTTTTTTTTTTTGCTGTTTCAAAATGTATTGGCCCAATTCTATTAACATGTACTGTGGAGATTATTCACGCGCGTGGGTAAAAAGAAGCATGTTCATGGACGAACTATGACACAGAGGCAAATTGCAGAAAAACCATATTTTTATCAAATTTGGAAATAACCCAAATGCATAAACACTTTTCAAAACTTAAAACACAATAATTTCCTAAAACATATCAAATCAAAATTGGAAACTTCTTTTAAATCACAAGAGGCATAATCAATATCATCATTCAATTACAAACGAATCAATAACTTGCCTAAAAACTAAAATAACCTAATCAATTACATTGAAGAGATTCTTAAATCAAAAACAACAAATTAACTATTTTGCTATTTTGATAAACCTAAAGTTGCTATAAATCAGAACTGCTACAGAATAAAAGGGGGGCATAATGACAGATAGGCGGAAAGTAATTAAATACAAACAGACCCGAATTTCGTCCCTGATGCGATGATATGATATCATATGTTACGAATGAATGCATGGACTCTTATTTGGCATACACTTTTTTAATGACCTATGAGATGAGACAGACTCTGGGAATATGGAAAGACTCAAAACTGGAAACATATGGTAGTTCAGATGAAATGGCGTGGAAAGACATGTTAGGGAAACAACAAGATATTTCTGGATATCTTCCAGGGCGACAAAGAGTAACCATCAATACTTGGAAAAAGAGATAAAACCCGTTAAGGCAAGCAGCGACATCCAAGAATGGCATTTAATGAGGCAAGCAACTCTCTGAAAAAACAATCAGAAGCATTTAGAAGAACATTAGATGTGGGATGAGACCAAATCTGAAGCTACATCAGAGTCGTCCAGGAAAGACGCTGGACGGAAAAAAACACGACATCCAATATTGGCTTTGAATGAAGGGAAAGATCAACGTTTAATAATGGCTTTAGACGAGAGAAAATATCACAACATCTAATATTGGCTTTGAATCAATGGAAAACTCAACGTCTAATAATGGCTTTAGACAAGAGAAAAGATCACAACATCCAATATTGGCTTTGAATGAATGGAAAACTCAACGTCTAATAATGGATTTAGACGAGAGAAATGATCATAACATCCAATATTGGATTTGAATGAGGTGAGACAAATCATGGCATCCAATAATGGCTTTGGACAATAGCAAAGATAACAACATCCAATACTGGTTTTGGATAGCAAAAAAGGTTACGACATCCAATATTGGCTTTGGATGACAACAAAAGATAGCAACATCCAATATTGGCCCTGGTTGGAAGAAAAGGTAACGACATCCAATATTGGCTTTGGATGGCAACAAAATATGGTGGCTTCTAATATTGGCTTTGGATGGAAAAAAAGATGGTGGCATCCAATATTGGCTTTGGATGGAAGCAAAATATCGAGACATTAAATATTGGCTTTGGATGGAAACAAAAGATAGCAACATCCAATATTGGCTTTGGATGGAAGAAAAGGTAACAACATCCAATATTGGCTTAGGACGACAACAAAATATGGTGACATCCAATATTGGCTTTGGATGGCAGCAAAAGATCATGGTATCCAATATTGGCTTTGGATAGCAAAAAGATCAATACATCCAATATTGGCTTTGGATGAAAACAAAAGATCCTGACATTCAATATTGGCTTTGAATGATAGAAAAGATGATGGCATCCGATATTGGCTTTAGGTGGCAGCAAAAGGTAACAACATCCAATACTGGCTTTGGATGGAAACAAAAGAGACAACATATCCAAGATTAGCATTGGAAGAAAGACAACTCATCCAATATTAGAATTGGAATAAAGAGAGAAACAAATGAACTAACATCTGCTTTGGTAGGTGCCAATTAAGTTGGACTTTGATCTCAAGGTGACATGTCGACTGCAACAAGACCTCGGGAAATGCAAATGAGGATGAAACACTCTTGTTATGCATTATGTATGAATTTTGTTATGCATGATATGTGAATGATCTATGCATGTAATGCCGATGTTTATGACAATGGAGTTTAACTCTTTTGTGGAGGTAAGATTGGAAGTTTGATTCCTCAACACAAAGAACTCTGCCAAATTTGCTTGGAAAGAAAATGTCCTGAACCCAAATTTGTCACACTTGTAAACTGTATTGAACTAATGATTTTCTGATGAAGGACATGGAGAGTTGTTTGGGGATTTGTCCTAGATTAGCTGACTGATGAGGATAAACTGATCATGGCTTCAGTCGAAAGTTGCTGGAAATGAGTTGATCACAACTTCAGCTCTGAAATGACTGTTGGACATAAACTGATCATGGCTTCAGTTCTTGAAATATTTGTTGGAATAAACTGATCATGGCTTCAGTTCTTGAAATGACTGTTGGAGATAAACTGATCATGGCTTCAGTTCTTTGAAATAATTGAAGGAAAGGAATACCCCAGTATGAGTCTTGAAAATGATTTTCTGGCTAACCAGTTCTGAGAAAACTCGCACTGAGCAACAAATCTTGAACTGATTCACAAATGGATCTGGAAGATACTTTCCCTTGATAGGGTCACTGACCAAGTTTCTCAACTGTTTGAAATTCCTTGACGAGGAAAGCTTGTTTGCAAGCAAAATTGTTTATTCAAACATGGTAATTTTAATGCAAAGTTCATGCAAAAGTTTTTGAATTCAAAATTATTTTTGAAATGATATTACTGGTGTATGGAAAATGCATCATTGGTTAAAACACAGTGGTTTATACTTTTAAAGTTAAAGCAAAGGTATGATACCAAAACAAATTATTTGCAAAACTTAGGAGTCAGTTTACGCAACCTTGATGTAGTATGCTTTCAAAAGAAACCTGACTTCAATTAGGCCTTTTGAGGGTTGTAACGTGGTATGGTTCATGATTTAAGAAATAAAGGATAAAGGCTCAAAGTTTATTTGTACCCAACCCAATCTTCTTGATGTTCTTCACTCCTACGCTTAGTTAATTCAGAATATGCATTCAGGTTCCAAGAGATTTTGGAATTGCAATAATGGTAGCAATGACGATGATTCAGAAGCTAAGGAATTTTTGAGACGACAATCACTTCTTCTTACAACATTTTGTTGTTTTGAGGACTTTTGTTAACTCTGGTGGAGAATTTTGAGGATTTGGAAGACCTCTTTTGATTGAATTTATTATTCCCAACTTTTGCCTGAACTATTTCATTTGAGATTACAGTCAGTGAGATGCCCCAGATTTTTGCCCGAGTCTCCTTCATAGGTTTTGACTTAGCGGGATTTTTCTTTTGATTTTTCTTTTCTTTATTTTTTCTTTTTGGAAAGATAATGACTGCCTTGCTCACGGGGAACCATCTTTGTCATTTTTTAGTTTGGGAGCATCTTTGACACTTCTTGTTGTGTGCAAAGGAAAGCTTGATCGCGACCTTTATTGAAAGGTGTCTTGCACGATTTATCTTGTAATTGAATGCATAACCAAATTAACCGGGAACTACCCATCCCCGGGTTAAGATTGCGAGTTTTTCGTATAGAAAGAAACTCTAACTTCTAGGCTCAAAATGGGTGAACGAGGGATCAACTTCCTTATTGCTCCAGTGTTTGGGAGTTAAAACAATGCATGTACATCCTCAGCAAAGTTTTATTCGAAAGCATGCCAACAACAATTATGGATATTTCGTTTTCATCATCCTCCCTCAAATATTTGCATAAACAAAAATTTGATAAAGAAAATAAACAAGAGAAATATATTTGAAAGCAGTAAATGAAAATGATTTGAATCAAAATATTGAAATACTCATTAGAATTAACATGGAAGTACAAACAGTATTTGAAAGCAACAATTTTAACATAAACAAATGGAAAAATGCAAACAGAAAGAAATATGGCCTAGTGACTAATCAATAACAAGGATGAGTTGTCCTGTCTAGAACACTGGCTTTAGGAAGTGACTTGAGGGTACCTCGACTCAGTCTTCAGCCAATTTGTTTTGGAAAAGGATTATTGATAACATTAGGACCTGCCTCTTTGAAAATGAGAACATTTGCTTTCACCAATTCTTGCACTCTCTTTTTCAATCCATAGCAGCTTTCTAAATCATGACTGGTAGCTTCCTGATGAAATTCACAGTGAAGGTCAGATCTAAACCCGACTGGAGGAGGATTTCGAGGAATTAGAGTCCTAGTTGTAATCAAGACCTTCTGCACCATTGCAATATACAATTTAGTGTATGTCATAGGGATGGGATCAAATTGAGCCCTATTCCCTACATAACGATTCTGATTCTGCGTAATATTCTGTTGTTGAGGAACCTGAGCTGGTTGAGCATTGACCGCAGGAGTAACAGCTGCTACTTGTGATTGATTAATGTATTGAGGCCTATGGCGAGGTCCTCTTCTATCAGTTTATACATCATTGGCTTCCACCTCTTTCTTCTTCTGAAAAGGTATTTCTTTGCACCATTAGAATATTCAGCAAATTTAGACACTTTACCATTCTTGATTCCTTCTTCTAATCTCTGGCCAATTGTCACCAGGCCTGTGAAGCTGGAAGACACACTACCAATCATCTTCTCCAAAAAGAAAGGGGACAAAGTATCCATGAACAATCCAGTTAGCTCTTTCTCTGCCAGAGGTGGTTCAACTTGAGATGCCAATTCTCTCCATCATTGAGCATACTCCTTGAAAAATTCTTTCTCATTCTGAGACATATTTTGCAGTTGGCGATGATCAAGTGCCATGTCAAGGTTGTATTTGTATTGCTTTATGAAAGCATCAACAAGATATTGGAAGCATTGGATACAACCTTTCTCAAGTCCCATATACCATTTCAATGAAGCTCCACTCAGACTATCTTGGAAACAATGGATAAACAGCTTGTCATTCTTTGTGTAAGCGAACATATTTCGAAAGTACATCGCCAAATGACTTCTGGGATAAGTATGCCCCTTGTACTTTTCAAAGTCGGGAGTATTGAACTTTGTAGGCATAACCAGATCAGAAACTAGGCACATTAGCATCAACACTGAAGAATTCATTTCCTTCCATAGCTCTAAGTCTCTTCTCTAAAGTCTGATATTGTTCTTTGAACTCTTCAAACTCACCAAAGTCTCCATGACTCGTACTTCGAGGACTGGCAGCATGGTACTCAAAGAGAGGGTTCCCAAAAGTAGATTGTGCAGTAGGTTCATGAGAAGCAGTATGAAAGATTGGCTGAGGTTTAGTGAAAACTGGAGCTTGAAAAATTGGTCGGGAAGAATGGCCAACCATTGAAGTAATTGCAACAGGCGAAGAGTAATTCTGAGGTAACCCATACACTGGCCATGTAGTATATGTATGCTAGATAGGTTGAGTGTCAACAACAATAATTAGGACTTCAGATATCACAGTCCTTTGAGGTGTCTCTCCTCTGGAAATCAGGACTTGCATCATCTCAGTAAGTTTGGCCTTGCCTGACTTCAACTCGTCGACTTCCATTATGACTTCCATGTTATGTTGTTCTTGGTTTTCCATTCTCAATTTGACAACAACTTTAGTCCCGTAGTTGTGTTGAGGAATCAGCTTGACGGTAGACGACTAACTAGAAGAAAGAAGCAATTGGGAGTAAGATCCTGAACAACCTGGATGTATGCAGAATGATGCAGAGGATGCAAATGATATGCAATGTTATGCAATGCACTGCACAGTAACAGGATCACATGGTTCAAAGTCACGAGCTTGGAGTCAAAGGTACAACCCATAAGGTATGGACTAACGGTTATCACCTGCCAAACAAGGTTCTAAGAGGTTCCCAGAGTCTATATACTTCCTCCGGATATTATCAACGTCCCGATTAACTCGGTAATTAGCAATATTCTCAAGAAAAACTCATCCGAGCGAAGTATCGTGTGACAACTATTTCCGGATTACTCTGTCATAGCTTCTACACTACACCTAAAAGGCCAAGATGGGTTAGGTAATCTACGGTCCTCAACTTCAGCAGGCTCCTAGGTCGAAAGCAGTACGTCTTCCCGATTACTCGGTAAATAACACTACAGTCAAAGGGGCCTCCACTGAGTGGGGGATCTCATGTCTCCTTTTTTGGGATTACTCCCTCAAAGTTAACATGACTATACTTCCCGTCCTATCTTAAGTTTTCCCAAAGTCTGGGTAGAAGACTTATAAGAAATCACCAAGCCCCTGAAAACCAGGAAAATCCAGAAAAACATATATATAGAGTAATGGGAAGAAATAAACAACAAGTAAAACAATATATAAACACTCATAGAAAAGAAACAAACAAAGCTAGGATTGACCTACTTGGGAATGGACCAACAATAAGTCAATTTGTACTCAGTGAAGTCGCTAACTTTCCTGTTGCATGCGTGAATCCAATCGCCATCGTCAAGGACGTGAAGATGAACGAATTGCGAGAATGATGATAGGAAAAGAATGTAGCAGTAAAGATTTGAGATTAAAGCCATCAATTGACTTATCTCAACATAATGAAGTCGCCACCTCACTTTATTGTTTCCAAAGGGAAATGGGAAAAAAGTGAACAAAACCCACAATGAAATAAAAAATCAGAGATTGAGTTACGGGGGTCGGTTATGCAAAGGGAAGGTATCATCATTGTTAGGAGAGAAATCTCGACTAACACCCACAAGGTGCGGGAAAGATGGACCCTGCGCCAGTAAGAGTGAGGGTTTGAGAGCGTCTCTAGCACTCAAGTGGAAAGGTCGACACCTTTATAACCATGGGGATAGGAGAATGTTACTCGACTATCAATGAATTATGTCTCATCTTGAAAAAAGGTTTTAAGGGTAAAGGGTGCTCGAGCGCACAAAAGAGTTTGAATGAGTTGAAGTATTTTTGTTAATTTTGAAAGATGTCAAAGTATGATTAAATGAATTGAAGTTTGTTTAAAGAAAAGAATTTTTAAAAGTAAAGGCACTCGACAAAGTCGAGGTTTATTATGAAAGCAGTTCGAGTTTATAAACAAAGAAGATTTTGAAAAAAGATGAGAAGATTTTGAAAATTAAAGAAGATGGGAGAAGATAAAGGAACTATCCTAAAACATAAGGTAAAAGCTAAGGAAGAGAACCATCTAACCAACAAGAAGTCAACACTTGACATTATGAGTCAAGATAGAATTCCAATTCTTTGGATTGAAACCAAGCAAGGATACTAAAACATGTTGATAAAACCAAGCTTTAATTGCATTAAGTGTTCACAAAAATTGGGTAGAGTAACAGCTGTATATAGATGAATTCCATATTACAGACAAAGTATGTAATCACAATAATCTACACACAAAACAAACAAATAACCCAATATCTTGGGGTGAACCCCGAGAACTCTAGACAAAATATCAATTAAGGTCACAAGGTCTCCAACATAAGCCAAAGTTTTTATTCCTAAGTCCAAGAAGTCCAATACTCCATAATGCCAAGGATAGTAACCAAGTAGTCCAAGTATCATTAATGTTTTTTATGGTTCATGTTAATTATTAAGTATCTTCAAAAGGAAAAGAAAAGCTCATGTGAGGAAAATAAAAATGACACAAAAGTAAATGCTCAAGTGAGCAAAGATGAAAATAACATGAAATGTAAATGCTAAAGTAAATGGTATATAAATTAAAAGCATAAAAATAAAATCATAAAATAAAGTCAATTGTTAGAAGTTAATGGTTAGTTGGATGACCATCTTGAAACTTGTATTTGGAACTCATTAGAGGATTGGTAGGACCAAAGTCTTTCAACAACAAGTTGCATTTGCTTTTTGTCAAGTATATCATCCATTTAAGAATCCCCAAAGTAACATTTAATGATCAATGATGTTTAAGTGATATGCGTTGACCAAAATTGATGAAGATCCATTGGAGGGTTGGTAGAACCAAAGCCTCCTAACAATGAACCTCAAGGTTATTGGATCAAAGGGTTAAAATTAACATACTTGAGCTTGCAAACATATGTTTGGGCCACGAATGATCATTTTCTCGAATCGGGACAAAATTTAGCGCTATTTTAAGCAATCATAAATGGACTTATGTAGAAGTCGCACCTATTTTGAGGTCGGTCAATAGCAATCTATGTACTTCATGTTTGGATAAATTATATAGAGATCATCATCCTATAACATGTAGCACAAAGAAAAAAAGAAATGGATAAGATGAAGAGGGAGGGAAATGATAAGCTAATTTGGATCACTACCTAAAATTTCTTTCCTCTTTAAATTTAATCACTCATCTCGATGGATTAAAGTATTAAACATATGATTAATCCAAAACACAAAAAATGAATTAAATAATTCACTCTTTGATAGATTTGAATTAATGAACATTTATCTAACTTCATCTACACCCAAATTTCATTGAATTTAAAGAGAAATTGGACATTTAAAATTGCAATCTAAATCAACAATCAAAAGGAGTGAGTAGAAAAAGAGAGATGGATCAAAACAGCCCCAAAACAAGGAAGAAAAAACATTTTTGTTCTGTTGCAATCGATTGCACTCTGCCAGCAATCGATTGCATCAGTGTTTTCTCTCTCAAAAAAACGTGAAATTCTAATGTGACAATCGATTATGCTATTACATCAATCGATTGCACCCTGTTAAAAACAGAAAAACAACATTTTAAAAGGTCAAAATCTTGTTCAAACTTTTCATCAAACACTTTATGATTATGGATTTAATTGAGCAGAAAATTCCACCAAATTATGAGAAAATAACACCAATGGAATCACAAAACAATGCTCCATGAATCAAACCCAAAGATCAACAAGAGATCACATTGTAAAAGATGAAAATTCCAACTTACCAAAGGTAGATCTAGAGAGTTATGAAAAAAAAACACCAAGAATTTGCTTCAATTCACCCCCAAGAATCAATTGTCCAAGCTTGGATGTAGAGAATTGACAAAGAAAAAGTGTTTGGATGAAGATTTAACTCAAATTAGTAAGCTTCAATGCAAAGCTTACTAACTTTATTTTTTGAAAATGAAGCTTTGAGTGAATTTGGTAGATGGAGAGAATTGAGAGATTTTTTAGCAAGGTGGATTTGACTATCAAAATCTTGAGATTTGGATGAAATGTGGACTCTATTTATAGAGTTTAGGCTTGAGATTAGTGGTGGTTTGGAGTTTGGTTTGAGAAATGAAATTAGGCTTGGTAATTGATTCTTGGAGCCAAAATATGAATTAATGATATATCTTTCAAAAAATAAAGAAAAATTGGAGTCAAAATTGACAAGGTTGAAATTGTTAATTTTTTTCAAAATTTCACTATGTGCAATCGATTGCACTCTGGGAGTAATCGATTGTACATTGAATTTTTTTCAAATATTGCGCAAAATGCACTCTGTGCAATCGATTACACTTTAAAAGCAATCGATTATACAATAAAAAAATGAAATTATTTTAATTATTTTTCTTTATAAATAGAGATTTTAAGAAAATAATACCGGAAAATCCTATTTGTCAGATGCTTTGACTCGTACCTACAAAGCACAAATATTAAAAAACAAATATTTTTTATATTTTGATTAGAAGTTAGTCAATAACACAAGATCAGACTTAAAGATATGATGCAAATGTGATGAATGGAACTATTTATTAATTATTGTGACCAAATGATAAAATATGATATGAAAATGTGACTGAAAAAATTAAAGACGAAATTTAGGGTACAACAGAAATATAGTAGAAAAAAAGAAGAAGAAAAGGGGGCAGTATTACAGTAGAGGAAAAGAAGAAGGAATGAGCTTCGAAGCCAACACATCGGCCCCTCTCCCTCAAACGCAAACTACTGCTAGTTCGCGACCCACCATTGTCGGAACCGACCAACACCACGACGACTGTGATTCCTTTCTCTGTCGTCGGTAATGCTTCCCGAAGCCGCACAACCACCACCGTACCTCCACCGAAATTCCAGCCACATAATGCAAAATCACACAGAGCATCACTACGAGATCTCAAATTCGATATGTTGTTTGCTCGGTTTCCATGACAAATTGAAGAGAGGATTTCATTTTTTTTCCAAGAGAAAAGTGGGAGAGAGAAGTGAGGGGAAATTGAGCAGATTGGGAAAGCGAGATAAAGAGGTTTCATTCTGAAAGCTTAATGGTGATGTTGTTTTCTTTAGCATAGGTGGTGTTAGTTTTCATGTTATTTTTTATATATCAATTAATATGTGTCAAGTTATGATTGATAAGTCTTGGAGAGTTGAAAAGTCAAATTAATTGGGCTTTGATTTTGTTGATGATGTCGATACTGGAATGGGAGTCGCCCCCTAAGCTACAATTTGTCATATTTTAAATTGTTCTTCTATTATTTTATTTATTTTTATATTTAGTAAATCAGGGTTATTATTTTGGGCCGAATGGGCTATGTTCTTATAGAAACCCTTTTTAAACCACATTATATTTTAGGTTTTATTTGTTTAATTAGTCTTAGGTGATCTAACTAATTTTAGTTAATCTAATTGGTGTTATTTAAATTATTTAGTTTAGTTTTTATCAAATAATAAATACTTGAAAATAATTAACTTGTATATAATCAAGCATTTTTATTAACTTAATTAGATATTTTTACAAATAACGGGATTGACGGATTTACATCCGCCATATTTTTTGGTTGGCTCAATGCCATATCAATTAACTATTCAACGTCGAAAATATTAAAATCCACGTAATACTACATTTGCAAGTTACACGTGGCCAATATCTGGCCACGTGATAAGGGGACTATATGAGACTCCTCTACTATACGCCTAAAAATATTCAACCAAACACCAAATCTTTTTCGTAAATTAAATTAATTCAAACAATTATTTTTTCGAAAAGGAATATGAATATATTTAAATTAACAAACCCTATTTTCTTAAAAAGTGCTTCAAAACTTAGTATCCTTGCGAACAAGGTAGATAAGGGGTGCCTAACACCTTCCCCTTATCTAAGACCGAGTTCAAATCTAGAATCTCTGAATCTGTCTTAGGGTTATTCCTTTATACTCTCTTCCTTTAGGATAAAAATTAAGGGTGACGACTCTGATTAAAAAACCAGTTGCAACACACCTCCGTCAGCCAAATCTGATAATCCCATTAATGTCTGAAGGCACGGCCTATACCGAGAAGTAGGCTTTTTTCTAGCCGCAGACTTTACAACATCCTTTTTTTTATGGACATGTTGTCAATTTTAGGCTTCTTACTCATATTGACTTGTTGCTCTATTTAGCATAAATCTAAAGATCAAATACATATAAGTTAGGTGAAGTATAAGATCGTGAATTAACTTTTTCTATGTATATATATCAATGTACCTCTTTTTTGTATGCAACTGAATCGATTTTCCGCGTAATCCTCTTATCTTTTGATTTGGATTTTGTAGGAGTATAACATTACCATGAAAAAAATGTACGTTAAATGGTCGTAAAAAATTTGAATACTCAAAGGTTCATAATGGTTTTCAACATACCTCATCATCTATGCAGATGAGGTTTGACGACCATGCAACATATGATTCTATTGCCTCTCCCACCAATGTTATATCTGAAATATCGTCAGGTAAAGGTAATGGCGCATCGCTCTCTAAGAAATATCAATTGATATTTTTAAGTATCCAACAGGGAGCGGTTTATGGTGAAGTACTTATCCCAAAGTGTTATGCACTTTTCCCTTTTCAACCATGCGATAAGTCGGTGACGCTAAATAGAGATGACAAGGTGAAATGCCATAAACCAATAATAAATATAAAATTGTTAATGTGTATATATGTCAATTAAAAAAATTGTGCTAATTCATAATAATATATATTACCTTGGGAATTTTCTGTTGGAAATCACAATTGCTACTATATTTGTCACTAGTATCCTTGAACCCTGAACCTTGCCTTTCTGACATGTATCTTTCTTTGTCCTTTTCCAACTCACGAACTTCAGCTTTTAATTTTTATAACTATTCCATCACTTCTTTATTGCTATGACCTTTCCTCTTTTGATGGTTACCAAAGATGTTTGAGTCACCCCGAATTCCTTACCCCTCACACGACCGGTATACTCAGGAACATTTAATATCCGACTAAGTATGCTCCTGCAATCGTGGTCTTCAGCTTGAGTTAAAGAATGAGATAGTTTATCCTGAAATTCATACGCATATCAAAATAAATTAGTGGTGATTAAAACTCATAAATCTTTATGTTAATAAACTTTTGATTTAATTAAAGGAATAATAATATACTTACACATTGATCATAAATTTGAAGCACATCTTCCTTAACAACTCCATCCTTACCCACCCGGGCAGCCTTTCACAGAACATGTTCCGAAAGAGACGTTTCTTGACTTTTCTCCTCTTCTAACTACACATTAAGAGAAATAATAAAATCAATTATAACACATGATGAACAAGTATATCATAGCATTTATATATACTTACCAATCCTTGTTGTAAGCGTCCATATCCCATACGCCCTTTTCTATATGGATACAAGGGATTTGATGCTCGTTGGCGATTCATGACACTCACATACTGAAAATCTAAGGTTCTTCGTTTGTCTTCAAATGTTTCCAATTCTTCAGGAGAAATTAAGCCTGCATACACCTTTGGAAGTTCTGCATCAATAAAATTATTATCGGCATCCCTAAGAAACTTGTTTGTCAAAAAAGATCGAAACCTTCTTAGTCTTTTTCCAGCCAATTGAAGATAATATGTTTTTTGATCATCATCAATATTAAAAGACCTCTACAAAAAAACATACATAGAGTGCGTTAGTAATTTAAAGACATAATCGTCAACAAAAATAAATGATATCACATATGGCACTTGTATATCACTCCATATTTTTTCTTTAACGGGTTTCAACTCACACTTTCTCCAATCATCACAAGTGATTAAAACTTCTGTCCTTACAAGGGAACCAATGTAACTTGTCAACATTGAACCATTAGACTCAATTAGTTGTTTGTCTTCATTCCAATATACATCAAATTTGATACCTTTATCTCTTGCTCGAATGATTGACTTCATAATTGTTATTCCTCGTCTAATATCATTATCTACATCACGAGCTGATTCATTTCCATCGTTATTAGAAGCGAGATGTGATTTTTCCTTGTTACAAGCTATTTAACCTATAATATTAAAGAAAAACATAAACACCATATAAAATTCAAGTAGCAATGAATGAATAAACACGATATAAAAACATAAACATAATATAAAACTATAAACACAATATAAAAACATAAACACAATATAAATTTTTTATTGAATGACATAACATATAACATTTTACTAGTACCTTTTTCACTAACATCTCTTTCTTTTCTTGGTTGGAATATGACTTACTTGGCTCTTAACAACTCAGATAGATGGATTGATCCAAATTCCCTCATTATGATCATTTCTAATATATGATTCATCTGTTATAATATTCTCATCTTGATCATTTCGTATATACGACTCATTCCCTATAACATATGACTCATTCTCAACATCAATATTACTTTGATTTACACTGTTATCATCAACCACTTTGTTAGATAAAATCACTATAGACCATTTCGTACTTGTTAGATCAGTGACATAGAACACTTGTTTAGCTTGAGAGGCTAGAATAAAAGGCTCATCTTTGTACCCCATCCTATTAATATCCACTTGTAAAAAACCGGACTTATCCATTCGTATGCCACTATTATGTACCCACTTGCAACCAAAGATAGGAATCTTAAACTTCTCATAATGAAACACCCAAATGTGCTCGATAACCCCAAAATATGACAGATTTGCATATTTGGGGTTTAAGTCATTCAAACTTGAAATGTGCATTGCTTCAGCTACAACTGTGATACCATTATTTTGCATAATACTTTTATCATCTTGATCTTTGGTATAAAATGTGTATCCATTAATTGCGTATGCGCTACAAGAAAACACGAGCAAACTCGGACCATATGCTAAACATCTCAACCTTTATGTTATTGAAGCGGGATCTAAATCAAACTTTGAATAAATATGATCCTTGAACAATTGTATAAAACTTTGATTGTGCTCTCGTACTATCCAATTTTCATTTCTATTCAGATTTAAACCCCAGAGTACATCCTTGTGCATTTCAACATACAGCTCAACCTCGTTGTCATTATGCATAACATATAAATGCACTTGATCTCGTTCAACCCTTCATACAGTCACAATTTTATTTCTGATTAAATTTTTTCCCTCATTACTTTTGAAAATATGAGATTTGGGTAGTCCAATGGATTGAACATTGGACAAATATTCAATACAAAACTCAACGGCTCCTTCATCAATGTATCATCCAAAATCAGGATAATCATTATCAATTTTCGACTACTGTGGTGAATCTACCGGATGTCGAAACTTTCCATCAATAATTCTTTCATCTGCATGCCAAGTCAAGTGTCTTGCATTGGTTTCACTATGAAACATTCGTCTAAATCTCGGAATTAAAGGAAAGTACCATAATACTTTTGTTGGCGACAATTTTTTCTTATATCGAGATAAACCTCATTTAGGACACTTGATGAGAAAAATAGCAAGTGTACTATTTTGCCTCTTGTAATAACAGGGAAAATTCCCCGAATTTCAAACTCAAGGACTGCATAGAATTACCGAGTTTAATGCGAGGTTTAATTAAACAAAAATCAATTTGGGGTTTTGGTTTGGTAATTGTACTTAACAATAATTAAAAATATGTGGAAGATAAATTATGACTTTTTTACTAGTATGAATACTATGCTAGGGGTGAGTGTGTGGTTTGCCCTATAATAACCTTCACTATTGATCTCTTCTACAAGTTCATTACCTTAAACTACTAGCCCTTTAGCTTATTTTCCCCTAAGTCCTTAGTGAGAAAACCTTTAACCATCTATCCTAAATCTTAAGTCCTTAGAAATATCCGATGGAGTCAAGCCTTTATCTTATCAAGGGTTAAATCTGGTTACTAAAGGGTATCCCTAGTCCTAGGTAATATCTATTATAGCCTAATCGTACAAAAACCTTAACAACTGCGGTCCAAATGGTTGTTTGACCGTAAATCAATCCTACTTGGTCTGATTAGGAAAGCATTTGAAACCTTGAACGATTAAATTGAAAGGAAACTATTGTATTAAAAATCAATAATTCATAGTCAACACATTTGCAAATCAGGGGCAACCCCCTAACATTGGGGGATTTAGCCGCACATAATATTCAAAGAGATTTCAATAAAAATAAAGTTAAACATTACACAAATTGAAGGTGAACTCTGATCTTCAATTGCTTCCGCTCATGAAAGGTCTTCGTTCTCCCAAAACTTGCATAGACTTCAATCTTCTATCGTGGAATTATTCTCCCATCCAAAAGTTCCTTTCTTCTTCTCACACACATGTTTTTATAGCGTTAGGTCACCCCTCTACTTGCAAAATGTCCAAAGTACCCTTAATGATCCAAGAATACAACAAAATCTCAAAATTGGAATTTCAAGCGCCTAGGCTGACACGGGTCGTGTCACCGGAAATGGGCACCCGTGTCAGCATCTGTGATCTGTGCTTTGCACACTTTTTGGTTCTAGCTAAATTGACATGGGCCGCATCGTGTGACATGTGCACCCATGTCACCTTCGGTCCTTCCTTCAACAGTTAATGCTTCAACTGATCTGACACGGGCCGTGTCGTGTGACACGGGCGCCCGTGTCGCCTTATACGTTGTTCAAATCTTAACTTTTTCCAAATCCTCCCCCTGGCATAGCCTGCATCAGGTGACATGGCCACTCGTGTCAGGGCTCCTGAAGCATTTCTTCTGGAACTCTGAACTCTGCACTTTTCTGCCCCAATTTATCCTGTTTTATTCTTTTGAATCTAAAAACACAAAAATACAAAACCAAGACATAAAATGCGGTAAAATGACATAAAACTCCAGTCAATTAAAAGAAACAATAACTAAAATAAATGCATAATTTCTGTATAAAAACCACTGATCAAACTCCCCCAAACTTAAACCGTTGCTTGACCTTAAGTGACCATTACAAGAACTCATGAAAATCACAGTAGCCCGATACTTATACGTGAGACATCCATTCAAATTTGCACAAAACAGTCCGTCTGATGTTCACATGACGCAAAGAGTTTGTTTATGAATCTTTAAATTTAGAGTTTCCTCTTCAGATACCTCTCTAAATATGCTTTATACTTAAGTCTCTTCCGATTTTCGTCCTTTTTCATTCGGATAGTCACATTCAGGCAATGAGGATTATGATGATCATCACACGCACAAGACTGATCAAGAAAGTTTTTGCTCATGTACCAAATAAGAGCTTTTGCCTCTTTATAAATTCAGATGAAATTTTCAAAACTTTTCAGTTTATATATTGTCCTTTATGGACGACGTTTGGGGATTAACCCCCTTTGGGCTGAATAACCTGGTGAGGGCTACCCAACTTAGCGAGCCAGTTGCCTTTTACCGCCTTTTCATCATTTGTTTCCAAATTTATTTCTTTCTCCTTCAATCATACATCCATGTGAATCTATGTTATGCCAGACTGTAAGGATAAACTACTTCAAGAGTACTTATTAGGATTCAAGCACTATGGTACAAATCTACACGTTAGAATCTTATCCCTGTCACGTTATTCCGAACTTCCTACCCTCGAACAACCATCCATTTTTCTCTATATACTATTCCCGAACTCTATGAGAACCCAATTCTTGATCAAAACAAAAATTTATCCAAATTTTTCGGCCAAATTTGGAGGACTTCAACTTGTGGATTTGGATTTATAAGGAAATTCGCAGAGATTTAACAGATAATTTAAAAATACAAAAAGCAATAACCCCCCCCCCCCCCCCCCAAACTTGAACAAAACATTGACCCTAGTGTTTTGGAACAGGTTTGAGAAGGTGACTCACAAAGGGTAATGCAACACATGCTGCAGCTTCCTAGCTCTCACCAGTAAGACTCCATTTTTATTACCTGCAAAAAAAAAGAAAATAAAAACTAAGTTATAAGAAGCGTGGGTTGCCTCCCACGAAACGCTTCGTTTAACGTCACATGGCTCGACGGGTCATCCCCTTATGGGGGGGGGGTACTTCCTCTTCCACACCTTGTTTCTTGTTTCATCTGCAATCTAGAACTCATTTAGATCAAAAGTATCAACCCATTTGTGCTTCCAGCCACTTCCAACTTCCATCTTTTCAGCTTGGTGTTCGTTCTTCTTTCTCTTTTTTTCCTTGTTGACTTTATTTATGAATTTTTACTGATGCCACCTGAGAGATTTTTCCCGAGACTTCTTGTGGTTGTGATTTTAAACTATTGCCTTATCCTTCTATTTTGATTATTCAGACCGAATATTTATCCTTTCCATCTGCACCTTGCTTCCTGATTTCCAACACCTTCAAGATTATCTCCTCATCAAATGATTTCAGGGTCATATTACGTGTTTCGATATCAAAATTGCATCGACTAGTCAACAAAAATGGTCGACCAAGAATGATAGGAGTCTCTTAATCTTCAGGTATGTCCATGATCTGAAAATCAACTGGGAAAACTAAATTGTCAATTTCCACTTATACATCTTCAGCTATCCCATATGACTGCTTGATGGTGTGATCCGCAAATTTAAATTTTGTTCCACTCCCGCTTATCTTCTTAATACCGAGCTTCTTGAAAATTGATAATGGCATTAAACTCACACTAGAGCCAGAATCAACTAGAACCCTCTTGAAAGCTCTATCTTTTATTGTGCATGGTATTGCAACTGACCCCAGATCCCTCTGCTTGACAAGTATTTTTATCTCGGGCATAATTTTACACAATTTCTCATCAATAGGTACCCGTCCATCTTCTGTTGATTTCTTTTTCGAAAGTACCTCCTTCATGAATTTTTGGTACAATGGAATTTTCTCGAGTGCTTCAAAGAATGGTACGTGAATTTCTATCTTTTTGAAAATTTTGACAAATTTCTCAAAATATTTTTCTTTTGTGTCCTTTTTTGCCACTTGAGATGGATACGACAACTTAATTTATAGTTTAGTCTTCTCTTCAACTGGATTTACAGGTGATGTCACTTTTTCCTTTTTTTCTTGTTCCCTCTCACTTCCAGCTCTACTTCTATGATACTGTCATCAAACCTCACCTTATCTTCTTTTTATCTAGCAACTTTCTCACTCCTTGTTTTGACATCATTCACATTCTCACGACTTTTTTGATTTTCTCGTTCTCATAGTGCTACCCGTTGTGCAATCTTCCCCATTTAAACTTCCAATTTTTTGATTGCAGTTTTGGTATTTCTATGATTACTCCTTGTATCTTCTTGAAAATAAGAGGTCTGGGAAGCCATCTTTTCAATAGCCACCTCCCACTCCGCCTTCCGAGGAGCTTGTTGCTGCTGATCTTTCCAAGAGAAGTTGGGATGATTCTTCCACCCAGGATTATAGGTGTTAGAATATGGGTTATTTTGCCTCAAGAATTTTATCCCCTCAATTTATGGTGGCGTTACAAGACATTGCACAGTACTGTGTAGTCCACTACAAATTTCACAAGCTACCTTATGTACCTGTTGAGTACCCATGTTCATTGCTTTCAGCTTTTTCTTTACTTCTGCAGCAATGGCTTCTTCAATTTTCAGTTGCTTATTAATTTCCAACTTCAAATCAATCACTCCTTCTGGTTTTCTTACAACTCTGTCATATAACTCCAAATGCTCATTTGCAGCAATTGCTTCAATAATTTTCTTCACACCAGTGGTTGTTGTAAAGTTGGCTGAGCCACCGACTGCTGTATCAATAAGCTGCTTTGTTTTCATTCAGAGGCCATTTACAAACATCTTCATTTGCTCAGTTTAACTCATGTTATGCATGGGAGAGGCTACTAGTAACCTCTTGAACCTCTTGTAAGCATCATTTAGTGACTCTCCTTCTTTCTGCTTAAATTTCACAATTTCATATCTTTTGAGAATGTAAACAGCAGCAGGAAAGTATTCATCAAGAAAAGTCTTCTCCATCAGTTCCCAAGTGGTGATACTTCCAGCAGGAAATGAGCAAGACCACTCTTCAGCATCTTTAGACAACATGAACGGGAACATCCTTAATTTCTTGGCTTCTTTAGAGCGCCCCTCAATCTTCAAAGTAATGTTCATGGTGAGAAATCTCTGCAAATGCTTATTGGCATCTTCATTGATCTTTCCAGTGAAAGATTTGTTCTCGAGCTGACGGATGGTTAAAGGATGCAGTTGAAAATTTTTAACATTGACCAGTTGATTCACAATAGTCAACCGACCTGCTGGAGCATTTGCCCCTCCATAATCCCCAAGAAGTCTCTTAGATGGTGGTAGATCTTCAGCCCTTTGTTTTTCCTTTTCAGACTCTAAACCTGAATGATCTAATGAACCTTCTGACTCCTGTCTAACTAATCGAGCTTGTCTGCACCTTACGTGAAAATTTCTTTCTATTTATGCGTCAAAAGGAAATTCAACTGAGGACTTTCCTCGCATGCAAAGGTTAGGAAAAATCAGTAATAACAAAAATATGGAAATTACATAAAAAAAATTTTAGTTGCAGAGCAACAAAATTTAATTGAACTCAAATTAAACTCAATAATTAGGTAGTCCCCCGACAACGACACCAAAAACTTGATAGGAAAATTAGCAAGTATACTATTTTTCCTCTTGTAATAGCAGGGAAAATTCTCCGAATATCGATCTCAAGGACTGCACATAATTACTGAGTTTAATGCGAGGTTTAATTAAACAAAACTTAATTTAGGGTTTTGGTTTGGTAATTATACTTAACAATAATTAAAAATATGTGGAAGGTAAATTATAACTTTTTTTACTAGTATGAATACTATGCTAGGGGTGAGTGTGTGGTTTGCCCTATAATGATCTTCACTATTGATCTCTTCTACAAGTTCATTACCTTTAACTACCCGCCCTATAGATTATTTTACCCTAAGTCCTTAGTGAGAAAACCTTTAACCATCCATCCTAAATCCTAAGTCCTTAGAAATATCTGATGGAGTCAAGCCTTTATCCTATCAAGGGTTAAATCCGGTTACTACAGGGTATCCCTAGCCCCAGGTAATATCTATTATAGCCTAATCATACAAAAACCTTAACAACTGCGGTCCAGATGGTTGTTTGACCGTAAATCAATCCTACTTGGTCCGATTAGGAAAGCATTTGAAACCTTGAACGATTAAATTGAAAGGAAACTATTGTATTAAAAATCAATAATTCATAGTTAATACATTTGCAAATCAGAGACACCACCTAGCATTGGGGGGTTTAACCGCACATAATATTCAAATAGATTTCAATAAAAATAAATATAGACATTACACAAATTGAAAGTGAACTTTGATCTTCAATTGCTTCCGCTCATGAAAGGTCTTCGTTCTCCCAAAACTTGCATAGACTTCAATCTTCTATTGTGAAATTATTCTCCCATCCAAAAGTTCCTTTCTTCTTCTCACACACAGATTTTTATAGTGTTAGGTCATCCCTATGTGTGAAAATGTCCAAAGTACCCTTAATGATCCAAGAATGCAACAAAATCTCAAAATTAGAATTTCAAGCGCCTACGCTGACACGGGCCGTGTCACCGGACACGGGAACCTGTGTCAGCATCTGTGATATACGTTTTTCACACTTTTTGGTTCCAGCGAAATTGGCAAGGTCTGTGTCTCCTTCGTTCCTTCCTTCAACAATTCATGCTTCAGCTGACTTGACACGGGCCATGTCGTGTGACACGAACGCCCGTGTCGCCTTTTGCCTTGCTCGAATCTTAACTTTTTCCAAATCCTCCCTCTGACATAGCCCGTGTCAGGAGACACGGCCACCCGTGTCAGGGCTCCTGAAGCACTTCTTCCGGAACTCTGAATTTTGGACTTTTCTGCCCCGATTTGTCCTGCTTTATTCTTTTGAACCTAAAAATGCTAAAATACAAAACCAAGACATAAAATACGGTAAAATGTCATAAAACACCAATCAATAAAAAGAAACGATAAATAAAATAAATGCATAATTCCTGTATAAAAAACACTGATCAACACTCATTTAACGATGCATATTCATTTTGAAACAAAATGCAATCATTTGGATAAGCATGTATCTTATCATAGCTCATGCCAATAGAGTACAACATTTTTTGGCCTCATAGGTTCTATTAGGAAGAACATTATCCTCCGGAATCATATCTCTAATAAGGACTAATAACTATGTGAAACTTTTATCCGATCATCCATTGCCCGCCTTTAAATTATACAACTTTAATACCGCAGACAGTCTTGTGAATTTAGTGCAACCTTTATACAAAGGTTTCTCTGCATTGCTTACTGATCGGGACTTTATAAGTCTGTCGGGATACTAACTGCAAGTATACAGTTCAGTCGTTCTAGTTTTAAAAGATTATCGAACCCACAGAGACTGAGGATCAATCGCATACGATCTAATGCTACAATTTGTCTAACTAAGCGATGAATATTCGATTTTTGGGGGAAACAGTTTAATTAAAAATAATAGTACTAATTATACCGGTATGTGATAATCGGACTTAGGGAATTCGGTGAATCGCTTGGCCTATAAAGTATTTCGGTAAAAGCTAATTGTTTAAAAACTTGAGACATACACTCTCGTGTTTATGAAATAAGTCATGCTACTAAACCTAGTGGATGCACTTTAAATTTAATAACACTTTTTGAAAACAATTTGAGTTTAATTAATTTATTAAAACACTCTCGTGTATTTAAAAATCAATGCTTCGTTACCACTATCTGGGTTGAACCCCAGCTCTCGCATGCAGGTTCTTGCCTTAATTAATTTCCCACTCTCGTGGCAAAATCGTGTTAATTAACCTCTCACTCTCGTGACAAGGATAGTTAAATTAATCTTGGAAATTGGAAACCAGAAATTGTTTTATAAATATTTTTGGCCAAGGTATCACTGAATTCTTTCAGTTCTTACGGTCACATACCGGTATTAATAATTTAGCCAGACATAATTAACTTAACAGCAATACAATTCAAAATCTAATTCATAACAACAATTGGCATAATATAAAAACTGAATAAATATTAATTGCAATAAAAACCTGGAATCAAAGTTGCTATGGTAATCTTGAAGTATTACAATAATCCTTGAGCTTGATTGTAGTAAATAATTCGTGTTAATTCTTGAAGAAAGAATTAACACTTAAAACTAAAAACTAAAACTTGGAATGAAAATTACAGTAATATAGAAAAAGCTCAAAAACAAGGAAATAGAAATAGTGCAGAAAAATAGAAATTTGGTCTGTAGAAAATTCTTCAACCCCTGCAGCTTTGCACTACCACACATATATATAGCAGAGGAAATGGCAGTTGAAAGTGTCTTGAGAAGAGGCTTGAGTGGCGTAAAAATAGGATGCATGGTCACTGAGTGGAGGAAATATTGGAGAAGGATTCTTCCTCACGTTGCCCACGTCTCCACCAAAGCATAACGTTCCTCTTTACGCGTGTGACGGTCGTCACAGGTGGGTGACGGTCGTAATGCGCTTAAATAGCGCATTACGCTCGTCAACAATGTGTTACGAGCATTATTTCTAGTTGGGGAGGCGTGACGGTCGTCACAGGGTGTGACGGTCGTCACAGGTGCAAAAATCCAAACTTTGTATTTTTAGTTCTTTTTCTCTTTGTCTATTGTCTAGCCTTCTTCATGTTGTCCTTTTCCATTGGTTTGAGTTGACAAATGTTATACCTGTAAAAAGACAAATAAACTCGGAATAATCGGGGGTTAGACGACTTAATGCAATATAAAATCGGTAAAAAGCATAGTAATTATACGATACATTTTCTCGTTATCAAATTCCCCCATACTTAAACCTTTGCTTGTCCTCAAGCAAATAGTCATTCAAAAGGTCGGACAAGTTTTGTCAAGCGCATATGCATGACATACCTTGGATTTTTAAAGCAATTTCGGGAAATCCTCATCGGTTCGACCAATACTTGACGTAAACACTAAAGATACGCTAATGACACAAGCAATAAGCTTAGTCGTAGGCTTTCATTTAAAACGAACTATCCAACAGTTCCGTTATAATTCTGCCCAGAGTTCCTCATATCTATTTCACCTGGTTTCGTTCTGGTGCAATCACATTAAGCCCTTTGTCTTAGCACGCACGTAGTGGAGTAACCGGTTAGTTACTTTGATCCTTTTAGCACGGGGTCTGGTACATGAATGTGGCAACCCTACATATGTTATCCAAGTTGGAGGTTGTGGGGGATCGGGCCGTAGCACGCCCTACCGAGTTCAGAACCAGATACCTCTGAACCAACCAACACTGGATTCCTTCATTATTTGCTCAACTCTTATATGTGACCGTATATTTTGGTGCACAAAATTTCTTTTCTTTTAGCAGCGAGATATGAAGGATATTTTTAGAATCAGGCGTCAAACACTTATATTCATCGATTCTCCACGTGGTTTGTGTCAAGACGGTGCTGACTGCTAGTATAAACTACTAGGGGTTACTCTAGAACTTAAAACTCCAGATATCGGTATAATGGTTATTGAAATGGATCGCGTAAATAGGAAGTCTACAATGTCATAACCGTATCAATCTTGTTATGTCATTTTCGACTTCCTCAACTGGGATTTCGTTAAAATAGGTATGTCGGGATAATGCGAAGATAAAAAATTTCGGTATGGCTAAATAAAGCGAAGAATTTGAATCGAGACATATTGTAAAAATTAACTAGTTTATAAAAGATGGAAAGGTACCTAGTTTATAAAAGATGGAAAGGTACCTCTCCCACACTAAATCCGACATTGTCCTCAATGTTGCGGTATATAGGCGGGGAAGTACAATTACAAAAACAAACAGAAAGGAAATGAAACAGAAAAAGTAAACTACATAGAAAATAAAGAAAAACTACTGGTGACCACGTCCTCTACTCCTGGTGCGAAAGCGTCTGGTAGGAGTGGCTTCTGTGTCAGTATCTTGGAAACCAAGGGTGCTGACGTCCATCCTTAAGGAATTAAGCTCTGACAGGGCCTCATCCAACCTCTCATTCATGTTCCGCTGCCCAGTCAAGATTTGAGTGTTTTGAGCGCATAGATACTCATATTGCTCCTGCTGTCTTCTTTCAAGCGCCGCGCTCATTTAAAAACTGTAAAAAGTAGACTTGTTTAAAATAAAATCATAAACTGCCTAGAAACATAAAACACAAGGTAAAAATAAGTGCTGATTCTGCTGCTTCATCCCAGTCGCGTCTTCAAGTCTTCGAAAGCTGCATGTATGTGAGAAAACTGTTCCACAGTTATATCAGTTAAGCTTATCACGTCCATACGCATACCCTTCAACTCGTTCTTGATTCCATTGATGTACGTCTGATAAACATCCAGCGTAGAAAAGATTTTATTCAAATTTTTAGCATATTCCCCTTTTGTTATTGCAGGGGCATCAACTTCCTCTACGATGTTGTTACCATCATGGTAACCAGGAGGGGTCTCGGGGTCACTCTCATCAGACATTGTGGCATCATAAACTTGGTAGGATTGGGGTGTCTCAGGTGTCGAAGGGTGGTCCGGAGGGTTAAGCTCCTACAACCAATTGTCGCGATTTTGGGCACTTGTTTTGGCATGGTTAGGAAGTGTAAATACCGTGACTACTTCGTCCCTTATCAAGTAATCGAAGGGTGCAGGATCTAGGTTACCTATTATTCGTAGGTGGAAACAAAAATCAATGTTTATAGGGCGGATTGAAACAAATTGTGTGCACCTATGTAGCTGGTATCTAAGTCCGAGGGCGTTTGCAATCATGGTAACAAGGCCTCCTATGATGATTGGCTCGCTAGGGTTCTCGGCAATGCAGGTAAATGTCTACATTAAGAATGGCACTGCATTTACAGATCGGCCCTGGGTCATACACTGCAGCAAAAAATATCTCATCTTTAGATACGGCAGTGCGGTTCTGTTCTTTGCCGAAAATGGTATGTGCTAGAATCTTGTGGAAATAGCGGATAGCGGGGTTGTGTATTTCATTATTATCCATGCTATCTGGCTCAGGGTGGTAGTTCCTGGTTTAAGTCCCCCAAAAGTAGTCTAGCTCAAAATCTATTAACTCTGCCTGGGTGGTAGAAAAAGCAAAAGGTCCGCAAGGGAATCCTAGAAGCTTGGATAGTTCTTTATGGGTATAAGCAAATTCAATACCAAACAACCCGAAGGCTATAAATCCCTTTCTAGTTCCGAAACCGCGCTCGGGTATATGAACTAAAGAGCTCAGAAACTCAAGGGTGAGCTCGCGGTATGTAACAAACCTAGATTTAATGTGGGCTTTTTCCACCCCAGCTGGCTAAGCAGACAATGGACACTATCCTTAATGCCTAAAGTGTCCATTGGTGGTTCATCATAATATAAGGTCATACCAATATTTCTGTGTGATAATTCCTCAAACCTCCTCATTTGGTTCCTGCCTCTAAAAGTGGTTTCCATAGTAAATAGCAAAGGGGGAAAGCAAATCAGGGGAGAAGGTAGGATAGAAAAATACTTTTTCAAAAAACCTGTAAAGTTGATTGAAAATCAGCAGCAGTTGTAAAATTTTTTTTTATTTTTTTATTTTAGAAAAGATGAAAAGGAAAATAATGAAAATAATGCTTTAAAAGAAAACGAATATAGAAACTGAATAGAAAGTTAAAGACAAAAACAAACAGAAACAAACAGATGGGTCTCCTCCCACGCAGCACTTTGTTTAACGTCATAAGCCTGACGAACAGGAGTGCAAGCACTCATGGTGGTTCTCTCGAGGATGACTCCTCGGTTGAACTTTTAGTAGTTATCATTTTCCATGGCCACTTATCAAGCCATCTCACATATCCCTCACCTTTTCTTTTCTTTCTTCTGTGGGGTGGTTCATTCTTCTGAACTTGTGGTGGTGGTTCTGGATCTATCAACTTTTCAAGTTTGGGCTTAGTGATTTCATCCACCACCTCAAAGGTTAACCTTACCTTCTTAACAGTAATTATATCCCTAGTTTCACGATCCTCTAATTTTCTCTTTTTATGCAAGACTTCCAACAAGGGTGCATTAGTGTGGATATTTTCCAATACCTCTACATACGTTTTAGATTTGGAGTCTATCTGAGCTTCCATAAAACTTTTCGAGAAAGGAAACGGTGGGGTATAGGGGTGAGGCATAACAATAGGTGCTCCCTTTTCTACCTCTTCTACAACCTCCCTTTTAGATGGTGTTGGAGGATTTTTCTTAATCTTTACTCTTTCCTCGTCTGAACTCTCCTCATCCACATCATCACTCTCCTCAACCTCATTATCACTCTCCTCAACCTCATTATCGCTCTCCTTAGGATTTTCAACTTGTTTTTCACTACTGGTTGTTACAACATCCAATTTCTCCTCAGGGAAGGGTCCTAGAGGGTTTTGTTCAAGCTGGGAGATTTGGGTCTCTAAGGCTATGTTATGGGTCGCGAGCGACTCAACCACAGTGGTCAGTTGCCTAAGGTTTTCACTGTTTTGAAGACTTTGTTTTCTAAACTCTTCGTTCTGGACAATTTGTGTCTCTACAAAGTGCTCCATCAGAGATTCTAACCTAGAGTGAATTAGCGTCGCGTCAGAATCCTCCATTGATGTTTCGAAGTTGAAATCATGCGATTCTTCTGATTCTTCAAATTGAGTTAGAGTCGCATTTTGTGTTTCCGTAAAGCGCTTTGTCATCATTGATATTTCATTAAAATTTCCCATTAATATTTCGAGGTCGGATTTATAGGATACTTGCGTCTCCTCGAAATATTGGGTGTAGTGATTGTAGGGGAAATTTGGTTGAGGATAAGTTTGGTTGGATCTATAATATTCTTGCGATTCCTCAAAACATTGGGATTGGTGGTTGGAAAGGTAATACGGATGAGAATGAGTTCGTGATGCATTGAGATTCTCCAATAGTATTTTGAGGTCGGATTTATGGGATTCTTGTGATTCCTCGAAATACTCAGAGTGGGGGTTGTAGAAAAAATTCGGGTGATACATAGTAACTGGGACAAGATTTGTAGATGAAAAGGCTCGCTTAGGGAGTGAGTATTTGGCATACAAATTGAAAGAGGGTTTCTGTTGCCTAGTCTAAACGCGCAACAGAAGAATCGTACTTAATTGATTAATCAGTCCGCGGCAACGGCGCCAAAAACTTGATCGGGACTTTATAAGTCTGTCGGGATACTAACTGCAAGTATACAATTCAGTCGTTCTAGTTTTAAAAGATTATCGAACCCACAGAGACTGAGGATCAATCGCATACGATCTAATGCTACAATTTGTCTAACTAAGCGATGAATATTTGATTTTTGGGGGAAACAGTTTAATTAAAAATAATAGTACTAATTATACCGGTATGTGATAATCGGACTTAGGGAATTCGGTGAATCGCTTGGCCTATAAAGTATTTCGGTAAAAGCTAATTGCTTAAAAACTTGAGACATACACTCTCGTGTTTATGAAATAAGTCATGCTACTAAACCTAGTGGATGCACTTTAAATTTAATAACACTTTTTGAAAACAATTTGAGTTTAATTAATTTATTAAAACACTCTCGTGTATTTAAAAATCAATGCTTCATTACCACTATCTGGGTTGAACCCCAGCTCTCGCATGCAGGTTCTTGCCTTAATTAATTTCTCACTCTCGTGGCAAAATCGTGTTAATTAACCTCTCACTCTCGTGACAAGGATAGTTAAATTAATCTTGGAAATTGGAAACCAGAAATTGTTTTATAAATATTTTTGGCCAAGGTATCACTGAATTCTTTCAGTTCTTACGGTCACATACCGGTATTAATAATTTAGCCAGACATAATTAACTTAACAGCAATACAATTCAAAATATAATTCATAACAACAATTGGCATAATATAAAAACTGAATAAATATTAATTGCAATAAAAACCTGGAATCAAAGTTGCTATGGTAATCTTGAAGTATTACAATAATCCTTGAGCTTGATTGTAGTAAATAATTCGTGTTAATTCTTGAAGAAAGAATTAACACTTAAAACTAAAAACTAAAACTTGGAATGAAAATTACAGTAATATAGAAAAAGCTCAAAAACAAGGAAATAGAAATAGTGCAGAAAAATAGAAATTTGGTCTGTAGAAAATTCTTCGACCCCTGCAGCTTTGCACTACCACACATATATATAGCAGAGGAAATGGCAGTTGAAAGTGTCTTGAGAAGAGGCTTGAGTGGCGTAAAAATAGGATGCATGGTCACTGAGTGGAGGAAATATTGGAGAAGGATTCTTCCTCACGTTGCCCACGTCTCCACCAAAGCATAACGTTTCTCTTTACGCGCGTGACGGTCGTCACAGGTGGGTGACGGTCGTAATGCGCTTAAATAGTGCATTACACTCGTCAACAATGTGATATGAGCATTATTTCTAGTTGGGGAGGCGTGACGGTCGTCACAGGGTGTGACGGTCGTCACAGGTGCAAAAATCCAAACTTTGTATTTTTAGTTCTTTTTCTCTTTGTCTATTGTCTAGCCTTCTTCATGTTGTCCTTTTCCATTGGTTTGAGTTGACAAATGTTATACCTGTAAAAAGACAAATAAACTCGGAATAATCGGGGGTTAGACGACTTAATGTAATATAAAATCGGTAAAAAGCGTAGTAATTATACGTTACGTTTTCTCGTTATCAAATTCCCCCATACTTAAACCTTTGCTTGTCCTCAAGCAAATAGTCATTCAAAAGGTCGGACAAGTTTTGTCAAGCGCATATGCATGACATACCTTGGATTTTTAAAGCAATTTCGGGAAATCCTCATCGGTTCGGCCAATACTTGATTGAAACACTAAAGGTACGCTAATGACACAAGCAATAAGCTTAGTCGTAGGCTTCCATTTAAAACGAGCTATCCAACAGTTCCGTTATAATTCTGCCCAGAGTTCCTCATATCTATTTCACCTGGTTTCGTTCTGGTGCAATCACATTAAGCCCTTTGTCTTAGCACGCACGTAGTGGAGTAATCGGTTAGTGACTTTGATCCTTTTAGCACGGGGTCTGGTACATGAATGTGGCAACCCTACATATGTTATCCAAGTTGGAGGTTGTGGGGGATCGGGCCGTAGCACGCCCTACCGAGTTCAGAACCAGATACCTCTGAACCAACCAACACTGGATTCCTTCATTATTTTCTCAGCTCTTATATGTGACCGTATATTTTGGTGCACAAAATTTCTTTTCTTTTAGCAGCAAGATAGGAAGGATATTTTTAGAATCAGGCGTCAAACACTTATATTCATCGACTCTCCACGTGGTTTGTGTCAAGATGGTGCTGACTGCTAGTATAAACTACTAGGGGTTACTCTAGAACTTAAAACTCCAGATATCGGTATAATGGTTATTGAAACGGATCGCGTAAATAGGAAGTCTACAATGTCATAACCGTATCAATCTTGTTATGTCGTTTTCGGCTTCCTCAACTGGGATTTCTTTAAAATAGGTATGTCGGGCTAATGCAAAGATAAAAAATTTCGGTATGGCTAAATAAAGCGAAGAATTTGAATTGAGACATATCGTAAAAATTTACTAATTTATAAAAGATGGAAAGGTACATAGTTTATAAAAGATGGAAAGGTACCTCTCCCACACTAAATCCGACATTGTCCTAAATGTTGCGGTATATAGGCGGGGAAGTACAATTACAAAAACAAACAGAAAGGAAATGAAACAGAAAAAGTAAACTACATAGAAAATAAAGAAAAACTACTGGTGACCACGTCCTCTACTCCTGGTGCGAGAGCGTCTGGTAGGAGTGGCTTCTGTGTCAGTATCTTGGAAACCAAGGGTGCTGACGTCCATCCTTAAGGAATTAAGCTCTAACAGGGCCTCATCTAACCTCTCATTCATGTTCCGTTGCCCAGTCAAGATTTGAGTGTTTTGAGCGCATAGATACTCATATTGCTCCTACTGTCTTCTTTCAAGCGTTGCGCTCATTTAAAAACTGTAAAAAGTAGACTTGTTTAAAATGAAATCATAAACTGCCTAGAAACATAAAACACAAGGTAAAAATAAGTGCTGATTCTGCTGGTTCATCCCAGTCGCGTCTTCAAGTCTTCGAAAGCTGCATGTATGTGAGAAAACTGTTCCACAGTTATATCAATTAAGCTTATCACGTCCATACGCATACCCTTCAACTCGTTCTTGATTCCATTGATGTCTGTCTGATAAACATCCAACGTAGAAAAGATTTTATTCAAATTTTCAGCATATTCCCCTTTTGTTATTGCAGGGGCATCAACTTCCTCTACGATGTTGTTACCATCATGGTAACCAGGAGGGGTCTCGGGGTCACTCTCATCAGACATTGTGGTATCATAAACTTGGTAGGATTGGGGTGTCTCAGGTTTCGAAGGATGGTCCAGAGGGTTAAGCTCCTACAACCAATAGTCGCGATTTTGGGCACTTGTTTTGG
Source organism: Vicia faba (assembly GCA_948472305.1). Classification (NCBI taxonomy): domain Eukaryota; kingdom Viridiplantae; phylum Streptophyta; class Magnoliopsida; order Fabales; family Fabaceae; genus Vicia; species Vicia faba. The sequence continues at coordinate 647,321,838 of OX451738.1, forward strand.
CATGGTTAGGAAGTGTAAATACCGTGACTACTTCGTCCCTTATCAAGTAATCGAAGGGTGCAGGACCTAGGTTACCTATTATTCGTAGGTGGAAACAAAAATCAATGTTGATAGGGCGGATTGAAACAAATTGTGTGCACCTATGTAGCTGGTATCTAAGTCCGAGGGCGTTAGCAATCATGGTAACAAGGCCTTCTATGATGATTGGCTCGCTAGGGTTCTCGGCAATGCAGGTAAATGTCTGCATTAAGAATGGCACTGCATTTACATGTCGACCCTGGGTCATACACTGCAACAAAAAAATCTCATCTTTAGATACGGCAGTGCGGTTCTGTTCTTTGCCGAAAATGGTATGTGCTAGAATCTTGTGGAAATAGCGGATAGCGGGGTTATGTATTTCATTATTATCCATGATATCTGGCTCAGGGTGGTAGTTCCTGGTTTAAGTCCCCCAAAAGTAGTCTAGCTCAAAATCTATTAACTCTGCCTGGGTGGTAGAAAAAGCAAAAGGTCCGCAAGGGAATCCTAGAAGGTTGGATAGTTTTTTATGGGTATAAGCAAATTCAATACCAAACAACCCGAAGGCTATAAATCCCTTTCTAGTTCCGAAACCGCGCTCGGGTATATGAACTAAAGAGCTCAGAAACTCAAGGGTGAGCTCGCAGTATGTAACAAACCTAGATTTAATGTGGGCTTTTTCCACCCCAGCTGGCTAAACAGACAATGGACACTATCCTTAATGCCTAAAGTGTCCATTGGTGGTTCATCATAATATAATGTCATACCAATATTTCTGTGTGATAATTCCTCAAACCTCCTCATTTGGTTCCTGCCTCTAAAAGTGGTTTCCATAGTAAATAGCAAAGGGGGAAAGCAAATCAGGGGAGAAGGTAGGATAGAAAAATACTTTTTCAGAAAACCTGTAAAGTTGATTGAAAATCAGCAGCAGTTGTAAAAAATATATATATATATATATTTTTTTTAGAAAAGATGAAAAGGAAAATAATGAAAATAATGCTTTAAAAGAAAACGAATATAGAAACGGAATAGAAAGTTAAAGACAAAAACAAACAGAAACAAACAGATGGGTCTCCTCCCACGCAACACTTTGTTTAACGTCATAAGCCTGACGAACAGGAGTGCAAGCACTCATGGTGGTTCTCTCGAGGATGACTCCTCGGTTGAACTTTTAGTAGTTGTCATTTTCCATGGCCACTTATCAAGCCATCTCACATATCCCTCACCTTTTCTTTTCTTTCTTCTGTGGGGTGGTTCATTCTTCTGAACTTGTGGTGGTGGTTCTGGATCTATCAACTTTTCAAGTTTGGGCTTAGTGATTTCATCCACCACCTCAAAGGTTAACCTTACCTTCTTAACAGTAATTATATCCCTAGTTTCACGATCCTCTAATTTTCTCTTTTTATGCAAGACTTCCAACAAGGGTGCATTAGTGTGGATATTTTCCAATACCTCCACATACGTTTTAGATTTGGAGTCTATCTGAGCTTCCATAAAACTTTTCGAGAAAGGAAACAGTGGGGTATAGGGGTGAGGCATAACAATAAGTGCTCCCTTTTCTACCTCTTCTACGACCTCCCTTTTAGATGGTGTTGGAGGATTTTTATTAATCTTTACTCTTTCCTCGTCTGAACTCTCCTCATCCACATCATCGCTCTCCTCAACCTCATTATCACTCTCCTCAACCTCATTATCGCTCTCCTTAGGATTTTCAACTTGTTTTTCACTACTGGTTGTTACAACATCCAATTTCTCCTCAGGGAAGGGTCCTAGAGGGTTTTGTTCAAGCTGGGAGATTTGGGTCTCTAAGGCTATGTTGTGGGTTGCGAGCGACTCAACCACAGTGGTCAGTTGCCTAAGGTTTTCACTGTTTTGAAGACTTTGTTTTCTAAACTCTTCGTTCTGGACAATTTGTGTCTCTACAAAGTGCTCCATCAGAGATTCTAACCTAGAGTGAATTAGCGTCGCGTCAGAATCCTCCATTGATGTTTCGAAGTTGAAATCATGCGATTCTTCTGATTCTTCAAATTGAGTTAGAGTCGCATTTTGTGTTTTCGTAAAGCGCTTTGTCATCATTGATATTTCATTAAAATTTCCCATTAATATTTCGAGGTCGGATTTATAGGATACTTGCGTCTCCTCGAAATATTGGGTGTAATGATTGTAGGGGAAATTTGGTTGAGGATAAGTTTGGTTGGATCTATAATATTCTTGCGATTCCTCAAAACGTTGGGATTGGTGGTTGGAAAGGTAATTCGGATGAGAATGAGTTCGTGATGCATTGAGATTCTCCAATAGTATTTCGAGGTCGGATTTATGGGATTCTTGTGATTCCTCGAAATACTCAGAGTGGGGGTTGTAGAAAAAATTCGGGTGATACATAGTAACTGGGACAAGATTTGTAGATGAAAAGGCTCACTTAGGGAGTGAGTATTTGGCATAAAAATCGAAAGAGGGTTTCTGTTTCCTAGTCTAAACGCGCAACAGAAGAATCGTACTTAATTGATTAATCATTCCCCGACAACGGCGCCAAAAACTTGATCGGGACTTTATAAGTCTGTCGGGATACTAACTGCAAGTATACAGTTCAATTGTTCTAGTTTTAAAAGATTATCGAACCCACAGAGACTGAGGATCAATCGCATACGATCTAATGCTACAATTTGTCTAACTAAGCGATGAATATTCGATTTTTGGGGGGAACAGTTTAATTAAAAATAATAGTACTAATTATACCGGTATGTGATAATCGGACTTAGGGAATTCGGTGAATCGCTTGGCCTATAAAGTATTTCGGTAAAAGCTAATTGTTTAAAAACTTGAGACATACACTCTCGTGTTTATGAAATAAGTCATGCTACTAAACCTAGTGGATGCACTTTAAATTTAATAACACTTTTTGAAAACAATTTGAGTTTAATTAATTTATTAAAACACTCTCGTGTATTTAAAAATCAATGCTTCGTTACCACTATCTGGGTTGAACCCCAGATCTCGCATGCAGGTTCTTGCCTTAATTAATTTCCCACTCTCGTGGCAAAATCGTGTTAATTAACCTCTCACTCTCGTGACAAGGATAGTTAAATTAATCTTGGAAATTGGAAACCAGAAATTGTTTTATAAATATTTTTGGCCAAGGTATCACTGAATTCTTTCAGTTCTTACGGTCACATACCGGTATTAATAATTTAGCCAGACATAATTAACTTAACAGCAATATAATTCAAAATATAATTCATAACAACAATTGGCATAATATAAAAACTGAATAAATATTAATTACAATAAAAACCTGGAATCAAAGTTGCTATGGTAATCTTGAAGTATTACAATAATCCTTGAGCTTGATTATAGTAAATAATTCGTGTTAATTCTTGAAGAAAGAATTAACACTTAAAACTAAAAACTAAAACTTGGAATGAAAATTACAGTAATATAGAAAAAGCTCAAAAACAAGGAAATATAAATAGTGCAGAAAAATAGAAATTTGGTCTGTAGAAAATTCTTCGACCCCTGCAGCTTTGCACTACCACACATATATATAGCAGAGGAAGTGGCAGTTGAAAGTGTCTTGAGAAGAGGCTTGAGTGGCGTAAAAATAGGATGCATGGTCACTGAGTGGAGGAAATATTGGAGAAGGATTCTTCCTCACGTTGCCCACGTCTCCACCAAAGCATAACGTTCCTCTTTACGCGCGTGACGGTCGTCACAGGTGGGTGACGGTCGTAATGCGCTTAAATAGCGCATTACGCTCGTCAACAATGTGTTATGAGCATTATTTCTAGTTGGGGAGGCGTGACGGTCGTCACAGGGTGTGACGGTCGTCACAGGTGCAAAAATCCAAACTTTGTATTTTTAGTTCTTTTTCTCTTTTTCTATTGTCTAGCCTTCTTCATGTTGTCCTTTTCCATTGGTTTGAGTTGACAAATGTTATACCTGTAAAAAGACAAATAAACTCGGAATAATCGGGGGTTAGACGACTTAATGTAATATAAAATCGGTAAAAAGGGTAGTAATTATACGATACGTTTTCTCGTTATCACTTACCAATCTCTCAAATATTTTGGGACAATCCTGAAGATCTTCTTCAATTGCTTCTGCAATCTTTTTGACACGATCACAATCGTATGTATTTGTGCCATTGTCGTCTGAAACAAATGTCGTACTATCCCCCGGTTGATCATTCTCGTTACGTTTCTCACCATGAAATATCCAACATGTATAACTTCGATCAATTCCATTCCTCAGTAAATGTGATTCCAACCCAACTGCGTCAACCCGACCCCCATAACAATAACCCAAGCAAGGAAATTTCATTTGACTGAGGTTTTCGGCATGTTCAACAACAAACTTAGCGAATTCTAATACCCCATTCTCATACTCTTTTGACAATCGATTGGAAGACATCCATTTTTTATCCATGGTTTTACTACTAAGCAAGCTAAATAAAAACACTATAATTAGTCATGCAGCTATAACAAAATAACAACTAATTACCTGTAGAGAAATCAACAACTTCTAGAACCACACAGTGTAAGATTCTTGGAACGATCAGAATTTCACTCTTCACAAGAGATATTAATTTTTTTTCTGGACAGCGTGTGAGATATTATAACGATTATGATATATAACCGTTGTTACATTTTATGCATAATTAACAAATATTATCCTGCTTTTATAATTAATCCCATTTTTAACTTGTATTATTGTTCACTATATCACATCAGAAAATACAACTCACATTTGTGATAAAGTTATCATGATAATATTAATTGTATCATATTCATAATATCATATAATTGTATCATATTCAATTGTATCGTAACAAACATCCTACAATTTATTAGAACAAAAAACCTATAGTTTACACATTACATAACATCACATAATTGTCACTTGGTGTTTGGGTTTCTTGTCTCTTGGTGTACTGTCTCTTGGTGTCCTGTCTCTTGATGTCTTGACTCTAAAGACCTATGATTTCAAATAATTATACTTGTTAGTAAAAATAATTAGAAACTATAACATACAATTAATATATTATGAATAAAGAATAAATTAGGTACTTGTTAATTTCCCCATATGCCTTCTTCATGATCGATTCGAATAACATACACAACATCCCCTTGAACTTCATCAGATGAGGTAGGAACTTGTGTTGTGTAAGAAGATATGGACGAAATATCAAGACTTTCACCACTAAGATGAATGTGTTTTGCTTAGATAATGATTGACCATTTCCACGATATGTCCGATGGATTAGTAACATAGAAAACTTGTTTTTGCTTGAGAAGTCATGCTGAATGGTTCGGTCATAAAAGGTTCCTTGCCAAGGTTGACCCGGGTGAATCCTAAGTCATCAATGTGTACACCATTACTACTATTGGGAATCCACTTGCAATTAAATAAACCACTTCTAAAATAACATAATCAATCTCACAAATATCATCAATGACATCATAAAATGCAGTAGTTGCCAATACAGGATTCTTATCTTTCGAACTAAGAAATACATCGATTCGGCTTTAACCATAGCCCCACTATTTTGCATTGTACTACTATCATATTTTGATTTTGTATAAAAGGTATAATGACCAATGTCGTATGCAGTCCAAGTAATGACACAAAATTTTGGCTCGTACGACAACCATTTAAGTATCTCAGATGCAATACGATCATTAAATACACTTTTATTAAACTAATCTATGAATCTCTTATTATGCTCTATCAACAACAACTTGTAACTCATTCGGGGATATTTTTTCCTCAAAAGTCTTTTATGAGTATCTATGAAAGGTTGAACTTCATCTATATTATTCAATATATAGAAATGTGCTTGAATAACTACATCCTGAGCCATTAACTTAACATTTAGACCTTGAATAACTCTTCTGTCAGTGTCAGCATGACGAGGCTTTGGAATTCCTATAGAATCTGCGTCCTACAAATAGTTTGTACAATTTGTTTAGAATACACGTATAATAATGTGAATGACACACCAAAATCTAATCCAAAAAATAAAGAATATTCATAAAAAAATATAACTCCAAACCTTAAGCATATGCATATGCAAATCTAAACCTAAAACATATTAAAAATGTACTCTCTTACTGACTTCAGCATATACAACATAAATAAAGAAAAATGAATGAAGACGTTGAAGAATATCGTACTTCAAAGCAGAAGAATCTTATGCACATAAGGAATGAAGATATTGAAGAGTACCGTACTTCGAAGCTGAAGAATCAAATGAACGAAGAGGGTGAATATTTGAGCATATACAACATAAACCAAGAAAAAAGAATGAAGATGTTGGAGAGTACCGTACTTCGAAGCTGAAGAATCAAATGAACAAAGAGGGTGAATATTTGAGCATATACAACATAAACCAAGAAAAAAGGAATGAAGATGTTGAAAAGTACCGTATTTTAAGCTGAAGAATCAAATGGATGAAGAGGGTGAAGATTTGAGCTCCAAATTAATGGATACAAAGAGAGTAAAGATTACGCCACTATTGTCGTCTCTGGCTCGCTTGTTTGCATAGGGTGTCTTATGAAAGAAATACATAATACATTTTGTTTTAATTTATCAGAAAACCTTCTAACAACAATTGGTTTACTTCACTGTTGTTAAATTATTTACAATTTATTTTTTAAATAATGGACTTAAGTGACACACGCTTAATGTACTCTAAAAAATAGAAAAAATGTAGTTGATGGGAATCAAAGCTTACTACACATCATTTATTACTATGGTGTTTTAAGACAATCATCATTAAATTACTATTTATCAATCCAGCTACTCACTAGGCACAGAAATTTTAACCTATTACAACGGTGTATATGAATCTGTTATAAACTTGGCGTTGTTGTTTGTTTGTTTTGTAGTAGTGCTTGTTCCAAGTTCTGAAGATTATGAAGACAAGGTTCTATCGAACGAGTTCTTAAGATTCTGAAGACCAACAATTCTAAGACTCTGAAGACAAGTTTCTCTTAAACAAGTTCTAAAGACTCTAAAGAAATTATTATGAAGACAAAATATTGAATACCGAGTGGTGAAGACTCTGAAGACATGGTTCAGCTGAACAAGTACTGAAGACTCAAAAGACTTAAGTTTTGAAGATTCAAGTTTTGATCCTTCTAAGAATGCTTCATCATTAACAATCCGAAGCCTCTGAAGATTAGAAGATAAGACCAAAATTGGTTTGTGTGAGTGATAAGTGCAAAAGTGTAGTTATTTTGTATATACTTTTTGTTGCACTTATCAACTCTTGGTTGTTAATATTAGTTGAATAACCCAACTTTGTGTATAAATATGTTTAGTTTGCATTTAATTTCATTTTGTGTACATATTGTATCAGTTGATTAGTTTTGTATATGTTTTATAGGTATTTGAGTATTGTTGGAGGAAGAGGAATAAAAGCTCCAAGATGCATTTTTGGATCAATAAAGGAATAAGGAAAAAGAGAGAGTCATTGGAAGTTATGTAGCGGAAGCATCAAAAGTTGTTGGAATGTTATGCATCGCCAGGTGAAATTCCTGTCGTTGGGCGACAGTGGGCGAGAAGACCAATTTGGATGTTGCCTCTGCCTTGCTTCGTGTCTAGGTCGCCAGGCGAAAATAAAGAGAGTCGTCAAGTGAAGCATTAAGTTTCTGAGCGACGTTAGATATTTGTTTCCGTTGAGGATGTGGTGTAGTCTAGGCCAAGTATATAAAAGCCATCACTGGGCGATGTATTTGTGTCGCCGGGCGACGGTCGCAGATCATAATTTTCTTTATATTTCCTTTTCATTTCATTTGGAGGGGGATCATTTTGGGGGCGAGCTTTTGTTCTCCCAACTGCATTAACCTCATTTTTGTAATGGATTAGCTTAGATAACAACACTAGGACTTTGCTTATGCATGATTGGAGGTGGATTTCTCATTGATCGGCGCTGACAAATCATAATATTTGTGGTTTATCTCTTCTCCTCTCTATGTATTTCTATTTTGTTGTGTTTTATATGTATCTTAATTTGAACTTATGTATATTTGTCGCCCATGGCGTTATATAAAACTTGCTTTACAAATATCTATGGATTGTTGTCTTAGATTTTTGCTTTGTGCTAAGGATTTGAGTTGTTATAGAGGTATACTGCTTAGATTCTTATCTAGGATGATTATATGTTAGTGTCTGAACTCCAGAGATAGATTTAGAGATGACATCTACTTGGGTATCAGAGCTTAATGCCTCTGTGTGGTTGTGTTGTGCAAAGAGATTGTCAGTGCGATTACATAGTTGTTTTCTATGTTGTTGAGGAGGTAGAGAGATCATTTCCTTGGTGATACAATCACTCTCTCGATTTGGGTTAGAAATGACTTAGGTTGTGAGTGATACGTAGTGACATTGATGAGTATTGTTAGGTTGAATATAACTGGTCAATCGATTTAAGTCTGTGATGAGTAGATTATATGCAGGCTTGATAAGTTCTTCCTTAGTTTTTTTTCTTTTGTTTACATTTATTTTCTGTTGATACTTTTCTATACCATTCAAATCCCAAACTCATTAATGAATGATTTGTCGAATGACAATTCAATAACCAATCTCTGTGGACATGATACAATATAACCTAAATATCACCTGGTAAATTAATAACTTACTTTTTGCTTGCCGCTATATACTGTAGCAACAAAATGACGCCGTTGCCGGGAATTGGTTCTATTGTTTTCGCATTACAATAATTCTTTGGTTTTTGAGTTTTGTAATTGTTCTACCCCAAAATTTTCCCTCTCTTTTTCAAGACATTCCTCATAAAGGATCTCCCACACTCAAGGATTCTCAAGATCAGACTAAATCATCTCCAAAGCACTGAGACTCCACATTAGGGTTTTGACTGAGAATGACAAATCTTGGACTTTTGACCTAGTACACGTCTTATTGGTTTGAAACATGATCTCAAGGATTCAAGTACATCATTTTAACCTAATTACATATTTCAATTCATCCCCCGATTGACAGATGAAATTTGGTCAGCTGATGAAAAAGTCAATTGTACACTGAAAAGTCAAACTTTGACTTTTTGGTCAAATTTGAGTTTCAAAGGTCACATTCATCAAGACATGCAAAATATGAAATTTGATCATAAAAAATCAACAAAGTCAAAAATCAAACTTTGCAAGACTTGGAAAATTTTTCTAAGTATTTTCTATACATGATTAATTTCATTACCTCATGACATTTTTCTTCACCATAATTCAAGACAACTCCAATTATTACAAGATTTAAAGTAAATAACAAGGCTGCATTTTTAAAAGTTAAAAGTTGCAAGTTACAAATCCTAAGATTTGTCTCGTTTGAATTTTTTCCATTTGACTCAATCTTGAAACCTTGCCACTATGCTGTCCATAAAACCAAACTTGTATCATGCTACAAACAATGTTGTCCAATTTACTACTGTATAAATCCCAAAGTTTGCACCAACCAGTCAAAGCATATCAGTCCAAAACATATTGTTCCTACACAAAACGGTCTATGCAAAACTAGTCCTGCTATGCTGCCTCTAAACACTGTCACAACCTGCTCCTAAAACCTGCTATGCTGTCCAAGCCTGCACTATATCAGTCCCCATATTTACACCAAATTAGCATATAAGAGTTGCATATCAAAAGCTATGAAACAACATACACAAAAAGTTCAAAAAAACTTATTTGTTTCCCCCTCAAATCTCATCCAAACTTTATCTACAAATAAACTGTTTTCACAACACACAAAGGGTGGGCTTTTAGAGAGAGAATATGGAGTTTTAAAAAAATATAACAAAAATTTTCTTGTAACTTCTGCTCATCTTGACCTCTATCTTCATTCACAAAAACAAAACCTCAACCCATTATTCCACCTTGCAAGCTCTTCCATAAACCATCCATCCAAACACTTTATATCACACAGAGATTGTTCAAACATAAGAACAGTTTTTGTAGTGCCATTATCATCACCTTTCAAACACAAACAAAAGACAATATTGTATAACTTGACTAGTTTGGAGTTGGTTCAACAACTTTCAATATAGAGGAAGGACTGGAGCAGCATCCTGGAGGTTCACTGAAGCCATCACAACATCTTGAAAGAGGTTCAGACTCAAAACAAATTGCAGTCTCAAGGTAAGTCTTCTTGAATTTGAACCTTTTATTTCAAACATCATTAGTGATAAACATCATTAGTGGTTCATTTTTTAGGATAAAATATAGTAATCATTGCCTTTTAAAGCTAACCATTTATTTGCTTTTCATTTTTGTCAATATTATGTTGAAAACTAACATGTACACACAATAGAACAATGTTTAAGGCAAGAAAATGCAGTATGAGTCGATACATATCAGTTGCAGAACAAGGTATGAGTCGACACAAGACCTTATGAGTCGATGCATACTGTTTTTTCAGACACAATACAGAAATACAAAAGGTGCATGAGTCAACACAAAACACGAATGTGTCGACACAAAAAGAAATGAGTCGACACATACCATTATGTATCAATTCATACTGAGTTGATTTTGGTTTTACAGGAACAAGAAGGGTTATGTGTCGATGCATAGATGCATGTGTCGACACATAATGGTTAAAAAAATTTCCTTTCTTTTACACTGTTTTTATATTTTCTATATATTTTCTTCATTTATATTCAATATAGTTGTAATAATTAAGCTTATTTCATCCTCATTTGTAAATTGTACCCCCATCCCTCAAGTGATGTAATAGCTTAGGATTTTAATTCTCGCAATTTATCGCTTTAATTGTTAGTAATTAGGGTGTGTATGGAAAGAAAAAATCAACCATTAGAAAACCCTAATCTCAAAGACAAAAATGCATGAAATTGAAACACAATTCATACACGCGCACCTTTAAGGTAATCCCACTAGTTGCCTAAGAATAAATAGTCATGTCCCTTGAATATGGGACATTTTAGCAAAGACCCTCGATAAAAAGATCGTAGTCCCTCGATGACCCTTCGATGTTGCCTTCGGTAAAATGATCTTAGTCCTTACGAAAATTGCTAAAGCGTCTCATAAGTTGCCTTCTATGACTATACGACGACCCACACTTGTCTCTTCACATCCAATAATTGGGCTTCTTACCAATCAATGGTAAGATAATAACATATAAAGGGGGAGGAAAAGAACAAAGATCCTTTTGAGTAGGTAGAACGCTCGTAGTTGCTTGCTCACAAACTAAAACCATATCCACACTCACACTTTCAAAACATATTCAAAAACAAACATCTCTTTGAACTATTTTCAAAACTAACACTTTGTATACATTCTTATAGAGACGAGAATGACTACAAAGTTTGCCAAAACAAAGGAATTTTCAAAATATTTTCAAACTCACACCAATCACAAACACATTTCAAACAAAGCATTTTCAAAGTGATCAAGCAACTAAGAGCCCGTAGATAACTACGAATGAAAAGGGTGCTAACACCTTCCCTTTTCATAACCTACCTCCCGAACTCAAGAAAATATCTCAAAAGATATTTTCTGTTCTTTTCACCCTTTCCTTTATTGGATAAAAGAAAATTCGGTGGCGACTCCTTCTATCCGCAATAATTGCGGTAAAACACAAAACAACCAAGTCAGTTCTCCCACCGTATTACAGAACTGGCGAATCTGTTGGGGAGTTACTTAAAAGTAGGGTTACCTTAGAGCTACATTACCATTAAATGCTTTAATTGTTTGATTTGTTTGCTTTACATTTATGGGTCCTTGTTTGGGTTTTTATTGATCCTCCACCCGGATCGGGGAACATTATTAGGTAAGTAGCAATAAATCATGGGGACTGTGAGGGGTATACCGACAAGGTTGAAGTGATAGCTACATTAATGTGACACATTTGTTGGTACCGGTAGCCCTTGAGTCCAGTCAAGGAGAATACGGGGCCGCTGTGTAGTGTCATGAAGCACTAACTGACCTTATAACCTTTAATTGAACAACTTGGCCATTAGGAAGTAGTGAGATAGCCGGATTTGGTGCAGTCTAAAGTTGGTTGATACTCAATACTACACTCATTAATATCGGACTATCGGGATATTTCGGTCGCCAATAAAAAGGTTTGCACTGAAACAATGCCCGATGAAGAAAGATCAGTGATATTGAGATTCCCTAGAACCCAGTTACTTTATAGTACATGTTAAACCAACTAAACTTCAAGAGGGTACTTACCTATGAACCTCATGCAACCCCAAACATAAGGACTTGTTTGCTTTGTATGTATACTTGTACATAACATCATGACATCATACCATGGCATTTCTCATTAACCATTTCAAGGAGTTTTGGGATTTATCTTTGTGCTGTTTTGTAGAATATGGCTTCCACTCGCCGGAATACTATCCAAGTCAACCTAGTAAGAGTTCCTCCTTAACTCAAAGAGTTAGCGTCGAGGATTCTGGAACATTCTCCATTTATCAAAAGACATGGTCGACTTCTCAATTTGGTTACCTCAAGACATGATGAAGACATGATGAAAGTGCTCTTTCAATTCTTTGACCCTTTACACCATTGCTTTATATTTCCTGATTACCAATTAGTGCCCACCATGGAGGAGTTTTCTCAACTCTTGGGAATACCTATTCTTGATCAATTACCTTTCACCGATATTGAGAGAGACCCAAGACCTAAGGAGATTACTCGAGCTTTACATTTGCAACAGTCTGACGTCGTGGTAAATTAGGAAACAAGAACTGGTGTTAAAGGGTTTCTAGCCAAGTTTCTGTTCAAAAAGGATCAACAATTTTAGGAGGCTCTAGATTTGTAAGCTTTTGAAGAAGTGGTGGCTCTTCTAATCTATGGGATAATACTGTTTCCTAACCCGGACCAACTCATAGATGTGAATGCAGTTAAAGTTTTTCTATCTAGTAACCTGGTGCCTACCTTGCTTGGAGATATCTTACATTCTCTTCACACTCACACCATAAAGAGAAGAGAAATTCTTATGTGTTGCACTCCTTTGTTGGCTAGGTGGTTTATTTTGCACCTACCTCGACCTGTTTTGAAGAATGAGCAAGGCATGAGATGGTCTAATAGGTTGATGTCACTCACACATTCAGATATTCTTTGGTGTTCTCGATCTTTGGAGGATGTTATCATCATTGATTGCTATGAGGAATTTCCTAATGCCCATTTCCTTGGAACTAAGGGAGGAATCACCTATAACCCTTGTTTGGCTTTGCGACTGTTTGGGTATGCTAGAAGGGATGGTCCTCATGATGCACTTGTCTAAGGAATTGCATTTGACTATGAGAGCAATGTCCAAGGTTACCATCAAAGATTTGTATGAGCTTGGGGCATGGTGAACAAAGTCGATAACAATACATTGGGGCATAAGAACTCCATTCATTTGGAGCCTTATCTCAAGTGGGTGCGAGCTCGCGCTCAAAACCTCAGGATGCCTTATGAGGCCATTCTACCTATCATTATGGAGCCCATTGCTAAGGGAGACACCCCTTACACTATTCTTCATCCTGACATGCCAACTACTTTTGAAGAATTGCAAAGATCTTGGATTCAACTCAAAGGGGCGTGAGACACCTTTGAAACCCAGTTCTACGCAAGCGAAAAGAAGGTTTTGGAGCTCACAAGACAACCTCATGAAGAGCGGAGTTTGAATGCTTACATTGCACCGAAGAGGATACGCTCATGGGAAGCTTGAGTCCTTTTTTGTTTTAGGAGTTTATTTTGTATTATCTTTGTTTCTTCCATTTGTAAGCCCAAGAGGCATCTTGTAACCATTTGAACTTATTAATGCAATTAATATTTTTCCCTCTTTGTCTAAACAACTTTAATTCTTAAAAATACTTGAAATCATTTTCATACGCATTCCATGCATCATAACATAAGTAGGTTTTCAGACACAGGTTCCCTCATCTTTCTACTGTTTATTTCAGTAAGATGGATATCGAGCAAACCTTGAAAGACTTGCAGAAACAGAATTCTCAATTCTAAGAAACGTTGCTGACTCTGGCCAAAGGACAACAAGAGCTGATGTCACTTCTAGTGGCCAAAAAGAAGACCAAGAAGAAAGCACTGATTAACATGGGGAAAGGTTTAAAGGTCCCATCCGTCAAGTACAATTGGTTGAAGAGTCATCCGTGGAGGATGAAAATAAGAATGAAGAAGCAAGGAGCACACGTGCTAGGGGTGCAAATGATCAAGCTTCTGAGGATGAAGATTACTTTGATGAACAATATCCACCGGCCGAGGATAAGTACAAGCAACTGGAAGAGAGGTTGAAAGCCGTTGAAATTCAAGTTGTACGTGGCTTAGATTTTAGTGATTTGAGCTTAGTTCTTAGGGTAGTCATCTCCCACAAGTTTAAAACTCTAATCTTTGCTAATTATGACATAGTTTCATTCCTAAAACTTCACTTGAGGTCCTACGCTCCCAAGATACAACCATATACCACTGGCTGGTAGAGTTTAACCACCATTGACTGATAGTGAACTGGTGGACATGTTCATGGGAACATTAACTGGCCCATTTTTTAACTTGTTAATTGGGAGCTCATCGTCCGGTTTCACTGAGTTAATTTTGACTGGTGAAAGGGTCGAGAGTGGTATCAAGAGTGGAAAAATTCCCATGGCATCTTCTTCTACATCAAACACTGTAAAGAAGTCCTTCATTGGCAAGAAAGAAGCCAATGTTGTATATGGGTCAAGGGCCCATACCAAGAAGGATCACCATTCACCTGTTAATGTTGTTTTGATCTCCAACCCTCCATCTACTTAAAGACAATCACAACAAGCCAATCATCAATGGCATGAGATCCCAAGAAGACAATTCACGAGGATTAACATGTCGTTATCTCAAGCCTTGCAACACCCGTTGAAGGCCAACTTGGTAACATTGCGTGATCCACCATCAAATCCAAATGTTACATCACCGAAGTACAATCCTAATGCCAAATGCGTATATCTTCCCAATAGCTTTGGGCATGATCCTGATCAATGTTAGGCTCTACAAAACAAAATTCAAGATCTTATCGACAATAAGACTATTGAGTTTGATCCACCTACAACTCCAAATGTTATAACTGCACCAATGCCAAATCATGGCAAAGGTGTCAATGCAATTGAAGACACTGGTTTTATTTCCTCATTTGAAGATTTGACCACTCCCCTGACCGTTGTTAAAGAGAATCTGCTGAGAGCTGGGGTTTTCCTTGGCTGTTTGAAAGACTGTATTTGCTGTGCCAAATATTGTGGCTAGTTTTATTTATTAGAGTCGCCACTACTAGTTTTTATCATAAGGAAGGCCATCTAATAGGAAACCCTAAATTGTAGACAAAGTTTCTAGGTTTCGAACCTCATTAGACGAATGGAAGGTGTTAGGCACCTTTCATCTACCTTGTTCATAAGGATACTAGGTTTTAGGTTTAGGTTTCAGGTAAAATAGGGTTTTAAATTTTAATAGGGGAAAAGGGTTTTAATTTTTAATAGGGAAACTCGCCACAATTTTTGATTGTATGCCCATGTATCCTCTTATGAGGAATCAGAGTCCCAATTCATAGTTTGTATGAGGTTTGTGTTTTTTAGGGGTTACAAATGTATTTTGAATCGCCTCGCATTTGACCGATTGTAGAGATTGCGGAGATTGGACTAAATGCGCGATTGGTCAAAATTTGTTTGGAACCCTTTTACAAAAAAAGTTGTTTAGATTAGGTTATTGCGAAAAATAGTTTGAGATTTGTTATATGTTTTTATCATATTAATTTCAAAAATCTTAATTAACGCAT
Source organism: Vicia faba (assembly GCA_948472305.1). Lineage (NCBI taxonomy): Eukaryota > Viridiplantae > Streptophyta > Magnoliopsida > Fabales > Fabaceae > Vicia > Vicia faba. The sequence goes on from OX451738.1 coordinate 647,337,618, forward strand.
GATTAATAATATTTTAATGCGAATATATAAAATATATGTACATGAGTTTGTTAGGAAAAATAATTCATTTACATGATAATATAAATAATATGTACATATAATAAATAATAATAATAATATAAAAATTAATAATAATATAAAATTAATAATAATAATAATAATAATAATAATTTTAAAAAAAGAAAAGAATAAAACATAATAGGAATATAGTAATTATAAAATATAAATAATAAAAAAATATGAGTTATAAAAATAGAAAATAAGTTAATTAATCTAGGGGTTGCAAATGCAGTTATATAGAAAAATAAGGGGGTTCTAATAAGGACCCTGGGCTGACCCAAATATAGTTCTAAAGGGGGGGGGGGTGAAATTCATTTTGGAGTTTTGTAACATGGCAGAAGGGTGGTGTGAACCTGAATTGGGCTTAGGCCCATTACGTGAATTGGAGGGCCTGGTGATCGTGTGTTGCGACGGTGCATAAGTTTACCATAGGACTTGGCCTATCGGCCGTCCGATCATGATCTAGCGAATGATAATGAGAGAGTATGATAATTAATATGGACGCGTGTGCATTGGATCAGACGAAATACTAACATTTTGTTTTTATTCATTTTTACAATTGTTTCAATTTTTGTGTTTTACAGCAAACCTCCTTCGCCCTCTCTCTCAACCCTTTCCTTTGTCCTTCTCTAACCTTAAAACCACTCAATCACCGCAGCGCTTACCTTCCCCGATCGCGACCTCGAAACAAAATACCCCAAATTGATATAACAAACAAATGGAAGCCACAAAGCTAAGTACAATTTGCCTCTAATCATTGTCGTTCGGTTCATCGCGTTTCTGTTTATTAATCTCCGTCTCTCGTTTTTTCCTTTGCAGGTCAGTAGAGATGGTAACGGTGGAGCTGTGAGTTTGAAGATGGTGGTGGATGCAGAAGCGGCTAGCAATTAGGGTTTCAGATATCGAAACCCCAATCGTAGTAACCTTCTTCTTAAACGGCAAAACTGGGTCTTTCGCGTTCTTCTAGTTCTTCTCTGCAACTCTTTTCTTCTTGTGTTTGTCACCGTCTTTGGCTTATGTTCTTCAAAGATTCCTTCTGGCGATTGCATCTCTGTATTCCCCTCTTCTGTCCTTCTTTTACTGTATATCTTCCCCCCCTTTTTACTGTATTTTAGTTTAGTATTTATAGATTTCAGAATTAGGGATTTCTGTTACAATTGCTTAGCTTTGATTTAAGAATTATGATAAATTAGGGATTATATTTATGTTGTAATTGATTAATCATTATATTGTAATTTGATTCATACAAATTTGTTTATAAAAATGTTTCATTATTTGCGTGAGTATTAATTCTGGGATTTTTGGATCTGTTATAACTTTATGCATAAATCTGATTTTGTATTATCTCAGGCTTTAAATTATGAACAAAGATTTGATTTGGTTTTAAATTTGAACAGTATCTGTAATTGCAAAAAAATGTGCGTAATCTTTGGTTAAATTGGCGCAGTGCTTGTTTATTTGATTTGGGCTAGCACATTACTTATTTTATTCAGCCCAACAACATTATTCTTTCCTAACAACCTTGGGCTTGTACTGTAAAATGTTTTTTGATCCATTAATTTTCCTTAGCGGATCACACGGTTTCCTTTAATCCAGGCTGGCCCCCAATTCTAGGCCTTTTTAAAACAGGTCTTCAGACATAAAAAATTTAATAATAAAATAAATACTTAATCTAATGCCTTTTTAATAATAGAATAAGACATGATTATAATATATCTCTTTAAAGTTTGACATCAATAATATATCATTCTCTTAATAACATTCTTTTAAGTAAAATCAACAGTTTTTAAAATAAAATAATGCTCTCTTTTTCTAAACAAAGTAGCAACACAATATCCAATGGGCTCAAAGCATAATGGGCCTATAGTTTGTAATTACACTGCCTATTTTCTGTTTAATAATCCCAAACGGAAAATGGCCCTTTAATTGCAATTTCCACCCCCTTTCTTTACTAACAACAATAATCCCTAAATGGGCTTTAATATATTTAACTTCAACTTCTCTTTTTACGAATAACAACTTAAACTTAAGTGGGCTTTATTATAAGAACTTTAATAATTATTTGAAGTAATTTTCCATTTTTCGAATCTCATGGGACATAGGCCAACATGCTTCCCAAATGGATTTACGGATACATGAGTCTTTCTGATTTAGAAAGCCCCATTCCCTTTAATTAAAATACACCCTCCTGATTGTCTTGGATTTAAGAATGAACCATCAGATATTGTTGAACCATTCCTAATTAAAATTTCTTGAAAATAAAGGTAGGGCAAATTTGGGGTATGACACCGAACAAGTTAATAGATGCAAATGGATGAAAGAAGGTGTTCAACGCCTGCTCAATAGTCACGAAATCCTGTTCGAAAGAACTCCGACCATCAAAAGTTTGACCGACAAAACTGAATACGTTTTCATCATAATAATTTCCAACATGCCTCTTATGATCTCTTCAAAGGGTCCTATTAGGATTTCCAATGAATCAATGTTTACTCCCTTGATAATTACTATTCCTGGACCGATTCCTTACTCCTCCGACATAGTAGTCCCTTAGAATTACGGTGCCGAAGTTTACTATCATGGAATTAAGCAAGATTCCTGGATCAATGAAGACAAGGCTGATGATGTTATAAATATTACTGGTTCTAGCAAGGTAACAAGAACGGGGAGAATCTTCTCTCCTAACATTTCACTACCAACTACTACAACAACACATGTCCACATTACCATTGATAAGCCTAGTACTGACACTAGGGGGGTAAAGAGAAAGTAATTGAGCCCGCCAGGATGGAGGCGCCGACCAAAGACCCAAAGACATCACTACTGAGGAACCTTCCACCCAAGAGATGGAGGAAATCTTGAAGATTATAAAAAAGAGTGATTTCAAGATAGTAGAACAACTGGGGAAAACCCCCTCCAAAATCTCTATGCTATCTTTGTTGCTTTGTTCCGATGCTCATGCCCAAGCTTTAATCAAATTTTTGAAGAAAACGCATGTTCCCAAAGAAACCATAACCGATTAATTTGAAAACTATGTGACGAGTCTGACTGCCGACAATGGATTGGGGTTCTCTGATGCGGACTTGACACCAGTTAGCAGGAATCATAACAAGACTTTGCATGTCTCTATTGAGTGCAAAGGAACTACCCTGGCCCATGTCCTGGTTGATATTGGTTCCTCTTTAAATGTTTTAACCAAAGGTGCCTTGGATCAGTTAGATTGCGAAAGTCTAGTATTAAAGCCTAGTAACATAGTTGTGGGGGATTTTGATTGATCCAAGAGGATGGTACTTGGAGAATTTGATCTCCTCATTAAAGTTGGCTCATAAATTTTCAATTCTACTTTCTACGTGATAGACATTCGTCCCACATACTCTTGCTTACTTGGATGTCCTTGGATACATGGGACATAGGCAGTGACATCCACCCTTCACAAAAAGTTGAAATACCTAGTCAAGAGGAAGGTTGTTGCTGTTTATGGTGAAGAAGAATTCATGGTTAGCCACTTGAATTCGTTCAAGTATGTGGAGATGGACGATGAGTTTATAGAGACTCCTTGCCAAGCTTTCGAAGTGGTTCCTCCCATGGTTGCCGCCACCAAAATCTCTTATGATATTCCAAAAACTGATGAAGTTGCACCAAGAATGGTGTCATTCAAAGATGCTCGCACTATGGTTGAAAATGGAAGCTGTACTATTTGAGGGAAACTCCCCGACATTCCTTTCAAAGTAGACAAGTTTGGGCTGGGTTTCACTGCCAAAGCTCAAAGGGAGGTCATACGCGCTCGCATAGGAAAACCACCTATTCACATTGATAATCATGGAGTGAATGCTATTGTAGACTCTGAGGATGATTGCGACTTTGATAAATGGATCTACCCGACTGCTGATAAAGGAATCGACAACTGACGTGCAAATAATTTCATTCCCATCGCCTTTGACGAGGAGTAATTACTATTTACTGTTTTGTCAATTCAAGAACTTTTGTCTGTAATTTTAATTCCAAACAATGACTTTAAGCCACGTGCCTTACCCGGGGCATCATGGTCCATTTGTTAAGGGTTTATTCATTTTCATATGCCATATGATCATTCAATGAAAAACGTTGGACCTTTTGCATTAAAATTGTGCACTCATTGTCTTTCCTTTCTTATTTGCATTCTAAAAATAGCCATGTATCTTACATGCACACACACACACACACATACACACACACACACACACACACACACACTTGCAGATCCTCATCCACTCCAGATCTCATTGCCAACGACTCTGCTATTGCTAGATATGACTTTGAACATCCAATCAACCAAGACAAAGACAAAGGCGAAGAAGATTGTGAAATATCTGGGAAATTAGCCAGACCTATGATGCAAGAGGAGAAGGCCATTCAACCTCATGAAGAGACAGTTGAAGTGATTAACCTAGATACTGAGGAAGATAAGAAAGAGGTCAAAATCGGCGCCAACTTGGAAGACCGTGTCAAAGGTAGATTGGTACAAATGTTACACGACTATGTTGAGGTGTTTGCTTGCTCATATGAAGATATGCTGGGGCTGGATACTAACATTGTGGTTCATCATCTACCAACAAAGGAAGATTTCCCTCCAAGAAAGTAAAAAGTGTGTCGTATACGGCCATGTATGTCTGAAAAGATAAAAGATGAGGTAATGAAGCAATTCAATACAGGTTTCCTGGCTGTGACATCATATCCTCAATGGGTTACGAACGTGGTCCCCATGCCGAAGAAAGATGAGAAGGTTCGTATGTGCATAGACTATAGGGATTTGAATAGAGCAATCCCCAAAGATGATTTCTCACTACCGCATATTAATGTCCTGGTCGAAAACACAACTCAACATAAAGTCTTCTCTTTCATGGATGGTTTCTCTGGCTATAATCAAATCAAGATGGCTCCCGAGGACATGGAGAAAACTACCTTTGTTACACAATGGGGCACCTTTTGTTAGAAAGGCATACCTTTCGGTTTGAAGAATGCAGGGGAAACCTATCAACGAGCTATGGTAGACCTATTCCATGACATGATCCATCATGAGATAGAAGTCTACGTTGATGATATGATTGTGTAGCAATTGATTTTTTAATCAGAGCCGCCACTATTAGTTTTTATCCTAGGGAAGGGAATCTAACAGAAAACCCTAATTCACAGACAGAGATTCTAGGTTTTAGACTTCTTTAGACGAAAGGAAGGTTTTAGGCACCTTTCATCTACCTTGTTCACAAGGATATTAGGTTTTAGGTTTAGGTTTGGGTAAAATAGGTTTTTAAGTTTTAATTAGCAGGGAAAGTGTTTTAAGTTTTTATAGGAGAACTCGCTACGACTTTTGATCGTATGCCTACGTATCTTCTTATGAGGAATCAGAGTCCCAATTTGTCGTTCGTATGGGGTTGGTGTCTTTTAGGGGTTTCAAATGTATTTTGAATCACCTCGTATTTTGGCCGGGAGTAGTGATTGCGGAGATTTTGGATAAATGCGCGATCAATCAAAATCCGTTTGAAACCCTTTTGCAAAAACAGTTGTTTAGATTAGTTTGTTGCGAAAAATAATTTGAGATTTGTTGAGTATTTTTTACCGTGTTAATTGCGAAATTTCTAATTAATGCATGATATAAAAATATTCAATGCAATATATAGAAAATAATATGCACAAGTTTTGAATAAAATAATTCATTTATGCTAATATAATAAATAGCAAACAAAATGTGATAATAATAATAATATAAAAATAAATAAATAATAATGATATATAAAAAAATATATAAAATATTACTGAAATTTAATATTACCAATAATAATAAATATTAAAAATATGTAAATAAAAAAGAAAATCGAATTATACAAAAAAATATAAAAATAATTAATTTCAGGGGGGGGGGGGGTGTTTTAAGTTAAGAAGTAAAAACAGGGGGGGTGTAAAGAGTCAGGTTGGGCTTGGCCCAAATGGAAATTCTAAAGGGGGTGTATTGTTGTTTGAAGTTTAGTAAGACTAGCAGGAGGGGGTGTTAAAATTAAACGGGCTTGGCCCAAACACAACATTTGGAGGGGTCCAGGTGATCGTATGTGGCGAGGGTGCATTGGCATATAGTGGACTTGGCCTTACGGCCATCCACTGATGATCAAATGGGCACGATCTAAAGGAGCATGATTAATACTATAGGCGCGCTAGAATTGGATCGAAACAACCTAATATTATTTCATTTTCATCATTTCATTTTTCATTTATAGTAAACCTCCACCTCTCTCTCGTCCAAACCCTTTTCCTAATTCTTTCCAACCCTAACCAATCATCTCCTCCGACCCAACCCCTTAAAACCTACCGGCGGCGGCGGCTGTATCTGAACCGCATCCCTTACGCAAATCCAAACAACCTGAAGCCCCCCAAACCAGCAATCAAAAAAATATCTAAGTGATTACCCCTTTGCAATATCATTTTATGCTCTTGAGCTTTCTTCCCGATTCGTGCTAATCTTTTTTTCTTCTTTCTCTTTGCAGATTCCGGCGGAAATTTTGACGACGACGGCGATGCGATTAGAAACGATCTCAGCAATTAGGGTTTCAGATGTTGAAACCCTAATTGCCCTCCCTCTTCGTCTTCAATAGTGAGCACAGGTTTGATACTTCAAATTATCTCCTCATACTTTGTTCTTCTTCTTACAGTAATCAACCCTTGTTTCTTGTTCTTTAATTTTTCTGTCTTGTACTGTTCTTCAAAATTTCCCCTTTTTATTGTATATCTTCTTCTTTCTGTATCGAATCCCCCATTTTCTGTACTTCTAATTAGTATTTATAGGCTTTCAGATGTTTAGGGTTTTACGAATTGTTGTTAGGATTGTTTAAAATAGATTAGGGATTTAGCACAGAATTAGGGATTTAGAATTGATTCACGATTTGTAATTATAATTGATTTTGTCTTACTGTAAATTTGGATTTGATTTGTATTTTACTGTAATTTTTAGGTCCTTGTAATCTATAGATTTGATTCTGATTTGTAATTTCTGGATTTGTTATTTGCAATGAAAATTTTTTCCTGTATAATTGATTTTTTGGATTTCGTTTTTAGTATATTTTCTGGGCTTGGACTGTTTAGTTTAATATTTGATTTCCAATGTGTTTTAATCATGATCTCTACAGTACCGGTTAATTTCAAGAATTATGCATAAATTTTGGATTGATTAAAACATTGGCTGTTTTTGATTGGGCTGTGCGCTATAATTTTTATTCAGTCCAACAACGTTGTTTTTCTTATTACAACAAAAATGTCCATTTTACACAACCAGGCCCAAATGGCCTTTCCGTAACCTAATGCTTAAACAAACTCTTAATAAATAAATAAAGTTTATAAATAATATTTAATAATTAATGAAAGCATTATCATAAAAAAAGTCTAATAGCATTAGAAAATATATCACGTTCTCTTATTACTTATTATATTTTTTAAATTAAAATAATAACAACAATTTTAATAATAATTTTCTTAAAACAACCAAGCACCAAATGGGCCATCTAACAACTTTGAATGGACTTGTGATCTATAAATACCCCTCCTTTTTGCTATTTAGTAACCAAACGAAATGGACCAAATTTCAACCTCCCCCTTTTACTAATGACATTAACACTAAAAATGAGTTTTATTAATAATTTAATTATTATTTGAATAATTTTCATTTTCGAATCGCACGGGCCTTTGGCCAACATGCTTTGCGAATGTGTTCACGGGCACACGAGTCTTTCTGATTTAGAAAGCCCCGCTTTCCCGAATTCAAAGTACACCCCTAGTCTTGGATAAAGATGGGCCATCAGATACTGCTATACCATCTTTAATTAAATATTTTTTCTATTTTAATCTTGAAATATAAAATCATCGAAGTAGGAAAAATTTGGGGTACGACAGCTGCCCCTATTCAATTATCTTCCAATTGAATAACGTGAGAATGCATGAGTCTTGCCATTCTGATTGGGAGTTTATTGAATACTTGGAATACCCAAAATTTGTCCGAAGAACATAAGGTTACACTGATATAGCATACTCTTACGAGTCATGGGGAAGTAGGCAAAGTTGATGATATATCGCTTACCAGGGTTTGATGACGAGGCAGATGGTCTTGTATGTCTTGGTTTGATTTTGCTTATTCACCCACTTGAGGGATGAATAAAACAATAGTTGACGATGCATGGTTGCTTGGAGACTGAGGCCATGGGTTATGTTCGCGAATCACTACATGACGTCTAAGGCAATAGTCGGTTTTGCGGAATAAAGAAGCATATTGCTGCATGACGTCTTAGGCAATGGTCTTTATTATAGAACAAGGAACCACACTGCTGCACGATGTCTTAGACAGTGGGTTGAATGACGAGAGTACATTGAGGCTTAGAGGCAATGTACTGAGTTAGGAGAATACATTGAGGCTTAGAGGCAATTATCGAGTTAGGAGAATACACTGAAGCTTAGAGGCAGTGTACTGAGCTAGGAGAATACATTGAGGCTTAGGGGAAATGTATCGAGTTAGGAGAATACATTGAGGCTTAGTGGCAATATATCAAGTTAGGAGAATACTGGGGCTTAGATGCAGTGTACCAATTTAGGAGAATACACTGAGGCTTAGAGGCAGTGCATCAAGATAGGAAATACATTGAGGCTTAGAGGCAATGTATCGAGCTAGGAGAATACATTGAGGCTTTGAGGCAGTGCATCAAGTTAGGAGAATGCACTGAGGCTCAGAGGCATGTATCGAGTTAGGAGAATACACTTAGGCTTAGAGGCAGTGTATCGAGTTACGAGAATATACAGAGGCTTAGAGGCAGTGTATCGAGATAGAAGAATACACTGAGGCTTAGAGGAAGTGTATCGAGTTAGGAGAATACACTGAGGCTTAGAGGCAGTGTACCGAGTTAGGAGAATACACTGAGTCTTAGAGGCAGTGTACCGAGTTAGGAGAATACACTAAGGCTTAGAGGCAGTGTACTGAGATAGGAGAATACACTGAGGCTTAGAGGCAGTGTACCAAGTTAGGAGAATACACTGAGGCTTAGAGGCAGTGTACCGATATAGGAGAATACACGGAGGCTTAGGGGCAATGTATTAAGTTTTAAGAATACATTGAGGCTTAGAAGCAATGTATCGAGTTTGGAGAATACATTGAGGCTTAGAGGCAATGTATCGAGTTTGGAGAATACATTGAGGCTTAGAGGCAATGTATTGAGTTTGGAGAATACATTGAGGCTTAGAGGAAATGTATCAAGTTAGGAGAGTACACTGAGGCTTAGAGGCAGTGTACCGAGATAGGAGAATACATTGAGGCTTAGAGGCAATGTATCTATTTTTGTGAATACATTGAGGCTTAGAGGCAATGTATCGAGTTTGGAGACTACATTGAGGCTTAGAGGCAATGTACCGAGTTTTATGAATACACTGAGGCTTAGAGGCAGTGTACCGAGTTTGGAGAGTACATTGAGGCTTAGAGGCAATGTACCGAGTTTTATGAATACACTGAGGCTTAAAGGCAGTGTACCAAGTTAGGAGAATACATTAAGGCTTAGAGAAAATGTATCGAACTTCGTTCATTACTGCATTAAGACTTAGGTAATGGACTAATTTATTAGGAGTTCATCACTGCATGAAGACTAAGGTGACGGGTTGAATCGCAAGAGAAGTGTTTTGTTGGTTGATGTAACACCCCAATTCTACCCCAAGCAATTTATGCAAAATAAATCAGAGTTATAAAATTTCAATCATACAAATGAATCGGGACGTCACAAATTCTTCTAACAAATTCATTGCATTCTTCGTGGATACATAACACTTTTTCAAACATCAGACGAACCATCAACATAGCATCTTTAATAAAATAATTCAACATCTACGCAGCGAAATTCTTCAATAACATCTCTAAATAAAACATCAACTTCGAAACATCTCATATTTAATAAAAATCAATTCAAAATTCAGCAACTGAAAATCAACAATCAAAAATCAGCAAGCGTTCATCCCCCTGAGTGTTACATATCAGAGCAATGACACCGACTCGAACTATTGAAGGTATACAACCTTCACTCGTGATTACCTGCACGTTACCAACGTAAGGGCAACATTCAAACAGAAGGGGTGAGATATCTAACAATATAATAAAGCGCATGATAATTAATATATTAAATTAGATCGCTAATATCACCACTTCTCATCTCATAATCAACAATAATTACAACATATATACTCATTTATCAACATCAAATACACTTCATTATCCAATCATATAATGCGACTCCAAAACTATGCAAATGCATGTGGTACCATTGGAGCATAACTCCCATCTCAAAAATCTGCCAATTAATAGAGGCATCAACAAGGCATAGCCTTCATCTCAAAATTTTCCAATCCAGGTCATCTCAACGAGCATAAGCTCCATCTCAAAAATGCAATGTATGCGACTCATCATGAATGTAATAACAACACCCAAGTTAACCACCTCTCAAATCATCTCAAAACATCTCAATTAACATCTCGAAGTCACAACATCTCAATCATCTCAAAACAACAACATCTCAATCATCTCAAAACATTAACATCTCAATCATCTCAAAATATCTCAATTAACAACATCTCATAACATCAAAATAATTTATTATCACAAAATCATCGAACACAACTTCATCAATAACATCTCACTAATACTCAAATGTATACTAATAGTACAGTAATCCATCCTATTATTATGCTAATTTATACCGTTACTGTCACTAATCCTACTGTCATAATTCTAACACCAGCCTCTAAACATCTACTATTCATTGTTCTGTCCAAAAATCAGCACAACGGTCATCTACGGGAATTAATTCTAAATCATGCATTATCTGCTAGGATTACTCTTCTTATCCATCATTTAATCACCTAGAATAAAGCTCATCGCATTAGCTAATCAACGCTTCGAACGACATATCAAACAGCATCCTAAAACCCAAGTTACAACAACTAAAAGCCAATTTTATGAAAAATCAGACCTTATGGGTCGACACAAAACCCTATGGATCGACTCATCCTGCTTCATCTATACACTATGAGTCGACACATCCTCCTTATGGATCGACTCATCCTGCTTTAAATCACAGCATGTATCGACACATGCACCACATCGGTCGACTCATCATGATTCTCACACACACATGTATCGACGCATCCTTTCTTCGTATCGACTCATCCTGAGTCTTGCAACTATCATGCATCGATGCAAGCCCTTCTTGTATCGACTCATCCTGAGTCTTACAACCTTCATGTATCGGCACATCTAGTTTGGGGTCGATACATCCTATTACAGTCTGCATAATTTCTGCGTTTTCTTCTGTAATTTCACTACGAGAATTATGTTACAGTCCTACAAACCTCATTATAACCATGATAATTCATCACTTAACATTATACTCTATTACTCCATCGATCAAACAACATAATAACATTCTTATTCATCAAAAATTCATCAAATCTTCATCATACATCATTCATAATGCATTCAATTCAAGAACAAACAACAATCACCTCTAACCCCATATATCAAACATCATGAACCCAATTATAAAGTCAGAACCCCACCCTTACCTTAGATTAAAGGTCGCTCTACAATTTCCGGGTTGAATCTTTGTTCTTGCCGTTTTTCACTTTTTCCAGCAGCTTCACGTTCTCTTCCAAATCTTTATTTTCTTCTACTGCTTCTTCTTCTATTCTAACAACAAATAATAAAATAACCTAATATTCTATTATTCCTTAGTGGGCTCCAAACTTACACCCCCTTATTACATCCACTATCTCAAATTAAGCCCAATTTAATAATATTACACTTCTAATATTATTTCACCACATAATAATATTATACCTCTAATATTATTATTTCTCCACTTAATAAAATAAATCCAATTTGATAATAACATATCTTCACAAATATTCCAAAAATAATTTAATTGAATAATTAATTAAACTATGGGCGTTACAACTCTCCCCCACTTAGAATATTTTCGTCCTCGAAAATTTACCTCAATCAAACAATTCAGGATAGGAGTCTCGCATCTTGCTCTCCAACTGCCAAGTCATGCTTTACCCTGCAGCTCCTAACCAAACCACTTTAACCAAGGCAATCTCTTTTCCCCTCAAAGTCTTCATTTCATGATCCGCGACCCGTACAGGCATCGTCTCCACCGTAAGATTATCCCGTACTTGCACATCGTCCATATGAATCACGTGAGATGGATGTGAAATATACTTCCGAAGTTGCGACACATGAAACACATCATGCAAATTCGAAAGATTAGGCGGTAAAGCCAATCTATAAGCAACATTCCCCACTCTCTCTGAAATCTGATACAGTCCAATAAAACGAGAAGTGAGCTTCTTAGACTTCAATGCACGCCCAACACCAGTCACTGGTGTAACTCTCAAAAACACATGATCACCAACTTGAAACTCTAAATCCTTCCTTCGCTTGTCATGATAACTCTTCTGTCTACTCTGTGAAGCTTTCAACTTTTCTTGAATTAACTTCACTTTCTCAGTAGTCTCACGAACAAGTTCAGGTCCAAGTACCACACTCTCACCAGATTCATGCAACATAACGGATTTCTACATCTTCGACCATACAACGCTTCAAAAGGTGCCATTCCAATACTGGAATGATAACTGTTGTTATATGTGAACTCTACCAACAGAAGATAAGTATCCCACGAACCTCCATGATCAAGAACACATGCCCTCAACAAGTCTTCTAACGATTGAATCGTCCGTTCAGTCTGACCATCTGTCTGAAGATGATACGCTGAACTCAACCTCAACTTAGAACCCAACGCTTCTTGCAAACTCTTCCAAAAATCAGAAGTAAATCTTGGATCTCTATCTGACACAATGCATAAAGGAACACCATGTAGTTTCATGATCACACTAATATAAACCTCAGCCAACTTCAAAACTGGAAAACTGATGTTAATAGGAATAAAATGAGCTAACTTCGTAAGCCTATCGACAATCACCCAAACCGAATCATGTCCTCTTGAAGTACTAGGCAACCCTGTCACAAAGTCCATTGAAATGCTATCCTATTTCCATTCTGGAACTTCCAACAGTTGCAAAAATCCTGTAGGCTTCTGATATTCAACTTTCGACTTCTGATAAGTCAAACATGCATACACAAATCGAGCCACATCACTCTTCATCCCAGGCCACCAAAATAAACCTTTCAAATCTTGGTACATCTTTGTAGCTCCTGGATGAATACTCAATTTACTTCTATGATTGTCTTCAAGTATCACTTTCTTCACCTCAGCATCATCAGGAATACAAATCCGGTTACAAAATCTCAACACACCTTGCGCATCTAACTTAAAATCATTATTCTCAGATTGATCAGTCCCAACCATCAAATCTACCAGTTTCACATCCAACTTCTGAGCTTCTCTAATACTGTCTAAAAATTCATTATTAATCTTCAACATACCCAACATAACACTTTGCAGAGTAACCTCGTAAACTAAGCTCATATCTCTGAACTGCTCAATCAATTCCAACTCTTTAATCATCACTGCTGACATATGTAAAGTCTTTCGACTCAACGTATCAGCTACCACATTCGCTTTTCTGGGATGATAATTCAAACCAAAATCATAATCCTTTAACAATTCCAACCATCTTCGTTGCCTCATACTCAGCTCTTTCTGATCAAACAAATACTTCAAACTCTTATGATCACTAAACACTTCAAATCTAGAACCATAAAGATAATGCCTCCAAATCTTCAATGCAAAAAAAACTGCAGCAAGCTCTAAATCATGCGTAGGATAGTTCTTCTCATGAGTCCTTAACTGCCTCGACACATAAGAAACTACCTTACCATTCTGCATAAGCACACCTCCTAAACCCATCTTAGAAGCATCACAATACACCACAAAAGGCTCTTCTAGATTAGGCAACATCAAAATCGGAGCCGACGTCAACCTCTTCTTCAATTCTGTAAAACTTTCTTCGCAATGAACATCCCACACAAATGCTCTACCTTTACAAGTCAACTTAGTCAACATAAGTGACAACTTAGAAAACCCTTCAATAAACCTTCTATAATAACCAGTTAATCCCAAGAAGCTTCTAATCTCAGTAACTGACTTCAGAGTTTCCCATTGCAACACAACATCAACCTTCGATGGATCTATAACAATGCCACTACCTGAAATCACATGACCAAGAAAACTAACCTCTTTCATCCAGAATTCACACTTGGACAACTTTGCATACAACTTATTCTCTTTCAAAAATTGCAATACTACTCTTAAGTGTTCAACATGCTCTTCTTCTAACTTAGAGTAAATCAAAATATCATCAATGAACACAACTACAAACCGATCCAAATAAGTATGAAATATACGATTCATATATTCCATGAATACTCCCGACACATTAGTAACACCGAAAGGCATCACCGAATACTCGTAATGTCCATAACACGTTCTGAAAGCCGTCTTCTGAATATCTTCATCCTTCACTTTAATCTGATGATAACCCGACCACAGATTAATCTTACTAAACACACGAGCATCCACCAATTGGTCCATCAAGTCATCTATTATTGGAAGCGGATACTTATTCTTAATCGTCACCTTATTCAACTGTCTATAATCAACACAAAGCCTCATACTTCCATCTTTCTTCTTCACTAACAACACCTGAGCTCCCCACGGCGATACACTTGGTCTTACAAACCTCTTCTCAAGTAACTCTTCTAATTCCTTCTTCAATTCTGACAACTCGGACGCAGACATCCTGTATGGTTCCATAGACACAGGTCTGGTACCAGGTACAAGATCAATAGCAAATTCAACTTCTCTCTCTGGCGGTACATCATGAATCTCATCAGGGAAAACTTCAGGAAATTCACACACCACCTGCAATTCCTCAATTATAGCTTGAGTCTCTACTGATACCAACGCCATCAATAAAAACATCTGTGCTTCCTCTTGCATCACCTTTCTTAACTGTCTAGCATACAACAAACCGCCTTCCTCTTCCTCAGGAGTAGAAAACTTCACCGACTTATCATAACAGTTAATATGAACACAATTATGCTCTAACCAGTTCATACCTAAAATCACTTCCAAACCTCTTAACGGAAAACAAACCAAATCAACAACAAAGTCTCTGTAGAAGATTGACAAGGGACACTTAGCACACACAAAAGAAGAAGTCATCGACCCCTTGGCTGGAGTATCGACGACCATATCTCCATTCAAAGAAGACAACACAAGATCCAATCTTTCAACACAATCAACAACAATAAAATAATGTGTAGCACCAGTATCAATAATAGTGATTAAAGGAGTACTATTAATGAAACATGTACCTCTAATAAGTCCGTCCTCAGCAGCTGTCTGATCCTCAACCAAAGAAAACACTTTACCACTTGACTGAGCCCTCTTCGGTTTCGGACACTGGCTACCAATATGCCCTGCTTCTTTACAGTTGAAACAAACCACACTCTTGTGATCACACTCAGATACAACATGTCCATTCTTGCCATAGTGGAAACACCTCTTCACTTCAGTAGTGCACACATTACTCCTGTGTCCAGGTTTCCCACACTTAAAGCAAATCACACCAGCAGGAGCATCTCCCCCACTATTCCTCTATCCATAAGCAACTCTCTGCTTACCCTTACCAGCTGGGGCATCATAAGGTTTACCACAATTCTGTGGGTGCTTACCCCTCTTCTCACTAATAATCTTGTAATGAGCATTATTATCTTCCTCATAAATCCTGCAGCTATCAACAAAATCAGCAAAGACACAGATTTTCTGATATCCAACTGCTTTCTTAATCTCCGGGCGCAACCCATTCTCAAATTTAATACACTTTGAAAATTCAGCATTTTCCTCAGTGTAATGCGGATAAAACTTGGCCAACTCAGCAAACTTGGCAGCATACTCAACAACAGACATATTCCCTTGCTTCAGCTCAAGGAACTCAATCTCCTTCTTTCCACGGACATCTTCAGGGAAATACTTTCTTAAAAACTCCCCACGGAACACAGCCTAAGTGACATTCTCACATGCAGCTTCTAACTTCTGGCAAGTCTCTAGCCACCAGTCATCAGCCTCGACTGCTAGCATATGAGTCCCATAACAAACCTTCTGCGCTGGAGTGCAGTCCATCACGCGAAAGATCCTCTCAATCTCCTTCAACCATTCCAATGCTCCATTAGGATCATATTTTCCCTTGAACATAGGTGGATTCTCTCTCTGGAAAGTCGCCAAGCTACGAGATCCAGCATTCCCGTCAGCATTCGGCTGATTTTCCATCGTATGAGCCATTGCTTCTAAAGCAGCAACAAGGGCAGCATCATTCCTTCCAGCCATCTCAACTTCTCACTATAACATAAACAACGATTAGAACTCAAATAACAATACTCAATTGTTAGACAACTACGACTCGACGACAAGGTCGGACCAACCATTTGCTCTGATACCAACTTTGCAACACCCCAATTCTACCCCAAGCAATTTATGCAAAATAAATCAGAGTTATAAAATTTCAATCATACAAATGAATCGGGACGCTACAAATTCTTCTAACAAATTCATTGCATTCATCATGGATACATAACACTTTTTCAAACATCGGACGAACCATCAACATAGCATCTTTAATAAAATAATTCAACATCTAGGCAGCGGAATTCTTCAATAACATCTCTAAATAAAACAACAACTTCGAAACATCTCATATTTAATAAAAATCAATTCAAAATTCAGCAACTGAAAATCAACAATAAAAAATCAGCAAGCATTCATCCCCCCGAGTGTTACATATCAGAGCAATGACACCGAATCAAACTATTGAAGGTATACATCCTCCACTCGCAATTACCTGCATGTTACCAACGTAAGAGCAACATTCAAACAGAAGGGGTGAGATATCTAACAATATAATAAAGCGCATGATAATTAATATATTAAATTAGATCGCTAATATCACCACTTCTCATCTCATAGTCAACAATAATTATAGCATATATACTCATTCATCAACATCAAATACACTTCATTATCCAATCATATAATGAGACTCCAAAACTATGCAAATGCATGTAGTACCATTGGAGCAGAACTCCCATCTCAAAAATCTGCCAATTAATAGAGGCATCAACAAGGCATAACCTTCATCTCAAAATTTTCCAATCCAGGCCATCTCAACGAGCATAAGCTCCATCTCAAAAATGCAATGTATGCGACTCATCATGAATGTAATAACAACACCCAAGTTAACCATCTCTCAAATCATCTCAAAACATCTCAATTAACATCTCGAAGTCACAACATCTCAATTATCTCAAAACAACAACATCTCAATCATCTCAAAACATCAACATCTCAATCATCTCAAAACATCTCAATTAACAACATCTCATAACATCAAAATAATTTATTAAACATAATTTATTATCACAAAATCATCAAACACAACTTTATCAATAACATCTCACTAATACTCAACTGTATATTAATAGTATAGTAATCCATCCTGTTATTCTACTAATTTATACCGTTACTGTCACTAATCCTACTATCATAATTCTAACACCAGCCTCTAAACATCTACTATTCATTGTTCTGTCGAAAAATCAGCACAACAGTCATCTATGGGAATTAATTCTAAATCATGCATTATCTGCTAGGATTACACTTCTTATCCATCATTTAATCACCTAGAATAAAGATCATCGTGTTAGCTAATCAACACTTCGAATGGCATATCAAACAGCATCCTGAAACCCAAGTTACAACAACTAAAAGCCAACTCTGTCAAAAATCAGACCTTATGGGTCGACACAAAACCCTATGGATCGACTCATTCTGCTTCCTCTATACACTATGAGTCGACACATCCTCCTTATGGATCGACTCATCCTGCTTTAAATCACAGCATGTATTGACACATGCACTGCACCAGTCGACTCATCATGATTCTCACACACACACATGTATCGACGCATCCTTTCTTTGTGTCGACTCATCCTGAGTCTTGCAACTATCATGCATCGATGCAAGCCCTTCTTGTATCGACTCATCCTGAGTCTTACAACCTTCATGTATCGACACATCTAGTTTGGGGTCGACACATCCTGTTACAGTCTGCATAATTTCTACGTTTTCTTCTGTAATTTCACTACGGGAATTATGTTACAGTCCTACAAACCTCATTATAACCATGATAATTCATCACTTAACATTTTACTCTATTACTCCATTGATCAAACAACATAATAACATTCTTATTCATAAAAAATTCATCAAATCTTCATCATACATCATTAATAATGCATTCAATTAAAGAACAAACAACAATCACCTCTAACCCCATATATCAAACATCCTGAACCCAATTATAAAGTCAGAACCCCACCCTTACCTTGGATTGAAGGTCGCTCTACAATTTCCGGGTTGAATCTTTGTTCTTGCCATTTTCCTCTTTTTCCAGCAGCTTCACGTTCTCTTCCAAATCCTTATTTTCTTCTACTGCTTCTTCTTCTATTCTAACAACAAATAATAAAATAACCTAATATTCTATTATTCCTTAGTGGGCTCCAAACTTACACCCCCTTATTACATCCACTATCTCAAATTAAGCTCACCTTAATAATATTACACTTCTAATATTATTTCACCCATAATAATATTATAACTCTAATATTATTATTTCTCCACTTAATAAAATAAATCCAATTTGATAATAACATATCTTCACAAATACTCCAAAAATAACTTAATTGAATAAATAATTAAATTACGGGCGTAACAACTCTCCCCCACTTAGAATATTTTCGTCCTCAAAAATTTACCTCAATCAAACAATTCAGGATATGAGTCTCGCATCTTGCTCTCCAAATCCCAAGTCATGCTTTCTCCTGCAACTCCTAACCAAACCACTTTAACCAAGGAAATCTCTTTGCCCCTCAAAGTCTTCATTTCATGATCCGCGACCCGTACAGGCATCGTCTCCACCATAAGATTATCCCATACTTGCACATCCTCCATATGAATCACATGAGATGGATCTGAAATATACTTCCAAAGTTGCGACACATGAAACACATCATGCAAATTCGAAAGATTAGGCGGTAAAGCCACTCTATAAGAAACATTCCCCACTCTCTCTCTGAAATCTGATACGGTCCAATAAAACGAGAAGTGAGCTTCTTAGACTTCAATGCACGCCCAACACCAGTCACTGGTGTAACTCTCAAAAACACATGATCACCAACTTGAAACTCTAAATCCTTCCTTCGCTTGTCATGATAACTCTTCTGTCTACTCTGTAAATCTTTCATCTTTTCTCGAATTAACTTCACCTTCTCAGTAGTCTCACGAATAAGTTCAGGTCCAAGTACCACACTCTCACCAGATTCATGCCAACATAACGGAGTTCTACATCTTCGACCATACAACGCTTCAAAAGGTGCCATTCCAATACTGGAATGATAACTGTTGTTATATGTGAACTCTACCAACAGAAGATAAGTATCCCATGAACCTTCCTGCTCAAGAACACATGCCCTCAACAAGTCTTCTAATGATTGAATCATCCGTTTAGTCTGACCATTTGTCTGAGGATGATACGCTGAACTCAACCTCAACTTAGAACCCAACACTTCTTGCAAACTCTTCCAAAAATCAGAAGTAAATCTTGGATCTCTATCTGACACAATGCACAAAGGAACACCATGCAGTTTCACGATCACACTAATATAAATCTCAGCCAACTTCGACACTGGAAAACTGATGTTAATAGGAATAAAATGAGCTGACTTCGTAAGCCTATCAACAATCACCCAAATCGAATCATGTCCTCTTGAAGTACTAGGCAACCCTGTCACAAAGTCCATTGAAATGCCATCCCATTTCCATTCTGGAACTCCCAACGGTTGCATCAATCCTACAGGCTTCTGATGTTCAACTTTCGACTTCTGACAAGTCAAACATGCATACACAAATCGAGCCACATCACTCTTCATCCCAGGCCACCAAAAAAAACCTTTCAAATCTTGGTACATCTTTGTAGCTCCTGGATGAATACTCAATTTACTTCTATGACTCTCTTCAAGTATCACTTTCTTCATCTCAGCATCATCAGGAATACAAATCCGGTTACAAAATCTCAACACACCTTGCGCATCTAACTTAAAATCATTATTCTCAGATTGATCAGTCCCAACCATCAAATCTACCAGTTTCACATCCAACTTATGAGCTTCTCTGATATTGTCTAAAAATTCATTGATAATCTTCAACATACCCAACATAACACTTTGCGGAGTAACCTCGCAAACTAAGCTCATATCTCTGAACTGCTCAATCAATTCCAACTCTTTAATCATCATTGCTGACATATGTAAAGTCTTTCGACTCAACGCATCAGCTACCACATTCGCTTTTCCTGGATGATAATTCAAACCGAAATCATAATCCTTTAACAATCCCAACCATCTTCGTTGCCTCATACTCAGCTCTTTCTGATCAAACAAATACTTCAAACTCTTATGATCACTAAACACTTCAAATTTAGAACCATAAAGATAATGCCTCCAAATCTTCAATTCAAAAAAAACTGCAGCAAGCTCTAAATCTTGCGTAGGATAGTTCTTCTCATGAGTCTTTAACTGCCTCGATGCATAAGCAATTACCTTACCATTCTGCATAAGCACACCTCCTAAACCCATCTTAGAAGCATCACAATACACCATAAAAGGCTCTTATGGATTAGGCAACGTCAAAATCGGAGCCGATGTCAACCTCTTCTTCAATTCTGTAAAACTTTCTTCACAATGAACATCCCACACAAACGCTCTACCTTTACAAGTCAACTTAGTCAACGAAAGTGACAACTTAGAAAACCCTTCAATAAACCTTCTATAATAACCAGTTAATCCCAAGAAGCTTCTAATCTCAGTAGTTGACTTCGGAGTTTCCCATTGCAACACAACATCAACCTTTGATGGATCTACAACAACGCCACTACCTGAAATCACATGACCAAGAAAACTAACCTCTTTCAGCCAGAATTCACACTTGGACAACTTTGCATACAACTTATTCTCTTTCAAAACTTGCAATACTACTCTTAAGTGTTCAGCATGCTCTTCTTCTAACTTAGAGTAAATCAAAATATCATCAATGAACACAACTACAAATCGATCCAAATAAGTATGAAAGATACGATTCATATATTCCATGAATACTCCCAGCGCATCAGTAACACCGAAAGGCATCACCAAATACTCGTAATGTCCATAACACGTTCTGAAAGCCGTCTTCTGAATATCTTCATCCTTCACTTTAGTCTGATGATAACCCGACCTCAGATCAATCTTACTAAACACACGAGCATCCACCAATTGGTCCATCAAGTCATCTATTCTTGGAACCGAATACTTATTCTTAATCGTCACCTTATTCAACTGTCTATAATCAACACAAAGCCTCATACTTCCGTCTTTCTTCTTCACTAACAACACCGGAGCTCCCCACGGCGATACACTTTTTCCAGGACAGTTTGTCAGGAACACAACTTGATTGGTTCTACCAGTTGGAGAGGTTTGATGTGCATAATTGGGAAGACTTGGCAGCCGCCTTCTATAAACAGTATCAATACAACACCAACTTGGCACCAACCCGTACTCAAATCTAGAGTATGGCCATGGTGTCCAATGAGGGCTTCAAAGACTACGCCTAAAAGTGGAGAGATTTGGCCAGAAGGGTGCAACCACCTTTATCTGAGAGAGAGCTAGTTGACATGTTCCTGGGAACTATATCAGGTCCTTTCTTTAATCACCTGATTGGAAGTTCTTCTGCAAGATTCACTGAGTTGATTCTAACTGGCGAGAGGGTGGAAGCCGGTATTAGAAGCCGGAAAATTCAGAAAGATGCGTCTACCTCTGCAACTGTAAAAAAGCCCTTCACTGGAAAGAAGGAAGTGTCTGCTGTCTATGCATATAGGAATCAGGGAAGAACCAAACGACAACCAACCGTGGGGGCCGTTATGATTCAAAAGTCTGCATCAGACCATCCAAGAAACAATCAGCCGAGAAATGATCAACCGAGAAATAACCAGCAAAGGGTGGAAAGGCCTGTATGGAAATTCACCAAGATAAACATGACTCCTTCTCAAGCCCTACCACATCTTCTGAAGTTGAATTTGGCCATGCTGAAAGAGGCCCCTAAAAATCCTAACACTGCTTCTCCACATTACCATCCCAACACCAGATGCGCGTACCATTCAGAAAGTCCAGGGCACGACACCAACAACTGTTGGGCCCTGAAGAACAAGATTCAAGATCTTATTGACGCAAAGGAAGTTGAATTTGAAGCTCCAAAGAAACCGAATGTTATCTCCGCTCCAATGCCTAGGCATGGACACAATGCCAACGCTGTGGAAGAAGATCTGCTTGTTTCTACTGTGGATGAGCTGTTAACTCCTCTCCTAACCATCAAGTTGAATTTGTTGAAAGCTGGGGTGTTCCTAGGATGTGACCAAGATTGCCATACTTGCTTGTCCTCATCATTTGACTGTCCTCTGTTGAAGAAAGGAATCCAACAATTGATTGATAATTGGGAAATTTTGTTTGAGAAAGCTCCTGTTTCACCCATTCCAGTTCCAGAAGTTTCAATAATAACCATATACGGAAATCCTTCCAGGGTTCCTAAAAAACCCGTTAGGATTACATCTGCTCTTATGACTACTCCGTTGAAGATAACAATGCCCGGGCCAACCCCTTACAAATCAGATAAGACGGTACCATGGAACTATGGTGGACAAATATACTACCATGGTATTAAACAGATTAAACAGACCATTGAAGAAGAAATCTCTGAGGAGGATAATCCTGACATCAGTAACATTGCTGGAACAAGCAAGGTTACCCGTAGTGGAAGAATCTTTTCTCCAGAGATTACTCCTCCAACAACAGTCTTTGGACCCGTGGCTATTCTGAAGATTACACCTATACCAGTAACTGTACCTACAAGTGTACCCGCCGATAAAGACAATGCAATTCCTATCCCTACTTCCGCTGCTGAGAAAAAAGGAAAGAATGTTCAAGAGGAGCCTGTCCTGACGAAGGCTCAATCACTTGTTATTCCTGAGACATCCAAGAGGGAGATGGAAGAAGTCCCGAGGATTATTAAGAAAAGTGATTATGATGTGGTAGAACAACTGGGGAAGACCCCCTCCAAAATCTCTATGTTAGCCTTGCTGTTATGCTCTGAAGCACATGCCAAAGCCTTGGTCAAATTTCTGAAGACAACTCATGTGCCACAAGAGACGTCTGCGGATCAATTCCAAGAGTGTGTGGCCAGTTTAACAGCTGACAATGGCCTGGGTTTCTCCGATGCTGACTTGACATCCAAAGGGAGAAAACATAACGATGCACTACATGTCTTAGTGGAGTGTAGGGGAACTACCCTAGCCCATGTTTTGGTTGATACTGGATCATCCTTGAATGTCTTGCCAAACAAAGCCCTGGATAGGTTGGATTGTGAGGGGCTGACTTTAAAACCCAGCAACATCATTGTGAGAGCATTTGACGGCTCTAAAAGGATGGTCCATGGGGAGGTGGACATCCCGATCAAGGTGGGTACCCAAACATTCAATTCAACATTCTACGTGATGGACATCCGTCCTTCTTACTCTTGCTTGTTGGGATGCCCCTGGATTCACAATACCGGTGCCATCACCTCCACCTTGCACCAGATGCTCAAGTACCCCGTCCAAGGGAAGATTATAACTGTCCATGGGGAAGAGGAATATATGATTAGTCATCTGAATTCCTTCCGTTATGTGGAGTTAGATGGTGAATTCATAGAGACCCCTTTCCAACATTTTGAAGAAGTCTTTGAAGAAATAGCGGCGACCAAGGCGGTGTCCTCAACTTCTGTGATCACAAGACCACCACCTAGGATGTCATCTTTAAAGAATGCTAGGGCAGTAGTGGAAGAAGGAAGATCCACAATCTGGGGTCAACTTCCAGACATTCCTTACAAATCAGACAAGTTCGGCCTGGAATTTACTTCGACTGGTCAGAAGGTCGTGCGCCGCTCCCGTGCCGGAGGGCCACCCGTGAAGATCAGCCACCAAGGGGTTAATGCACTAGAGGACAGTGAAGAAGAGGGTAACTTGGAAGACTGAATATTTCCTACTGTCGGTGGAGGACTGTGCAACTGGGAAGCCAAAGACTTCATCCCGATAACTTTCATATCGCAGTAATTTACCTTTTACATTTCTGTTGGACTGTAATAATTCACAAACAATTCGTACTTTTTCAACCTTGTGTCTTACTCGAGGCACAATGGTCCATTTGTAAGGGTTCTTATTTCCTTTTCATATGTCATTTCAATGAATAATGGATGCTTTTTCATATATAAACTTTTGTGCTCATTATCTTTCTTTTACATTTTGTCGTTTTAAGATGGCTATACCCTTACACACACCCACACTCACAAATGCAGGTACTCTTCCATTCTGGATCCCATGGGTAACGATACTGCTATAACCTTCAGTGACTCTGAAGATTTGATCTACCAAGCCGGATATGAAGGTGAGAAAGATTGTGAGGTGCCAGGGGAATTGGCTAGACTTCTACAACAAGAGGAAAAGGCTATTCTGCCTCATGAGGATCTGTTGGATATAATCAACTTGGGTACTACGGAAGACAAAAAGGAAATCAGAGTGGGTGCCAATCTAGAGCCGAGTGTCAAAGAGCGCCTAATTCAGCTGTTGCATGATTATGTTGAGATCTTTGCTTGGTTATACGAAGACATGCCAGGACTCGATACAGACATTGTGGTACACCGTCTACCCACTAGAGAAGACTTTCCACCAGTGAAGCAAAAAGTCCTCCACATGAGACCTGACATGTCAGAGAAGATCAAAGCAGAAGTTATGAAGCAGTTCAATGCTAGATTTTTGGCTGTTACTTCCTATCCATAATGGGTTGCTAACATAGTTCCTGTGCCTAAAAAGGATGGCAAAGTGAGAATGTGCGTGGATTATAGAGACTTAAACAGGGCCAGTCCTAAAGATGATTTTCCACTTCCACACATCGACATCCTGGTTGACAATACAGCTCATCACAAAGTATTTTCTTTCATGGACGGATTATCAGGCTATAACCAGATCAAAATGGCCCCTGAGGACATGGAGAAAACTACATTTGTTACACAGTGGGGTACGTTCTGCTACAAAGTGATGCCATTCAGACTGAAGAATGCAGGGGCAACCTATCAACGCGCCATGGTAGCTTTGTTTCATGATATGATACATCATGAGATAGAGGTCTACGTAGATGACATGATGGCCCGATCACAAACTGAAGAAGAACACCTTGATCACTTGCAAAAGCTGTTTGTCAAGTTGAAGGAGTACAAGCTAAGATTGAATCCAAACAAGCTAAGTAATGGCATCCTGTACAAGCGCGATCATGATTCTATTCTGCTCCGTTATGTGGACAAGATTGAAGCTGAAAGGATTATGGCTGAACTGCATTAAGGTACCTTTGGCACTTACTCTAGCGGGCATACGATGGCGAAGAAGATTCTATGGGAAGGCTACTATTGGTCTACCATGGAAGCAGACTGCTATCAACACTCCCGGACTTGTCATAAATGTCAAATCTATGCAGACAAGGTGCACGTGCCTCCGGTTCCTCTAAACGTCTTAACATCTCTTTGGCCCTTCGCTATGTGGGGGATCGATATAATTGGGGAGATCAAGCCTACAACATCCAATGGACACCGCTTCATTCTGGTGGCCATTGATTACTTCACAAAGTGGGTCGAAGCAACTTCCTTCGCATCCGTTACTAAGAATGTTGTTGCATGCTTCATCAAGCAGAACCTTATCTGTCGGTACGGTATCCTCGAAAGGATCATCATTGATAACAGTACAAACCTTAACAATACTATGATCACCGCCTTGTGGGAGCAGTTCAAGATTCAACATCACAATTCATCTCCCTATCGGCCAAAGATGAATGGTGCTGTCAAAGCTGCGAACAAAAATATTAAAAAGATCATACAAAAAATGACAGTCACCTACAAGGACTGGCATGAAATGCTGCCGTTTGCTCTCCACGCGTACCGTACCACGGCTCGCACATCAACGGGGGCAACACGCTATTGTTTGGTATATGGCATGGAGGTTGTTTTACCTATTGAGGTCCAGATCCCCTCTTTAAGAATCATGAAGGATGCAGGTTTGAGTGAAGGAGATTTGATCCAAACCCGACTTGATCAGTTGAACTTAATTGACGAGAAGAGACTTACTGCTGTTTGCCATGGTCAGACGTATCAAAAGTGGATGATCAAGGCTTTCAACAAGAAAGTCAGACGCCAAGTGTTACAAGTTGGAGATCTTGTGATCAAGCGCATCATCTTGCCACAAAGTGATCCCAGGGGCAAATGGACTCCTACCTATGAAGGACCATTTGTAATCAAGAACATCTTTTCTGGTGGGGCAATGATCTTAACCACCATTGACGGCGACGATCTGCCGCACCCCGCGAATGCAGACATAGTCAAAAGATACTACGCATAAGAGACTCGCTAGGTTGACACACCTAGGCAAAACAAGGGCATCCCGGCGAACCAAAAAGGTTCGGGCAAAAATTAGGGATTAAACAAAAAGAATTTGTACACCCGACAAGTTGAAAACCCGAAAGGGTGACTTGGGCAAAAAAGGGTTTCCCGGTGGACTGAAAACCCGAAAGGGCGGTCCAGGAAAAAGTTAGGGAATTAAAGCGTATGACTATGTCTCGTCGGATCACTTTAAGGACAATCTCTTCAAGGACAAACTCGGAGCTTCTGATCAATTCAATCATCTTCAGACGAAGCAACAGACGGACAAGATATTCGGAGATACGGAGGCTATAGCAGAATGGGAACCCCATGGGATTATTACACATAGCTATCTTTCTTTGTAAGATTTTCTTATTTATGACACCATCCTCTTACTAGGATGTTTGTCTCCTTTGTACAAAATACTTATTCAAAGTAAATACAAAGATATATCTTTCAAAGTACAGAAAACCATTTGTCTCTTTCTTTTTACACTTGTGTTTTATTTGCAAAAACGTCCAATGATTCATTAATGAACATAATTACTGTTTACAAATAAACATGATGAGAAAGAACAATTACTGACAGGTAGAAAGATTAGGAAAACGTCTTTAGGCTATTCCATGAGCAATCCCTACAGCACGTCATTAAGATCCCCAGCGGAGCCAAAACTTTGAACTACAGATCCCTAGCAGAGCTGAGACTACCAATCCCCAGCGGAGCCGAAACTTCAAACTATCAACCCACAGTGGAAATCATCCAGTTTCTCCAGGTTCCCCCGACAAGTTGTCTTGAAGCTTGAAAATCAACCAGATAACAGTTAACTTTTGTTTCTCCCCAACCTAGGGTAACTCCCCAGTAGAGTGGCAGAGGACCGAAGCTCCTGAACTTTTTCCAAACAGGAATAAGTTTTCCCCACATAGTTTTTATTGCTCCTCGACAGAAAAAAGACTCCCGTCAATAAATCCCCAGTAGAAGTCATTAAAATTCTCTGGATTCCCCAAGCAGATTCCTCAAGAAGTATATGGAATTACCCTCACAGTAGAATCCTCAGCAGCAGTCAAGGATTTATTTTCCTCAGCAGCAATCATTTTCCTCAGCAATACAGCAAATCAGCTTACATGCGCATACATTACATCCATATATTATAAACATTGATAAAGTACATATATTGCATCATACATTTCATGCAACATAACTTTGTGCTTCAGCTAACATTTCACCCTTTTTTAGGATAAGATTAACAACTACCGTTTAACAATGTGCAATCATGATACAGTACATATACGCTCCAGATACGGATGCCATCCTGATACTCATTCAGATTCAGATTTCAGATACAATTTAGATACGCTCCAGACACGGAAGCCATTCTATTTCTCATTCAGATACAGTACAGATACACTCCAGACACGGAAGTCATTCTGTTACTCATTCGGATTTCAATTTCAGATACAGTACAAATACACTCCAAACACGGAAGTCATTATGTTACTCATTCGGATTTCAATTTCATGATACAGTACAGATACGCTCCAGATACGGTTTCCATTCTGTTACTCATTCAGATTTCAATTTCAAGATACAGTTCAGATACACTCCAGACACGGAAGTCATTATGTCACTCATTCAGACTTAATTTCAAGATACAATACAGATACACTCTAGACACGAAAGTTATTCTGTTACTCATTCGGATTTCAATTTCAGATACAGTACAGATACACTCCAGACACGGTTGCCATTCTGTTACTTATTCGGATTCAAGTACAGATACAATTCAGATATGTTCCAAATACGGAAACCATTCTGATGCTTATTCTTTTGATTTACAACGAACATTCTTGGATGGCATCTACAAGCCCATCTCCAACAAGATTCTAACATCTCTCCAAATGGCATCTTTAAGCCCATTCCCTCAACTACACCTTTGTCGAGTGAAAATTTATGGGCACTCTAGTGTCCAAATCATCTTTTACCTCCGAGTCACGAACGACAAAACTCGCCAATCTAACTCTTCAAGTTCAAGAAGATTGAACAGGGGCATCTGTTGTACCCCAAAATTTTCCCTCCCATTTTTGGTAGAAGACACAACCCTAGGGTTCTCAGATATTCAAGTTGGCTCAGAAATCGATCAGACAGATTCTCTTCTGTGTTGGTAAACCAGCAATTAGGGTTTCTTTCAATTCTCCAAAGATATGAATTCTCAAAGATTCAATTGGTTTTCACAGGTCTTCATGCTTCCTCAAGCTTACTGAAAAGACAATGTTTGTTCTCAAGGCATGATGGAGTTTAAGACTGTCATTTAGGACGATCATGATTTTGATCCAGGTTGACCAGATGATTCACGTCTTTTAAAATGTCTGCTTGGTTAGGAAATGGAATATACAATGCGTTTGTTTGAAATGCAGTTACAAAATTGTTGGGATTACTTGGAATGTAAGTTACCAGACTGGAGCATTTTGTTTCAAATATCTTGATTGGGAATTTCGAAAATCAATTAGGATGCGAAGAGAAAATTACAAGTTATTGTTGATCAAGGATTTCAAGTGACACCAGAACATTTCATATGATTTTCTCCAATTTCATATATTGTTACAAAACAATTTATTCTTTTAAATAGTTTAGGTTTTACAACTTATCGTATTTGAAAATGAATTGATACAATCAGTGATTACAATACAAGAATGTTTCTATCTAAATTACAAAGGAGATCCAAATAAATGTTTGGCCTAGGAGAACTAATCTATGCCTAAGTTTGTTTGAGGATTGAAGTCGTATCTAATTCTTTTTATCTCTAAGACTTCCTTGCTTGCCCTAAAGTTCTTGCCTTCCTTACTTTGTCATCTCCATTTTGCTCATATAAAAATAAAAGAAAGAAAATGTAATTAGTACAAAATCATTTGGGCATAAACATATATTTTAAATGCTATTCATCATTAAAGTTTACAAAGTGGAATCAGAAGGCCATTTTAATTCATCACAATTTATTTCCTCTATTTGCAAATCACAAGAAGATTATTCTTCTTGGTTCACAAAAAGAAAGAGGAAAAGAAATGCTACAAAGCTGTCCAAACAAGCAAATGTTACAAAACTGTCAAAGAAATGCTACAAAACTGTCCAAAGGCAAGCAAAGTTGTCCAAATAAACAAATGCATAAACTGAAGCAAACAGCAGCGCAAATCAAACAAAATTGCCCAAACAAATATTGCAAACAGAACCAAACAAACAATATGGTAAACAACAAACAGCAACCCCAAAAGCCAAACAAACAACTTTGTCCAAACAAAATGCAAACAACATCAACAAAAACGAGGCAGCAATATATCAGTAGTTAACATCAACAAAAGGCAGAAGTATGGAAACATAAGATGCTAAGTCAAACAAAGAAACTTGTTCAAGAAGCATAAAATCATCATTTTCCTTTGCAAACTTTTCAGAATTGGAAAAAGGGGCAAAAAGCAATTTTCTTTCCTAATGTCATTGAGAGAGAAGAGAGGAAAGAAGTCTCCTAGGATATTGGAATACACAGTCCTGCTGCCCTGCCTGTCACAAGTTACATAGAAGTTGCTAGAAAACAAAACTGCCACCAAAAAGCCATAAGGACAATATGTTAAAATATTCAAAATGGTTGGTTTCCCACCATTTTGAATAGAGATAACAGAAGTAAGGTGAATATAATAAGGAGAAAGCAATAGAACAGTAGATAGGTCTAAAAACTCAGAAAATCACCAAATCTCAAAAAACTGTCAAAGTCCAAAAACTGTCAAAACCTCAAAGCCAAATATCCCAAAAAAAAAACCCGAGACAAGTCTCAAACGTAGAAAACAGGATACAAGTCTCCAACCATCACAAAACTCTTCAAACCTGCAACCTGTTAACAAACATACTAAGCCAAATATCCCAAACCATCTCAAAACTCATCAAACCTGCAACCTGTTAACAAAACATACTAAGCCAAATATCCCAAACCTGTAACAAAGCCAAACCCTCAGTAAACCATAAAAACAACCAAAAAAACTGTCAACTGGCCAAGAAGCATCAAACCAAGAAAAAACTGTAAACTAACATCCAACCTCAAAACACAGTAATCAATAAGTCACAAACCAGTAACACCATCAACCAAACCCGTAACAAGTCTAAAACAACCAGAACTAGAGCCAAGCCTCAAACAAAAAACCTGTCAAACGTCCACGAATCCAAAACAAAATCCCAAAAAGACTCAAAACATGTCAAAGTCTCAAACTGAAATACAAGTTTCACAAGCTTCACAAACTTAGGAACCAGTCAAGCCTTCATCAAAAAACAAGTAAAAAATGTTAACCATTTGAAC
Organism: Vicia faba; assembly: GCA_948472305.1. Lineage (NCBI taxonomy): Eukaryota > Viridiplantae > Streptophyta > Magnoliopsida > Fabales > Fabaceae > Vicia > Vicia faba. The sequence continues at coordinate 647,368,656 of OX451738.1, forward strand.
CAACAGTCCTCATCACAAAAAAAAACACAGTAACCCTCACAAAAAATCCCAACAACCATCATCAAATCAAAATCATCATCAAAAAAAAAAACTGTTACCTATCAAAAAGATCCCAAACCAGAAAAGCAATGCATTCGTCCTCACCATTTCCCCTTGTACAACTCCGGCCACCATGGAACACAGTCATCGTCTCGCCTCTCCCTTTCTAAATCACAGAAAGAATTCCAACAGGTATGGATTCCTCATCTTTCTCATAATCACATTTCACTGCATCTAAAATCATGAGTTTAATTAGCAGAAAACATGAACAAGATATAAAAAAAACCATTGAAATCACTAAGTTTCGAAAAATAACAGAACCTTACACTTTTTTCAAAGAACGTCATTAGCATGTGATTAGGGAGGTGAGGACGACCGTATTCCGATAGCAGAGAGTTCCGAGAGGTCGGGGTGAACCAATTTCACTTCTTTAGGATTCAAATCCGAACTTAGGGTTTTCAAAAAAACGCGAATCACTGTGAGATGAGGAGAGATAATGTTACTGAATAGGGCGATTCGGCCATGAGACTAGACAGGGATAGTTAGCGAGAGATTTAGAGGTTTCATCTACAGAGATGAAAGGATGAACAAAGAGGGATAAAGAGACAAGAGCGGCGCCATTGTGAACAAAGGGTTTCAGAACCCTAATTCCTTTTTGTCCCCTAATCAAATAACTAAACATACTTAAGAAGTTTGGGCATGTTTTGTTACTTGCCCTTAAGCCCATTCGCCTTACTGGTCGTACCCCCCCCCCCCCCTTTTGGCTTGTTTTGTTAACAACAAGAATAACATTTTCGTTTGGGCCTCACTTTCAAGTCCTTTAAGCTCAATGTATTTTTTTTGTTTGTTTAATTTGTTATCCTTTACATTTTTATTATTATTATGCAAATACTAAGAAAACTTAAATACATTTTTATTAATTTGATTTAAGTTTTGTAAATTAATTTTTATCATTTTTTCTTTTTTTATTAAATTTTGTTTTAGGTTTAGTCACTATAATAAAACCCCAAAAATAATAATAGGACTTAGTTTTGTCATTTCTTTAATTTATTTTGTCACTTACATAATCAATAAAAAATGCAAAAAAAATAAAGATTTTAGTTTAATCAATTATTTTTATTTTTTAGAATAGGTTTTACCTTTCTCTTTTCAAGTAAATATTTAACATTTCATTTCCATACTTTGTTAATTTTATCTTCATAGATTATCATAGCTTTAATTAAAATCGCAAAAAAATTCGATTTGGTTGTATTGTTTGATATTTGGACCTTCCTATCTCATTTAATTCATCCCTATTTGTAACAATTGTACCCCCATTCCTGAACATTTTGTAATAGCGTAGAATTTCAATTCCCGCAATTTACTATTTTCCATATACTGTATAGTAACTAGGCGTGTATGGCAAGATTCAAAAAAAATCAATCGCTAGATGACCTAATCAAAGAATAAAATAACTTGAAACCAACACACTCTTCACACGCGCACCTCTAGGGTAATCTCGCTCGTTGCCTCGGAAATACAATCATGTCCCTCGAATATGGGACACTCTAGCAATGACCCTTCGATAAAAATAAATCGTAGTCCCTCGATGACCCTCGATCTTGCCTTTGATCAAAACGATCTCATCCCTTACAAAAATTGCTAAAGCGTCTTCCAAGTTACCTTCGATGATTGTGAAATTGACCCGCGCCTGTCCCTTCACATCCAACGACGGGGCTTCTTACCAAATCAATGGTAAGATAGAACCGTTAAAAGGAGGAAGAAAATAACAAATTAAGACTTTTCGAGTAGATAAATTCACTCTTAGTTACTCGCTTGCTCACGATAAAAACTCTTTACACCTACACTCTCATTTCAAAACATTTTCAAAATGACAAAACATTTTGTATACGTTCTTATAGATACGAGAACCATTGCAAAACCTCTCTTCAAAACAATGTCCAAAACACGATTCACAAACAAATCTTTGAACCATTTTTCGAAACAAAAATCTTTGTATACGTTCTTATAGAGACGAGAACCATTACAAATAGATTTTTCAAAATACTTTCAAAGCCCACACCATAAGCACACAATCAAATGAAAGCATATGATCTAAACGAGTAACTAAGAGCCCATGGAAAACCATGGATGAAAAGGGTGCTAATACCTTCTCTTTTCATAATCTACCCCCCGAACCCGAGAAAATATTGAAAGGTCTTTCCTGTGCTTTTTTACCTCTCCTTTTAGATAAAAGAAAAGTCAGTGGCGAATCTTGCTAACCGCACAAGTGCGATCGAAACGCAAAACATCAAGTTAGGTCTCCCACCGTATCACAAAACTGGTGACACTGCTGGGGAAAATTATAAAAATGGGGTTACCTTAGGGTTTAGATCACCTTTATTTGATTATAATTGTTTGCCTTGTTTGCTTTACACTTTGGTTCTATTGTTTGGCTTTGAATCCTCCACCCGGATTTGGGAAACATAATAGGTAAATAGCAATACGTTGTGGAAACTGTACGGGGTATACCGATACGGTCTAAGCAATAGCTATATTAGTGCGACATATTTGTGGGTACCGATAGCCTTTGAGTCAATCAAAGAGAATACGGGGCCGCTGAGTGATGTCATGAAGCACTAATGGACTTTTAGAACCTTTACTTGACCATCTTGGCCTTTTAGGATGTAGTGAGATGACCGACTTTGGTGCAGTCCGAAGTTGGTAGATACTCGATACTACACTCATTGAGGGTTGGTTCCTTGGAATATTTCGGTTTCCAGTAAAGAGGCTGAATTGAAACAATGAACAAGGAAACAATCCAGTGATATTGAGCTCCTTAGAACCCGATTACTATTTCTATGACAGGTTGAGCCAACTAAACTTCAAGAGGGTACTTACCTATGAAACCTCATGCAAGCCTAAACTAGGAACTTGTGTGATTTGCTTGTACATATATACCTGTGCATAACATCATGGACATCATGAAGCATCATATGCACCCACTAACCATTTCAAGGATTTTTGGAAATTCATCTTTGTTCCTGTTTTGTAGGTTATGGATTCACTTCGCAGGAAAACTATCCAAGTCAACCTTGTAAGAATTCCTCCACAAACCAAGGAGCTAGCTTCAAGGATTCTTGAGAACACTCCATTCACCGAGAGGCATGGTCGTCCACTCAACTTAGTCACTTCCAACACAGAGGAAGACATGATGAAAGTTCTCTTCCATTTCTTTGACCCTTTGCATCACTGCTTCACATTTCCTAACTACCAGCTTGTGCCCACTTTGGAGGAATTTTCTCAACTCTTGAGGATTCCTATTCTCAATTAACTACCTTTCAATGGTACGGAAATAGATCCAAAGCCAGAAGAGATTGCTCAAGCCCTGCACTTGCACTCATCTGATGTCACAACCCATTGGGAAACTAGAAGTGGTGTCAAAGGTTTCTTGTTTGAGAAGGCCCAAAGCTGCTGGAATTCCTTGGACTTACAAGCTTTTGAGGAGATTGTAGCTCTTATCATCTATGGGATGGTCTTGTTCCCTAATCCTGACCAACTTATAGATGTGAGTGCTGTCAAAATCTTCATGTCACGCAATCCGGTGCCTACATTGCTTGGAGATATCTTACACTCTTTTCACACTCGTACAATAAGGAAAAGAGGTGTTCTCATGTGTTGCACTCCTCTCCTGGAAAGATGGTTTACTTCTCATTTGCCCCAATCAGTCTTGAAGAATGAGCAAGGTTTGAGGTGGTCGCAAAGATTGATGACTCTTACACATTCAGACATTCATTGGTGTTCTCGATCCAGAGAGAATGTTATCATCATTGACCGTTGTGGGGAATTCCCTTATGTCCCTCTATTTTGCATTAGGGGAGGCATCACCTACAACCCTTTCTTGGCTCTAAGACAGTTTGGTTATGCCCGAAGGGACGGCCTACATGATATGCTAATTCAAGGATTGATCTTCGACTTCGACAACGACAGCCAAGGACTCCGTCAAAAATTCATCCGAGTTTGGAGGATGCCAAACAAGGTAGACAGTAAGACCTTGGGACACAAGAATTCCATCCCTCTTGAGCCTTACCTCAAGTGGGTACGAACCTGCGCCCAAAGTCTTATGATGCCTTACCCCCTCCATTCTCCCAGTGATTATAGAGGCTGTTAAGGAAGGAGAGGTTCCATACACCCTCCTACATCCTGACATGCCGACATCACTCGAAGATCTACAAAGGAGTTGGATACAGCTCAAGGGAGAGCGTGATACTTTCGAAGCCCAATTCTACGCAAGCGAGAAGAAGGTTTTGGAACTTACTCAGCTACTTCACGAAGAGCAGACTCTCAACACCTACATTGCACCAAAGACGATGCACAACGTCTTTTTACCTTAGAATTTTGTATTATTTTGCCCAAGGGGCATTGATGTACTAACAAATTCTATCTTATTAATATGACGTGTGTTTCTTTTTGTTTAAAACAAATTTGAATTTCTGAATCCTTGAAAGCATTGCATGAATACATATCATTCATCATATGCATAAGCAGGTCTTCACACCAAGTTTCCTTATCTCTCTGCTGTTTATTTCAGCAAGATGGATCTAGAACAAACGGTCAAAGACTTACAAGCTCAGAATTCACAATTTTAACAGCTACTCTTGACCTTAGCCAAGGGGCAGGAGGAGCTCAAGACTCTGCTAGATAAAAAGAAAGAGAAAAAGAAGAAGAAGCGAGCCGGTGTGGTTATCATGGGCAGAAGGTTTGAAGGACAAGCAAGACGGACCTTGGAATTACCATCAACATCTGAAGAGGGGGAAAGAAAAGGTAAAGAGACGGCAGTACCATCTGATTTTGAAGCAGAAGAAGAAGAGGAAGAGGACTACTCCGAACAACAGTACCCTCCAGCCAATGACAAATACAAAAACCTGGAAGAGCGTCTAGCTGCTATGGAAGTACATAGAGTACCAGGGCTGGACTTTGAGGAGTTAGGTTTGGTGTCTGGAATAGTAATCCCTCCGAAGTTTAAAGTGCCACTATTTACCAAGTACGATGGGGTGTCTTGTCCCAAGATGCACCTACGATCTTATGTCAGGAAAATTCAATCGCATTCTGCTGACAAAGATTTGTGGGTCCACTTTTTCCAGGACAGTTTGTCAGGAACGCAACTTGATTGGTTCTACCAGTTGGATAGGTCTGATGTGCATAATTGGGAAGACTTGGCAGCCGCCTTTTATAAACAGTATCAATACAACGCCGACTTGGCACCAACCCGTACTCAACTCCAGAGTATGGCCATGGTGTTTAATGAGGGCTTCAAAGACTACGCCCAAAAGTGGAGAGATTTGGCCAGAAGGGTGCAACCACCTTTATCTGAGAGAGAGCTAGTTGACATGTTCCTGGGAACTCTATCAGGTCCTTTCTTTAATCACCTGATTGGAAGTTCTTCTGCAGGATTCACTGAGTTGATTCAAACTGGAGAGAGGGTGGAAGCCGGTATTAGAAGCGAGAAAATTCAGAAAGATGCGTCTACCCTCTGCAACTGTAAAAAAGCCCTTCACTGGAAAGAAGGAAGTGTCTGCTGTCTATGCACAGAGGAATCAGGGAAGAACCGAACGAGGACCAACCGTGGGGGCCGTTATGATTCAAAAGTCTGCATCAGACCAGCCAAGAAACAATCAACCGAGAAATGATCAACCGAGAAATAACCAGCAAATGGTGGAAAGGCCTGTACGGCAATTCACCAAGATGAACATGACTCCTGCTCAAGTCCTACCAAAATCTTATGAAGTTGAATTTGGCCATGCTGAAAGAGGCCCCTAAAAATCCTAACACTGCTTCTCCACATTACCATCCCAACTCCAGATGCGCATACCATTCAGAAAGTCCAGGGCACGACACCAACAACTGTTGGGCCCTGAAGAACAAGATTCAAGATCTTATTAACGTAAAGGAAGTTGAATTTGAAGCTCCTGAGAAACTGAATGTTATCTCCGCTCTAATTCCTAGGCATGGACATAATGCCAACACTGTGGAAGAAGATCTGTTTGTTTCTACTGTGGATGAGCTGTTAACTCCTCTCCTAACCATCAAGTTGAATTTGTTGAAAGCTGGGGTATTCCCAGGATGTGACCAAGATTGACATACTTGCATGTCCTCGTCATTTGACTCTCCTCTGTTGAAGAAAGCAATCCAACAATTGATTGATAATCGGGAAATTTTGTTTGAGAAAGCTCATGTTTCACCCATTCCAGTTCCAGAAGTTTCAATAATAACCATATACGCCAATCCTTCCAGGGTTCCTAAAAAACCCGTTAGGATTACATCTACTCCTATGACTACTCCGTTGAAGATAACAATGCCCGGGCCAACCCCTTACAAATCAGATAAGACGGTACCACAGAACTATGGTGGAGAAATATACTACCATGGTATTAAACAAATTGAACAAACCATTGAAGAAGAAAGCTATGAGGAGGATAATCCCGACATCAGTAATATTGCCGGAACAAGCAAGGTTACCCGTAGTGGAAAAATCTTTTCTCCAGAGATTGCTCCTCCAATAGCAGTCTTTGGACCCGTGGCCATTCCGAAGATTACACCTATACCAGTAATTGTACTTGCATGTGTACCCGTGTGATACGGTGGGAGAACTAACTTGGGATTTTACGTTTGTGTTCGCAAATGTTTCGGTTTAGCAAGAGTCGCCACCGACTTTTTATTTTATCCTAAGGAAAGGTCAAAAAGCACAGGAAAGACCTTTGAGATGTTTTCTTGGGTTCGGGGAGTAGATTGTAGAAAGGGAAGGTATTATCACCCTTTCTATCCATGGTTATCCATGGGCTCTTAGTTACTTGCTTAGATCACTTGCTTTGCTTTTCAATTGTTTGAAATGGTGCCTTTCAATTGTTTGAAATGGTGCTTTGTGTGTGATTTTGAAAGATGTTTTGAAAAGAGGCCATCGTTGTGGCAACCTTTGTAATGATTCTTGTTTGAATGTATACAAAGGTGTTTTTGTCTTTTGAAAAGTTTTCAATGTTTGAAATTAAGGTTTTGCAATTGTGTTGTGAAGTGTGTTTTAAAAAAATAGTAAGGATGTTTTTGCAAGCTTGATCAAGTAACTAAGAGTTATCTACCCTATTTTACTCAAAGATCTTTCTTATGTTTTTAACCCTTTTAACAGTGTTGTTTCACCATTGTACTTGGTGAACAACCTTGTGTTAGGATGTTAAACGGGACAGGCGCGGGTCATCGTATAGACCATGATAGCAATTGTGTCAAGTATTTTGGCAATTTTCTTTAAGGGACTTGATAATTTTGTTTAGGCAACTCAAATAGCGTCATCGACGGACTATGATCTTTCTTTTTTGTTTTTGTTTTGCCAAAGTACTTGACATGCAACCATGGCCCATTTTTGAAGGCAACAAGTGGATTGAAACCCTAGGGGTGCAAGTGTGCATTGTGTTTGTTTTTCATGCATGTTTATCTTGGATTAGGTCAAGCTAGTTGTTGATTTTATTTGCATACAAACCCTAGGTCCAAACATGGCATAATTGAAAGCATTTAAAGGTGTGAGAATTTAAAGCCTACACTATTACAACATGATATAGGGAGGGGGTACAAATTTGAAGTGGGGGTATTTGACAAGAAATTAAATTCTAAATTATTACAACCAAATCGAATGTACAAGGCAATATTTAAATGTACAATAATTTAAAAAAAATACAACAAATAAATGTTAAATAAAATATATTATGCAAAAAGTTTTTTTATGTATGTAAAAAGTATTTTTTAATATGAAATGTAAATAAATAAGAAAGGTCAATTTTAATTATTTTGTTATTTAGGGCAAAACCCTAATTCTTAAATAAATAGTATTATTTATTAATTATATACAATATAATATTAATTTATACAAAAAATAAAAGTATATTGTAAAAAAGATATTTTTAGTGTAAAATATTAATAAAAATGAAAATGTATTATTTTGTGTTATTTTATTCTAATTACTTAACAAAATAAAGTATATAAGTATATATATATATATATATATATATATATATATATATATATATATATATATATAATATATATATATATATAATATATATATATATATATATATATATATATATATATATATATTAA